>OW026520.1:113953200-114110700 GCA_932274085.1 Protocalliphora azurea
TATGGAATTATAGCAATAACTCAGATTAAAGCTAAACTAAAAGCTGGCCTTAATTTACACAATAATTTTAGATAAACTTCAATTTTAATCAGTGTTATATTTTTTATTGAATACATATTTTTAGTTACTTACCCAGCAAATAAAAACGATTGTCTTTCAAGAAAAAAAAAAAATATATATAATAATAATTACTTCCAAAAAAGTGAAAATAAATGTATTTTTAACTACAAAAGAGGTTAATAATTTCTAAGAAAATTAAAATTTCATAAATTCAAAAGGATTTTTATTAATTTTTAATAAGAATAAAATAGAATTTTCATTAAAAAAATTTTATAAACATAGTTTTAAAAGAAGTATTTTAAAAGCAATGAACAAGAAGCAAAAAAGAAGAACATCTTACCAATGACAACCATGATGCAAAAAAAAAGAAGTTCTGCGGCTCTTTTTTTAGCTCTAAATACTTCTTTCTAATGAAAACAAAGTGTTAAAATCATTACTTTTTCAGCACTTTTTCAGTTAAATTAATTTTTTTTGAATTTTCGAAAATATTATATTTTTCTCTTTTAAAATAAAATCTTATATTAATAAAATGTTTATATATGTATTATGAATTATTTTAGGTAATTTCATTTATGCTTAAAGAACTTAATTCTTCTAAAATTAGTTCCATTGAAACATTAAAAAGGGTCTACTCTTCCAAATTACTTAGCAAATTACAACAGAAAGTATAAACATTATTAATTTTCCAAACTAGGTCAATCCACATTAATCATACGCACTCAATTCCCATAAAAGAGAATTCAATTTGTACAAGCTATTCATTAAAATTTCTTTACAAAAAGGCCATATAATTTCAATACCAATAACATATTTCTTAAGAGTACTAAACAATAACTAAACAATAGTCTCAGAAAAACAATAGTACCATTTATAAAATACCGATCAAAACAATAAAGCCAATGAATTGTCATAAGAAACTATAAACATATCAAAATAATTGTCAGGTACTTATACCAAAAAGTAGTAAATAAAACAAGTAGCCAACATAATACTGTATTTCATCAGCAAATAATACAAAAGTGTTCCAAAATGGCCTTTTTGTATCATAAAACAAAACAAACTAAATACCATATAATTTTAAACATGTAGAATACAAAACAATTTACCTAAATCCCTACTGAACCTATACTTAAAATTAATTGTTTGATAATGTTTATAAAATTTATAACAACAATCACAAGAACATATGCACACATACAGATATTTATAGCAGAACTTATATGGCTCAGGTTTGCATGTGTGTTTATATTTATGGGTTTGACATGAAACACAATTGATTAAAAAAAAAGAAAAAAAAATTTTTTTTTTTTTTGTTATACTGAAAATTTCTTTGGCTTAAATTTGTTAAGAACAAGAGCTCCATAACTAGTTACAAAAATGTGCAAACTCACATTTTGCATGTTGACAACACATTTGTTTTACTGCACAATTCTTTTCTATAAGCAAAAAATGTTTTCGAAAATGCAGAGAAAAAAGAGACAGCATTAAAAGTTTCTTGTTATAAAAAGAAAAAATAAAAAAAAACGATAATTAAAACACAAAAAGAAGATCAGTAAGGTGTGATCAATAGTTTCAAATTTAATTTGTGCAAATTCTATATTACTCTCTTCTTAAGCTTGTTTATTTTTTTTAACTATTGTGTTCATTTTATATTTAAGTAACTTTTACGTTTGCCTTCAAAAACATATTTACTAACCTAAAAGATGATATTGACATTTTTTGGATCCTATTATTGAAAACGCAAATTCCAACGCACGTCATATTTAAGCTTTATTCCTTTAACTTCTTTTCCTCTTTCTCCTCTATATATTGCAATTACATTTATAGCATTTCAATATCCTTTCGTGTTTGCAAAACAATTTTTATTAAGTAAAATAATTAAACCTTGGTCAAGTTTTCAACTTTGAACCCCTTTTTTCTTAAAAAAAACAAACAAACTTGTCCACTCATCTTCCTCCTACCATTTCAAATAATTCTAAATGATTATTTTTCATTTATTGCTGTAGTCATGGTAAAACAAGTGATAATGCTATATTTGGCTTGGCCGAATCTATATACCCACCACTTGCAACTTTTAAAAATTTCACCCTATACGGTAGGTATGCAGTAAAGTGGGCGGACCATGCCCATTTTTGGTTTCCGAGTTTATATTGGTTCTAATTCTGCAAAATTTTGTTGATGTACATGTTTTTTTGTAAAAGATATCGGCCGAAAAGTATGAACTGGAGTTACGAGGTGCACTCTGTTTTTCTAGTATTTGGCCTATAGCCATTTAGTTTAAAAGCGGACGAACATCGTTAGATCGTTTAGATTTTCAGGAGCACTCAGAATGTATATATACTTCAATATGCTACATAAGGAATGACAAACATAATATACCACCATCATTTTTTGATGGTTTATATAGAAAAGAAAGAGGCATGCCCCTAAATGCAGTGTATATTATTATTCTCCATAGATTTTTTCTCTGTCCAGACTACAATTAAAATTCATTCGTCATGCAATTTGTTGTAATTTGTTCAAATTTAGCTCACGGAAATTGCAATTTCATTATGTTTGTTTATAATTTCTTTTACTTATGAATGTGTATGTGACCAGTGGTAATCGACATCATTTATATTTTTTTTTTATATATGTTTGTGTAAGAGTATGTCTATTATGTCCATTATATTATTTGCTAATATAGTAATAATGATAATTACTATGAACATTATAAATGATGATGGTAATAATGTACAGTGGTAAGAAAAGAAGTAAATGTTATATTGAGGGAAAGTAATAAATAAGGATTTAAATTAATAGAATTAATTTAGATATATTATTTCTATAAATATGAGAATAAGACAAATGCGAGTATTATATGCAATGGGAGTAAAAACATAAAATAAAAAATAATAGTTCGAAAGAAACGCTGAATCGTGTAAATATCAGCCGCTATCCTTGAAAATGTAAAGGACAAGATCTTTGAATTTTCTAAACTACAACTTTTAAAATTTTTCGAAACTTAGGCCTGCAGACTTACAAGATATAATTGAATTAGGAGCTCAAAATTATTGACCGTAGATAACATTGATACTTTTTAGTGTTTAAAAATATTATAAATATATATCTTTTTTAAGGCAACGTAAATTTCCTAAAGAAGTTAACTTTTCACATAACTAAAATAGCTAAATTTACCATTTTTATTTAAAATGGATCCAATGTAAATTAATTTTATTATAAAAACAATATTATATACTCATTGTTAATTTTCATTAATTTAAATATAGCTGTGTTCATGATGGCAATATTTTTGTTCAAATTTTGTTATTCAATGGTTGCATTTAACAAAAGTTTTAATATAGTAGACTACAAAAATTTTACGTTTAACAGTATTTTTACCAGAAACAAAATTTTATTATTATGAAAAATGAATCACTATTTCTACTATCATTAAATATTAGCAAATTTTTTTTCTTGTTCTTAAACCATATTTGGTTTTTAAACCAACCCGTAGCAGTAAAACGTTACAAATAATCATACTACGTACACTTTTATATATATATATGATTTGAAAATGCATAACTTGTTTCCTTTTAAATATATTTTGTCTTTAGCGTTTATTTTCAACTTCATTGTAATTCTCATGTAGTTTATGTATGAATAAATACAAATAGACAAGAATTTGTTGTATTTGGTGTAATTTAATCGATAAGATATCTATTAACTAATAAATTAGTCAGCTAATAAAAAAATCTTTTTACTATCTTGTAAAATATATAACGAATCATATAAATAATAACTGAAAAATGAATAATTGATCACAATAAGATAAAGTTGGAAAACGCTGATAATTTTTTATAATATACATATAATAAAACCGAGTCGAAATATAATAAAATCAGATTATAGAGTGAAAAAATCTGAACATAATTTGATAAAACGGAATCGTTATTATACGATAAAATTTTTAAATACAGTATAGCGAAATCGGGTCGTAATATGATAAAGTTAGATCATTTTATATTTATAATTGTCATATTTATTATTCTTTATCACCATGAAAATTTTTATGGCATATAGTCAAATCATAAGATATTTTTCTTAGATTATGTTCTCCGTAATCACATTTTTTCTATACTGTAGGAAAATAGTATAAAATCCATATATATATATATATATATATATATATATATATGATATCTTTTTTCATTTTTTGTGATCTCTCTTATAGAGAAAATGATATTTATACAATTTAAATTTTTACAGTTAGCTAAGATTAGAAAATTCTAAATTTCTTAATGTGCGTATGAGCGATAATTATCTTCATATTAAATACATATTAGTCATACGCTTCCACTTTTTATGTTATATTACAAATTTCTTATGTTGCTTGCACGATTTGAAATTATTTTTAAATAGTTTAAAAACTTTTCTTATTACTTGTACAAATAAGGAGTGAGGGAAAATTATCTGTCATAAAACATGAACGGTGCATATGAGTAATAATATCTATTTACTTTAGACTGTACCAAAATTTTTTTAAACGCAAAGAGCGATTTAATGGTACGATCAAAATTCAAAGGTGCGCTCTAATCTTTATGTTAAAAACAATATTTATTATAAGACCTCAAGTAATAAAATACCTATTTATATAAATATATAAAAATTTAGCTTTTAACTCGTGTCCAACTATTACGAAAATTACAAAAATGCAATTTCATAGATATTGGACTGAAATTTTGCTTTCTGTTAGTAGAAGCTTTCTCGCTAACATTGGGCAGTAAAAAAGACACTGACGCTGCCATACTGATTCTTTTTCATTTGAATTTCTGACATATTTTTTTAATAAATTTTGTTGAAAAGAGGAATACTTTAAAGACAGTTATGTCTGAATTTATCCACGCCCATCGCATAAATAATTTTATACATAATCTTATATATACCAATCCTATTTTATATACCAATTTTATTTTAAACTAGATGAAATTTTAAGTTCTGGTCCATTTAAAATCTAATTTCCAAAATGTTTATATTTTTTAATATTTAGATTTCTTTTAAATAAAATTATAAGGCCTGTACTGAATGTCTTACCCAAGAACTTATAATAATATAATTTTTTTATTATATGCTAAAAAAATCATATCAATATTTGCATTATTTACTGAGATATATACAATTAAAATTAATATACTTCTTTGCAAAAATTTAAAATTAAAAATTTAAATATTTTTAAGAGTAACAACTTTATAAATTACTTGTTAACGCTGTAGACACTTTTCAATATCTTAAATTGTTTCTATAATATACGATATATTTGTGGTAAATAATAATTAAAAAAGAATTTTTGTTTTCGTATTTTTGTCCTTCAAATTTGGCTAAATGTACGGACAAAGAATTTAAAAAGAAAAAAAAAAATACTTTACTATCCGAATAGGGGAAGGGACACCCTCCATCCAAAGCAAATATTATTAGTGTCACATCTGAAGTACTGCTATAACGAAATCAAATTTGGAGTTAATATAGGATGGGTAGACCTAGGAGGAATCGCATTCCCCACACAATGTAAATATTGATAATGGCATACTAATGGCAAAATGGGATGATCTATATAGCAAATTTTTAATTGATGAAAATACTTTATTGGTCCTGGATATCAGCTTCGGCCACGTCGAATACAACATTACTGGTTCACTTTCTGGGTGTTCAAAATTTTTCTTAGTGAAGCAGAACAAAAAGCCTCCTCGAGCGTAGGGATTAACTTAAGAAACTGGAAAAATAGGTAAGTGTATCTAAAATCGGCAGTTTAACTTTTTCTTATTTTAAAGTAGTTTGCTTACGAATGTGAACATAGTTTTTGAATGGAAAATAAATATTGCCCCTCACTAAAAGATGTTGCTTATATTGCTAAAAATGAATTGCTAAATTTGCTTAATTAATATGTTTTCTAAAAAAAAAAACATCGAATTTGCTTGTAGTCGGCATAGAATATTTATTAAGCAAATATAAAAAAGATTGCACTGAAAATCTTTCTTTTATGCTTATTGTCCTATAAAATGGGGACAGATTAAATATTCATTTTGAAAAACTAGTCTTGGCCAAAGAAGAGTTTCGAGATTTATATCGAGTTATGTCTCAATAAATTCTTAATTTGGAGATGTTATGGAAAAAGTAATTTAAAAATTTTTCCCTAGCGATTAGACTCCACAAAAGATTTTTTTGAGCTTTCTGGTGAAAAAATTTTCTAAAAATACTTAAAGTTTGAAAAAAATTTCTGTAAAACTATTTTTGAATATCTTATTCCTAAAATGAGTATGAAATTTCGTCATCTTTTTACAAAAAAAAAAAAAAAAAAATATTGAAAATATTTGACCATGATGTATTCAAAAGTAAGAGACCGAAAACACAAATCTTGGGAAGAAAATTTAAAGCGTTTTTGTCAAACACACAAGAATGATGATTTTCATTCGCCAGTAAGAAAACTTTTTGAAATAGCATCTATGATAATAAGATACATATAAAATATTGTTCTATTTCGAGACCTCTTGGATTAGTACTTTTAATAAAATAAAAATAGAAAACTAATTCCAACTTTGGGATTAATGGTAAAAATCTAATTTGCCTCTAGTCGGTAGTCTACGTCGACTATAAGAAATCGTATACCTGTTTTTGTTCCAAAAGTCGACAATCACTAAAATATGAAATGAAATAATTAAAAATTTTACTTAGGTCCTCAGATTTTCTTAATATTCGTAATATCTCCATTTTTATTTATTTATTTATTTTTTTAATTTAGAAAAACTCGCGTATTTGGTCACGATTTTTATTTTTTGAAAGGTCAAAGAATCGAACAAGTGTGTAACTTTAAATAAAAATATCTCTGTAAGCTGTAAATGGATTTTAATGACTTAAATTAATTACAGGAGCTGAATATCTTGTTGTTAAACGCAGTAATTTAAAAATAATATTATCACTTAAAAATACATTCATAATGCAAATGAAGGATGAATTTTTAAAAAATTTCTACCTTTGCAATTATTTCCTACTTCTGATATAAAAATTATAATGTTCACTAAAAATTGCAATATAAATTGTTCTGGGACAAAATGGTCCACTATTTAAAAAAAAACATATCTTTTAAATATTTCCACAGATTTTTTCGTGCAAAAAAAATAGAAAAAAGTTTGTGCATAAATATAAGAATTTACTTCCATTGATTGATTAACACTTTTTTACATTTTTTGAAATGAATCAAAAGTCAAGAAGACTTAAACAAATTTTTTAAGTTTTCATTTATAATTTCAATTTATAAATGTATGTTCGAAATTTTCTTTACAGAATTTTTGATTTTTAATGATTTTAAGGTACATGTTGGGTGGTAGAAGAACACAGCAGATATGTTTCTTATTACAATGATGCTTGGGCTATAGAATAGCAATAAATTTAAGCAAATTTCTAGACCTTACTTTTTAACAGTTTTTTATTGGAAAATTGCCATTTAAAGGGACTTACTACTAATATTTTCATGCATAAGTAATTTTATTTAGAAATTGTACCAAATCTAATAAAACTAAATTAAAAATTTAGAAGCGTTTTTGAAAAATTCGTAAAATGTTCATTAAGTACAATTTAATAATATCTATGAACAAAATTTTATTTTTTATGAAAAAAGTTTGAGAAAAAAGTCATGTTTGATTCATAATATTTATGATAAAAATTTTGAAATATATGATCTTTTTTTCTCAATGAAATAAATTTTTTTGTTTTTTATTTTTGTGAGTTTTTTTTTTTTAATTAATTTTAGTTATAACATTTCATAATTTGTTATATGTGGTATAAAGTTGATTTTTGTCCCATAATAATTACTAATGTAATGCGTTGCAAACATATTTGTCTTTAATCTATGAAAAAATATTTAAAATTAAAAGGGTAGAAATTTCTTTAAAAATGCATCTGAAAATTGCATTCCTGTTGTGAGTGCATCGATAACAAAAATATTACTTTTTTAGTTTTGCAATATCACTTACAATATTTGTTGTAATAAAATTTATACAGGTATAGTTAAGGAAAAAATTAAGATTTTGTGTGAAAAAGCCGTTTGTCTCTCTTCTGAAAAAGTATTCGGAATAGTAGATGACCTCGTCCCAGATTATTATTGCATTTTTTTCGTAAAAATAAAACATATTAAAAGAAAGTGAAAAACTAATGGGTAGAAATTTAAAAAAAATACATTGCAAAACTGCAATTAAATTAGGAGTGCATTTTCAAATAAATGATTTACCATTGAATTATTTCTTTCACAGAAAAAAGTTTGTACATAAATATAAAAATTGATTTTCATTGACTTCAGTTCATAATATTTAAGCATAATTTCTTATGTATTAAGACTTTTATATATTTTTTCAAATGAATCAAAAGGCAAGAAGACTGAAAAAATTGTTTAAATTTTCATTTATATTTTCAATTTATAAAGAATGTTTGAAATTTTAAGGTTTTAATGATTTTTAGCTACATTTTTGGAATAGAACAGAAGCGCTTTTTATTAAAATGATGTGCTGCCAGAATGCGAGCGAAATTATGCAAATTTCTAAACATTATTTTTTTACAGATTTTCCTTTAAATTTTGCCATTTTAAGGTGTTTGTTATTATTATTTTCATGTATAACTATTTTCATTTAACATTTTTAATAAAATCTAATAAAACTAAAGCAAAGATTTGACAAAATTTTTGCAAAATTACTAAAATTTTCATTATGAACAATTTAATAATATCTATGAAAAAAATTTTATTTTTTATGAAACAAGTTTAGGAAAAAAAGTCATGTTCGATTCATAATATTTATAAAAAAAGAATTTAAGATGTATGTATTTTTTTTCTCTGTGTAATTTCTAAAATATTTCTCTTTTTATTATTTTCGAGTAAATTTTAAAACCATTATAAAAACCCTTTTACCGAATCGTAAGTAAATATAAAAATATGATATAAAAATAATACAAATTGCGATGTTTGCTATTAAATATTTAGTTTTTAAAAAAGGAAGTGTATGAATATGGCAAATTTTTATATATATATACAAAATATTGAAGATATATTTTTAAGAATCATTGACATTACCTTGCAGTATGAAAGTCATACTATTGTCTAAAAAAATACAATTTTGTAACATAATTTCGTCTATGTATGTAAATCAGTTATCTCAGTTACTATATTAATTGTCCACTGTTTAATCTTTTTCTCTAACCAATATTTCCAACGTTTAATATTTATTTATATACATATATACACACAAATTTCTCTGTTCTATAATTTGTTGTAAAATGTTTTGCTCACGTTATGTGTTGTACTCTGTCCACGAGTACAATACAATTTTTTTAATACATTAAAAAAAAAAACAAATATATAATAAAGATATTGCAACATTCCTCTATTTGGTTTTTGAAAACAAAGATTTTTATTTTTATATGTTGAAAAATGCAATTATAAAGTTGATTGTCCACAAAAACATGAAAGTTATGGATTTTTGTTGTTTTTGACTTTTTTTTATAATATTTAACATTTTTGTTTTTTGAATAAAATAACATGATTGCGAACAATGTTTTAAATAAATAGATACTAATTTTTTTGAATCATGCAAAGAAGTATGACAGTCGAAAAATATGTATATTGAATAAAATAAGCGATAAAAATTTTGAGAATTAAGTCGCTTTAAAATGAACACTGCATGAAGGAGATTTACAAAAGTTAACATGAAACCCTTAAATATTTTGTATTAAAGCTATCGCTGCTTTTAAGGAAAAGAACCTTAAAAAATTAAACGTATTTTTCAGAAATTATAAAACTGTGAGAAAATGAATTTTTCCAGATATCATCAATTTATAAAATTTCCTTAAATCAAAAGTTATTATTTTAAAATTTTTATGGCTGATTTTACAGATTCATTATTGTCAACATTCCCAACTATCTTTATCAAAAATGTTTACAAAATTACAATAAATATACAAGTTTAGTAATATAATATTCAAATTTCTTGCTAAATATTTAACAAAAATTTTAAATTCAACTAATTTTCATTTTAAACATTTCATAAAAAACGTACATATTAAAACAGAATTTGTTTAACATTTTAATGATTTATGCATCTCAAACATTTCTTTTATTTTACTCTATTTTATTTTTTTCTTTCTGTGAACAAATTCTTGAAATAACTTTGAGGCAATAACTATACAGCAGAAACAGCAGCATGTTGAAATAATTTATGATTTTTTAATGATTTCTTAAGAATATAAAATACATTTTTATTTTCTTAGTTATTTTTTTTTTTCTTTTTTCTTTACAACAATTGCTAATGTCTTATTTACATTTGCAAAGAATTTCAAATGAATTGTATGGAAAAAACCAAATTGGGTCATTTTTGTTTAAGAAGCGTTATGAAAAAAAAAAATAAACTTAATCTTTTGAGGTTTGTAATGGAAAATGAAGAAAGTAAAAAAAAAAAATTCCAACTCATTTTGCGGTTTTAAAAATGATGGCCAATGTAGGAGCAATGAAATGAAAAATACTGAGCCAAATAAATGAAAAGCTGTGGCAAATATATATGAAAAAAAAAGAAATCAAATTATTTCAATGAATATTTTATGAAATTGCTGGTCATAAAAAAAGGACTAAGAGGTTAAAGAACTTTTATAAAAATGCAGTTTGCATTTCATTATATAAAGTGGCCAAAATGATGCTGGTTTGGTAGCTGCTTTTTTATAATGAATAAAATAAGAGGAAAGAGAATAAGCTTTAGTGAAATATATTTTATATAATGCTAACAAATTTGTAAGCAAAACAAACAAAAAATTTATCTATTTAAATAAAATTCCCCAGATAATAATTTTCTCCTAAAAATAGAGAAAATAAAGCTTGCATAGTTTGGTATTATAATAAATGAAATATATGTATAAATAATTTTTTCTGCTTTGAGTGAGTTTGTATTTTAGTCATTCTTTGCATGATAGTAGTATTATTTTTATCTATTAAATTTTATCACCATTACAGCAGCTATTTACTGCAGTTGGCATTAAGCCTGCATAATATTAAAAAAAAAATAGCAGAACAAAACAATGCCCAACATTATGGAAGAAAAGTCTTTTAAATTATAAAATCAACAGAAGTTGTTACCAGTCATGTTCTTTTTTGTTCATAGGAAATTTTAAAGGTTTTATTTTTTTTTTTACAAATTGTGTCATATTTATTTAATATATGGTACTGCTTAGAAGAAATACTTCATGGTTTATAATGTATTTCTTTTATTCTTTTCCAGTGTAGTTTAGGATGTGGAGGAAATCAAAATCAGCAAAAAAAAAAAAAAAAATTAAATATAATTTTTTTAATAAATTTCCTAGTAAGCTTAAAAATTTAATGAATATAATTTGTTAATTCATATAATTAGTTTTGTAAGAATTTATAAATTTAGAAAAGGGAAGAAGAAAAATAAGCGATTGCAAAAATAAAATAAAAATAAAAACTTCTCTCTTACTAGTTCTTAAGATATTATATTGTAAAAAATAATGTTTTAGAATAGAAAAGTCGTAAATGATTCAACTCTACATTTATAAAATTAATTTATTGTATAGTTATAATGTTGTTATTTATCAATAGATACAATAAAAAAATAAAATAAATATATTTTGGGAAGAAAAATAAACACAAAATCATATTTGGATTAAATTTTCACCAAATCAGATTTTCTACTACTTTATCTGTGTGTTTTAAATATAGCTTTTGATACATAGAAAAAAAATAAAAATCGATTTCAATTACAAAATTGCTTATAACAATTAAAATTTTGTTTGATTTTGCTTCAATCATCAAAATATAATATTATTTAAAGGAAAATTATTGATTTTTATATAATTTTCAAATAATTTTTTAATCAAATAAATAACAGTTATTATTAGAATTTCAGATGTTCACTGACTCTGTACCATTGTACATGAATATGAAACAAAATGAGACATTAAAGCACTCAAACATTTTCTGCAAAAAATATATATTTAAAAAAATAATATCTATTTTAGCAGGAAGAAGCGGTTATCTTATCGAAATAGTGTTACATGGGCTTAGTTGGTAACTTTCAGGTGTTTTGGTTTAACTTTTGTGATCTGCACAATAAAAAGAATAATGACAGCATGTGAGATTATGCTTTCACAAATAGCAAAAATATTTAAAGCATATTTCCTATTTATTCTTCTTCAGGAGTCGCTATAGATCCATGACGATTTGATTTTGAATTACTGTTTCAATGAGGGAAAATCCTGCAATAAAACTAAAATTGTTTACAATTATTAATTTAATTAAAACTAGATGGTTGCATTTGCCAAGAATCCAAAAATTCTTCAACATTTCATAAAGATTGTCCGAATATGATAGAAATTTTAAATTTACTATACACTTTTATATGTTTTTCCGCTTTTATTTTATTTCTTTTTTACCCTACAGCACCTTAGGTGGTTGGGGTATTATGCTTTTGTGATGATGTTGTAATGGGTGAGAATCATCCAACATCCACTTTAAAGTATATCGACTTACAATCACTTTTTGAGTCGACTAAACGATGTCCGTCTGTCTGGCTGGATAGCTGGCTGGCTGTCCATATAAAGTACAGGTCGCAATTTTGAAGAAACTTCAATGAAATTTGGAACGTATGATTTTCATAATACAATAACAAAGCCTATTGAAATTGGTTGTGATCGGTTCGTTATTTCATCTAGCCCCTACACAAATGTCCACCCAGAATAGAGTTTAAACACTCAAAAATGCCTTAAAAATAAGATTATGCTAATAAAATTAGGTGCAAAGAAGTTCTGTGCAAGTATCAGTCTTTGTACCAAATTTTATGAAGATCGGTCTGCAAATGACCATAGCTCCCATACAAACCCCTCTTCCGAAAATCACTTTAACGTACATAAATCCCATACAAAAGTTAGTATCCAGTTAATATTCGATACAAATAAGTTCTATGTAAGTAGAAACAACATTGCCAAATTTTAGGAAAATCGGTACAGGAAACGCCCTGAAGTGCATAAAATCATCTAGATGTTAATATCAGCGCATTATTCTGTATTTTTACATTTTATTTTACATTTAGTAAAATTGGTTCCCTTCCCGATTTTTTTGTGCTCGTAGAAAATGTTGTAGGGTATTATATATGCGGTCTCAACCGATTATATCATTCTCTCTCGTTTTTTTTTTTTTTTTTGATTTTTTATATTTTCAATATTTTTTTTAGTTTGTTTTGAATTTTTATGTAAAATAAAAATTATAACTAATTAAAGAATTTAATTTAGTTAGTTATTAATATAATTAAATTTAAATGCAAAATGAAACAATATATTTATTAAAAATGTTTTTCTATTATTTTTTCCTGTGTAGGGAATATCTCTATATTCTCCTTAAATATTCAGTCTCTGATATTTAAGGAACACAATTTAGACCCTCTAAATATTTTGGAACCAATTTCTAGTTACACAGAAAAGGTCACCAATCACCAAAGTAACTTATTCAACTAAAAATTGTTTAAATTTACATCTCTTACCATTACGATTATATCAATTGCTAATAGCTGTAAAAAATGAAAAACAGAAAATTTTTTACAATAAAAAAATTTATTAAATCAATCACGTAGATAATTGAATGAAATAAAAATTTAAATGAGAAAAAAATCTTACCTGAATTTTATTTTTACTGCATTAAATTTAAATTTTTATGTAACTACATTAGTTGAAAAACATAAGGTAATAATCTTTTCTGTATAATTACTCATATCGAAAAACTGGAAAATTATAAGTTAGTTTTGTCAAACCTTTTAAGAACTTCACATTTTTTTTTTTTTTTCAAATTAATATTTAGTATACAAAATTTTTTATCTCTTGCTGCTGACATAAAACAACAAAACTATTTCTCTAATAAACAAAAAACCTCGACCACAGCACAATAAAAAAAGATATATGCCACATACCTTCACAGCTATTCATCCAAAAGTTTGCTACATAAATGTAAACATTCTTTGGGATGCTGGATTTTTATGTACATATACATATGAACTTGTATGTGTACTTTTATTGTTTTGTTCATTATAAATGTTTTTTAGGTTCATACCCTGCCAACATTTTATATCGAAATTTAAACTAGTAACAGTCGAATATGATATAATTTTCTTGTCGAAGAAGAGTCACCATTAAGGAAAAAATGTCCCGCAGTTCTAATACCTTTTAGATGACACTATTTAGTGCTTTCTTTGGGTGTCGACATACTATCATTTAGAAGTGCAAAAAAGTACATCAAGTTGGAATATTTTTAGTAAATATTTTTTAATATAATCGAGGTAAAGGCTTACCTTACATTTAACAACACTACAATAAATTAATAACTCACTACAACTTCAAATCAAATATTTTAAAATAAATACATTTTTCTATAATCGAGCTAATTAAAACTAATTAAAAATTAACAATTTTTTATTCAACATTATATACAACACCGTTAATAACTTTAAAAGTTATACATTTGCTGAGCGAAATTATGTCGTGCTTCTTTTTCTTTGCTCTGGAATATAAACGGTCGCCCAATTTTAGTTTTTAGATCAAAATTTGATACTAACGTATTTTGTTATTGAAAATTTGCATATTTTCTACTTTTGAACAACCAAGAGTATCAAAGAGATACTTTTTAGTGGATGGCTGAAAAAACTCTCTTCCAATTGCTGGCAGGGTTCGCTAGTTTATCTAATTATGTTTATATTAGTATATGCAATATATATAATATACATTTGTATGTGTCATTTTATGTAAGGTTTATTTAATGAGCAAAAATTGTCAACTAATGTATGTTCACTTTATTATATTTGCTTTGCAAACTACAGTTCTAATTTATATTTTTTCTTTTCCATTTTATTTTTGCTTTTTGGTATTTAATGTTGCTGTCCTTAAATAACGTATTGTATATATATTTTTTCTTTTTGTTAGTTTTTGTACAATAGTTATCATATTTTGTTGGCTTTAGTGATACTTTTTGTGTGTGGCATTTAATTCATAAAGAATTTAACATTTATTGTCCATTGTTTCTAGGGTAATGTGTTTTATGGCAACATTTTAAACAATGGTAAAATAAATTGACAATGTTAGAATGTGTTCCTTTGTAGTTTTAATTTTCTAGAAAAAATTAAGAATTTTGTTTAAGTTTTATGTTGAAAGCTTTTTTGTAATTTTAAGAAATAATAACCTAGTGCAGTATTGTTTAATCAAATACAGAAAATCAAAAGAAAAGAGAAGACGAATATAAAGTTTAGTATTTTATACTGACTAAGTTTTGACCTTATGAAAAGCAACTCCAAACAATTTCGAACTAGCTCGGCTTTTGATGAAATTCAGCTCATATAATCTACTCCTCTATATCATTCATATAATCCTCCTATTGAACCATATTGCTAGTGGTTCATATTCTTTGAACATTCTAGTTGGACGCCTAGAACTTTTTTGTGGAAATTTGCTAAATTTATGCTTCTATAACTTTTATATTCATTATCAGATGACTAACTTTTGACCTTATTTAAAGCAATTCCAAAAAATTTCGAACTACCTCAGCTTTTGATGAAATTCAGCTCATATAATCTACTCCTCTACGTCATTCATATGGTCCTGCTATTGTACCATATCTATGAATATTTGCAGTTGGATACTTAGAACTTTTTTGTGAAAATTACCCAAATTTATGCTTCTATAAATTTTATATTCATTATCAGATTTAAGCACTGATATTCCTCTTTATCATAAAATCATAAAGTTTACATATCTTGTTTACATATCTTGTTGGTGCTGAAAAATACTTTTTTAATTTCCATTATTTTTTTACACAATGTTTACAATAAATTTTTCGTTATGGCTCAAGTTAGTCAGAAGTTATAACAATGTTCTTTTACTAACTAACATTTTCTATTAGATATTAAGCCGTTCTTTGTCATATTGATATACTTATTCAAATTTTAATATCATAGATCATTATTTATTCAAATAATTCGCATATATACCACAATCCTGATACCCAAAAATAATTTGATAACAAACCTTTTACCCACACTAACCCTCTTTAGAAAATCCGATTTTAAGGATAATTTACTTAAATCTAATACATAGGGTCACAAAGGCAAAATCTGCTGAAGTTGACCATGATGGGTCTATTATTTCACTTATAATCCAAACAATGAAATTTTTCAAACAAGTTTGAAATTTAAAACAAATGTAAATTATAATAATTTTCTCTGCTCGTAAAATAAATAATAAAGTATTTTGAAGGCTAGAAAATTCATATAAATGCATGTCCTCACAAAATAGAAACAGCTCAGGGATTCACAAACCGACAACTGGTTCTGTAAAGGACAATGAATTGACTCTATCCCACGTTAATCAGAAATATCAATACAAAATTTTAAACCGTGTTCAAGTTCACATGTTTTTGGCGTGATATATTCCAATAGTTTCACTGTCCAAGTCTAATAATTCATAATTTACTTGTCCGATTTTCTGAATCACTTTCGCTTTCACTCCAACTGGAGCTAATTTAAAATTACAATAATCAATTTTTGAACTTTGTTTAAAATTTCATCTTATAATTTCTTGTCCGATTGTTTACTCTTTTGTCTTAGTTCGTAAATTATATAACCGAACATTTTTCCCATAAGCTTGCTTCATGAAATTTCTAATTGAATCTCGTATTATTCAAGTTCACATG
Organism: Protocalliphora azurea; assembly: GCA_932274085.1. Classification (NCBI taxonomy): domain Eukaryota; kingdom Metazoa; phylum Arthropoda; class Insecta; order Diptera; family Calliphoridae; genus Protocalliphora; species Protocalliphora azurea. The sequence goes on from OW026520.1 coordinate 113,970,011, forward strand.
TTTTTGGCGTGATATATTCCAATAGTTTCACTGTCCAAGTCTAATAATTCATAATTTACTTGTCCGATTTTCTGAATCACTTTCGCTTTCACTCCAACTGGAGCTAATTTAAAATTACAATAATCAATTTTTGAACTTTGTTTAAAATTTCATCTTATAATTTCTTGTCCGATTGTTTACTCTTTTGTCTTAGTTCGTAAATTATATAACCGAACATTTTTCCCATAAGCTTGCTTCATGAAATTTCTAATTGAATCTCGTATTATAAAAAATTGGTCTTGTTTTTCAATTTGTAAGTCCGTTTAGGCTAAAAGATTCTATCTTGCCAAAAGTTTATAGTCCTTCGCGTATGTTATCATAGTCTATCGGAATACAATTTGGTATAGAGTTTAGCCTGTACTTTGATGAATGCTATTACGTAATGCAGAATTAATACAACTTATATAGGTGTCCCAGTTTCTTTGATCATTTCTGACGTATGATCGAAGACCCCCATTTATCGATCTCACTTGTGTTGGCCTGTAGACTGTATACTGCCGCAAAAATATGCTGTTCAACTATATTTGTCCAATAAAACTTTAAAATCCTTGCTCTTAAACTGTATTCCATTATCGGATATAATAATCTCTGGCACTCCACAGCAATTAAAAATTTTGGTTTGAAGAAAGTTAATTATAATTTTCGAAGTCGGTTTCTTTAGTGATTCTAATTAGTTTATCTTATATTTTAGATCTTACTATACCTGCAATCGTCGGTTTTTATGTTACAGTTTAGCTCTAATTCTGCGCTGATATATAGTTCTAGTTTAACATTACTTCTAGGTCTTTCTAGTTTTGCTTTAGCTTCGATCGTTTTTTAGTCTTATTTTAATTTATGTTTCGGGTCTTAATACAGCCGTGTATATAGGTTATTATTTATCTTTTTCTTTTGCTCCAATCCTTTGATTTTAACACTAATTTTAACTAACACTAATTCTTGGTTTTTATATAGTCATATACTAGATTCAATTATATTTATGTTTTTAAATAGTCATAAATAATTTTAAATGGTAGGTATTTATGCAGTCCTAATTTTATTTATATTATAGATCATTAACTTCAATTGTATTCCTGCAACTGTGTTAGTTTAATTTAACTTCATTAAGTTTAGATATACTTTAATTTCAATTGCAGAACTTTATGTAGTCTGTAGATTAATTTTAATTCTATATCTTTGTAAGAAGCATATTTTTAGCTTATTATGACCTCGTTTAATATCCTTATAGTTTTAAATTAGGGATGTCAATTTCATAGCACAATTGTACTGGCTGAGTTCACACGTATTTTTACGCTCTTTCATTAAGTCGTTGCTGAGAGTGCAAAAAGTACAAAATGCACTGGAAAATATTTATGGAAATAGATTGTTTGGTACTTTAATGGTTATAAATTTCTTTAATATTAAGTATTAAAAAATTTAATGTAAGAAATGCTAAATGCATTAAAAATATGTTTTATATAATAAAAAAGCACCATGTATAACAGGCATTTTTTTTTATTTGTTATGGTTTATAACATTTTTAGTTATTAACATTCATATTTTAAATTAACGTAAATTGTAAGTATTTACAGCTTTTGCTCAGCTTTAATTTGAAGTATTTATATATTCTAAGATTACAGTTACAGCACTTTATGTAATTTATATATATATATATATATATATATATATATATATATATATATATATAATTATTTTTACAGATTTTTTCTTTTATTGTACAAAATTTACTTGATAATACGAACTACATTTTTTTGTTCCCCTGCATAAAATTTAAATTGTTTTTAAAGATATTTTTTCTCTTAATATTCTTACGTTTCTAATTTATTTATTTATTTTTTTTTTTTTTTGTCTTATTTAGTTTCATTCCATTGTTTTGGTCTTGACGCTGTTTTTGTAAAATCACTTGTAAAGAAAAAATCTAATAAAAACCTGCAGCATTTTAATACATTTTTTTCCTTTTTTGTTTTTGTTTACATATATATTGTTGTTAAATATTTACCTTTAGGCCCTATACAGCAATTACGCTAACTACTCAAAAGCGGAAAGTGGAATCATAAGAACTTTTATCACAACATCATAAAGGAAAAAAAATATATATAAAATAAAGAAATCAACACAATCTCCGTATTTTAAATACATACTAAAACTTATACCAACACACAACAAACGCTACCATTCACACATCTCAAAAAACTAAAAAAAAAAAAAAAATGCAAAACACACAAACATAAAAATAAACTTATTTATGGCAACAAATACATATAAAGAAAAATTACGAAAAAAAATCACTTTCACATTTTGTAAATTCGTAAACATTCGACTTAAACAAATAGCTAAAGGCGTAAAGTTCATTCTTTGTTGTTATTTTCTTTTATACTCATTTACCATTCTCCCTGTCTCTCTAAAATCTCCTTTAGCCTTTCATTGTGAACAGACATTTCAATGGAAAAATGAACACTACTACATAAACTTTACAATGTAAATACAACAACAATAAAGTAGTGAATAACAGTAAAATGAAAAAAAACTTTCTTATATATACTCACTTATACTTATTCTGTTAAAAGCAATAACAACAACAATAATATTAATAAAAAACTGCAGCAGGTTACTTATGCTGTTGATCTTGTTATTATATTGTACTAATGTTGTTGCTGTAGTTGTTGTTGTCGTTGTCTTTGTTGTTTGTACTTGATAATGGTGATGATGATTACAACTACATAAAGAAAACGTAGAAAAGTTGTTAATATACTACTTTATCGTTGTTGTTAATGTTGCTGTGTTGCATGTTCTTAAATAAATAAACAATGAAAAGTTAATGACAAAAACTCACTTTATATTACAAAAAAAAAAAAAAATATTAAAAGAAAAATATTTTTTTTTTTTTTAATTTACTCGGCTTACACTTTCTTATCCGCCCTTCATGCACTTTTTCTCTCATTGACATTTCTTGTTTGAAGAGCACTTCAAAGTGAAAATTATAAAATAGGTAGAAAAATTGTGTGTTTTGAAGAAACTAAGCCTAAAAGCAGAAGTTAATAAAAATGACAAGGATTTTGCAGTAATTAAAAATTTTTTTTGTTGCCTACAAGAAGGTTAAGCTGACAATTTTTATTGGCATTTTTTTTCTTTTTTTATGATTAGTCTGCATTAAGTATGAGATATTAAAAAATCACTGATACGTTATATATGTCACAGTTGTATAAACGAAGGCACTGTGGGGCCAATCGTAAATTTTTTGGTAATAAATCTGTATCTTCAAAACTACTGGTCGGATCTGATTGAAATGTATGGGAAAGTAGATGAGGTCTAAGGCTTTCAAAAGAATCATTTTGCAGTTACCCCGTAATTATATGAGATTAGATGCAGAGTGTCAAAGATGATCACCTCGTGCTTGTAAAAGTATTAAATATTCATAAGATTCACAAATTAAGACCGATTTCAAAGATTTCTATAAGTGCTTGGCGACATATATATATATATATATATATATATATATATATATATATATATATAACTCATTGATATGTAACATGTCTACGCCAGTCGCTATAAATAGATAATGGTTTCAAAACTTGCAACTCGTACCAAAACTCACTAAATTTATTATTTTATTGTGTATTTCCATGTGTGCGTATACGTGACAAGTAATTATACTGCCATGTGTTATTTGTGTAACGAGATCAGCGTTACCGTTTAGAATTTTTAAAAAGTGCATAAAAAGCGGTTTTCAAAAATTAAGTTCGCCAAAAAGGGGCTCATTAAAAAACCCCTTAAAATTTGCTTATTTGATAAAAACATAAACTTGTAATAAAATAAAAGCATTAAACAAAGATTTGTTCATAAAAATAGTTAATATAAAACCCTCTATTTATGAACTAAACTTCTGTACAAGATGCCTTCATTCGGAATCCAGTCTTTTACATCCCCGTCCAACAAATTAAGGACTGAAAGCATGGATTCACAAGTGTTGACCTTAAGTCTGTTGGAAGATATATTGTTCATTATTTATAAAAAAAATTTCCGCTGAGTATTCATTAAATCTTTTTTTTTAATTTTCCCAATCTTGTCCAAAAAAGATCAGCATTTGATGTTTTACATATTTTATTATTAACTTTAGTTTTTAACAGTTTAATTTCTTTTTAAAATTCTGAGAGGTTTTTTACATCATTATACTGTGAAACAATTTCACAATAATTATTTTTTTCGTTGGAATTAATATATAATATGTTTTTCGTATATTTTTGAAAAATTACAAAAAATTTTTAAATGATTTTTAAGAAATGAAACACTGCTACTCATTTCGTATAACATATAAAAGATAGTAGTAATAATGTGATTGCCAAATACCTTTTTATGCAATATAAAAAAAGTCTTTTGAAAAGTTGATTTTTTTTCCTAAAATCTATACCCATTCTTTCATTTTTGGCCAGGCGGAGAGCAGTGTATCGAAATATATCTTTTTTATAAATAGCGTAAACAATTAAAAAAAAAAAACTCGTGTGATGTTTTTATAAATCGATAAACACTTTTTTTCAAAAATTTTAAATTCAAGCATAAATATCATTTTAGCTCTAAGAGATAACTTAGGTGAGTAGAAAAGTTTTATCTTCATCTCGGAAAGTATTTTATATCTATGAAATTGAACTTGATTTTTGGAATGTGCGATTTTTTTAATTTTTGCATACTCGAGGTGGTCAAATGTGATTCCCTGTAGCTTATGTCGTGTTAGCACAGAATAACTAAAAGATTAAGTTTCTGAAACTACAAGTCCTCCACTAGAACTTTTACATATATTTCAGTTCTATCTGAGCAGTATTTTAGGAAATACAGATTTATTACCAAAAAATTTTGCGGCTGGCCCCACTGTGGAACGGTAATTTGTAGAATTTTGCTTGTGAAAGGAAACAATTTTAAGTTGGTGGTGGTAACATTTTAATTTATTATTAAGTATTTTAAGAGGTAAAAGTTATAGCAAAATAAGTAAGAGAAAATCTCTCAATTAAAAAAGTATTTCTTTTTGAAAACTACAAAAAAAAAAAATAAATAAATAAATCAATAAATGAAATAAATAAAAATAAAAATATTTATAGTAGGTACATAAGCTAAGTTAATTTTTGTCATATATTGAATCCATATTTTAAGTAGGTAATTCATTTAAAACAGAAATTATAAAACATTAAAATAAAACAAGTTAGAGTGGTATATTTGGCTGTGTGGAATTTTATATACACTCCAAACGTACTGGGATATTATACGAAAATGTTTCATATTTTATCGTTTTTAGTATTTAATAAACATTAAACATTAGATGTTGAAAGTAAAATAAAATTAAACAATAATACCCTACACCACCATACGTGGTTTAGGTATTATGGGTTTGTGCTGACGTTTGTAATGCACAGAAAAGCTCTTCGGGTCTCCCACATAAAATGTACTGTTCAGAAAGCGATTATGAGTCTATTTAACGATGTCGCCCGCAGTGTTGCCAGTTTAGCCTTTTTAAGGCTAAATCAAGCCTTTTTATTTTGCTTTTAACCTATATATATTTTTTTTTTTTTTTGTTTTATCTTCTCGCTTTTTTTATTCTCAAAATTACCATAAAAAGGCTAAAATTTTAGTATCTCAGTAAAGAAAAAAAAAAATAATTTTTATTTATAAAGAATCATCAATTTAAGCATTTTTGTGTATTCGCAAAAAAAATCGAGATTATTTATGTCTAACAAAAATTTTCACCTGTGGCGCTTTATTTTCTAATCAAATACATCATACATACTCATTAGTTAGTATAACAATTTTTAATAAACTTATTTAACCATAGAAAATATTTATGGATATAATTTATAAAATTCTTATAAAAAATCAAAAATAATTTTTTACACGTGAGATACAACTCAAATTTTTATGGAAATTTTATTGGCTATTTTTCATTGCGTCATTTTGCTTGCGGCCGTTTTATGTATTATTTATAAATATATTACAATATCTCTTTTTTGTATTTAGCGCTTTCTAAACTTTTTTAAAGTACAATTCAGCCTCCTTTTTCCAACCTCCTGGCAACACTGGTAATCCGTTTGGCTGAACGGCTGGCTGTCCATCCAAGCAAATATTGTAAGCAGACGTCGTAATTTACAAGATACCTTGATGAAATTAGGCACAAATAATAATTTTAATACAAGGATGAAACTAATTGAAACTGGTCCATTATTTCACATAGCCCCATACAAATGTCTTCTCGAAAAAGACATCTAACGATCATAACTGTATTGAATGTAGCGATATTTTTATGAAATTCTGCACAAGTAAACACATGATCGGGCTTGACCGACTATATCTTTTTAACTTGTTTTATTTATACTATATCTATATAAACACTAAAAATTTGAAATAATTTATATTCTCATATAAATTTGTAATAGAATTAAGATTTTATAAATAAACTAGCTAACCCGGCAAACGTTATTTTGTCATATATCTTATTTCTAGTGAATGTTTTGGTTTTTAGTTAAAAAATAATGAATGTATTGTAAGTGTGTGGGGATGGTGGGCTTGTTTTACACTTTTTGTTTTACTTTACGCCCCAAATATTAAATTTTATAGCCTTTCTTTCCTTCAAAACTTAAAACTATCATCGGATAATTAATTAAGAAGACATGGGTACGGGGATCTTTTACACATTTTCCCTATTTTACGCCCTAAATGATGGAATTTCCAAAAAATGTATATATTTAATTTCCTTTCACATCTTACAGTGTCTGCATGCCAAATTTTAAGGAAACCATTTGATTAGAGGGGGCTTTTATTACTCTTGCCCCATTTTCCATCCTAAATAATAAAAATTATAGGCTATAGTTCCTTCCAGATGTTACATTATTTACCTGTCAAATTTCATGAAAATCGGTTGATTGTTTAGGAAGATATAGGGAGGCTTTGGTCCTATTTTACGCCCTGAATAAAAAAAAATTATAGGATATAGTTCCTTCCAGATATTATACTATTTGCCTGCCAAATTTCAAGAAAATCGGTTTATTAGTTAAGAAGATGTAAGGAGGGGGAGCTTTTATCCCTTATGGCATATTTTACGGCCTCTAGTGATATGAAATATACTTTACGACCTATTCTCATACCTATCAAATACACATACAAAACTTCATAAAATTCGGTCAAACCGCTTCGGAGGAGTTCAATTACAAACACCGTGACACTAGAATTTTATATATATATAGATTATAAGTTTATTACTTTGAAATTTTACAAAAGTTCACATATCTTTAAAAAATATGATATAATAATCGTTTTACGGGAGAACAAATATTTTATATATGTAATATTATGTTCACACACATTAGTTTTTGTTTGTTTTTTCAAAAATACAATAGGTTTAAACATCACCATTCACATATCATTTTATTGTGTTCCTTTTCGCCTGTTTTTCGTTTGGCAAAATATTTTCACAAATTTTTGACTTAAATAGAAATTTCACACACAAACACTTTCTAATTCAAAAAATAAAATGTTAAAACAAGTAAAATTTATGAAAAAATATATATCTCATTCATAATTTTTTATTTTTAAACTGTTTGACAATTTTTACAAATTCTTTTTTCTATAAATTTCTATGTACTAAAAATACTAAAAATTTCTTCCCAGTATGGAAATTTAGTATGATTTTTGTGTAAATAATTAAACAAATTGAATTATATTTGACTTTGTAGCATATGAAAAGCAAATCAATTTATTTGTGTTTTTCCAGAAAAATCTCTATATGTGAACATAGCATAAGAATATATTAAATTAAAAAAGAGTATGTTGGAAAATTGAAAAACCGAAATTCAAAAAAATATTTGTGATAGATCTATGCAAGAACGAGGTCCATAGTTTATATAGGAACTTTAAAAATCTAGTAACGCATTTTGGCCTATAACTCGGTTAATATTGGATTGACTTAGTTAACTTTTTCAACAAAAAAGTTTGAAAAAAATCTGATTTGCTGTAAAAGAACGAAGTCTCTATCTTACATAGGTGCTTCAAAGAGTTGAAAAAATCAAGTTTAACTTAGTTGTTGTCGTTTTTCAGTATCGATGAAAACAAAAACTATGAAAATATATATTAAAAAAAAAAACAAGTAAGAAATATATAAGAACATATGATAGCCTATACCATTGTGTATATGTATCAAAATTCGATATGAGGTCTTATGTAGTAGCCATGGCTAGAATTTACTTGCATTAAACGTAGCGCATATTTATATGAAACATGCTTATGCATTGTATTATGATATTTATGCACTTTAGTGTAATTCCCGAAGGTTTGCCTCATATGAGAGTTATGATTAACTATGTTCCGATCCTCATACAATTTTGCAATACGATTTCTATTTATATAATAAGGTTTTGTGTGATATATTATATTATGATATTTATACCCGTTAAAGCGATTTTCGGAAGAGGGGTTTTATAGGAGATATGGTCAATTATGTACCGTTCTACATGAAACTTGGCACACAGATTGATACTTACTAACATATGTTTGCTAAATTTCATTACAATATTGCTATATTTGAGGGATTTACGGTCGTTAAATCCCCATTCCGGAAAGACATTTTTATGGGAGCTAGGTGAAATAATATACTAATTAGGACCAATTTTAATGGGTCTCGTTCTTTGAACATAAGAAATTTGTGTAACTAATTTCATTGAATTATTTTCAAAACTGCGAATTGTAGTTTGATTATAAGGTTTATATGGAAAGACAGACGTTAAAATGACTTACAAAGTGATTCTAAGCTCACTGATATAAACCAGATCTCGATGACGATTGTCAAAAAATATCATAATTTTTAAAAAAACGTTGACGAGAGAGAGAGCCGTGACACTCATCCATACACAGAAAAAGTTAATTTTTGTATTCTACAACTAAATTTATAAGCTCAGTAATATTTTCTACCGAAAACGGACCTATCAATGAATTTGTAGAATTAAATATTAAAATTTGTAAATGTTTTATTGAAAAAAAAAATATTTTTTTCTTTCAAAATATTAAAAAGATATTTTTGTTGAAGCAAATAAAACAGTATTTTTAAACATTTTTTATTATAAAATCCATCAAATTAATAATAAACTTTTAGATTTAAACAACGATTTTTAAATTATTTAATTTTATTAAAAAATATATATATATTCTTACAAATAGTTTACTGCCCATTATTGTTTCATTATCTCTTCCTTTCACAATTTAGACACGGTATTGAACGAATTGAAATTTAAATTCTTGTTCGTAATCAATTCCGCAGCTGCCACAAATGTTCTTTTGAAAAAATTAAATAGGGGGAAAATTAATTATTTACTTTCGACGTGCATATTAATAGCGCTCTTTGAAAGGGTCATTTTAGTGATACATTATAGGTGGAAATATAACTATATTATAAAAAATCTGTGTTTTCCTCTTGTCCTTCCTAGTTGATAAGTGGAGACCAAAGTTGTTGGATATTTTTTAATCGATATTAGAAGACTGAGACCCGAATGTTAATAAAGCTTACGCAACAAGAGACATTTCTTACGGTTGATCTTAGCACACCATTGTAAATCAAAAACCTATAAATAGCTTTGTAAAATGTTGACATCCATCCTAATATAAAGTTCTAAGATACGTAATTCAAAGACTTATTTTCGAATTCCTCAAATGGAAATAAATTATTTAAAAAATATGTTGTCAAGGAAAAATTTTCATATTTAATTGTTTATTATTTTTTTTAAGTTGTCAAAATATAATATTTTTTTTTCATATAGCTTTTCAAACTATTTAAATCTAATAAAAAATTTATTACAACTACATATTATTTTTTATAAAATACGAATTTATAAGCAAATAATGCTTTATTAAGAAAAAATTTTGCCACATTTTTCTGTGAATTAATGCTAATAATCTTATAGTATTTTTTGTGATATACTCTAATTTAGCGTTGGACAATATTTATGTATATCAAATTTTATGTGAATTGCATTAGTAGGCTCAAGAAAGCGGCAAAATTGTCAATTGAGTAAAGCGGGTCTAAAACTAGGCGTAGCTTACAAATTTATTTTTTATCCCTAATTTTGCCTAAAATATTATTTATATAGGGCGTGCCATATTTATTTATATTATGTTTTATATTTCTCTTTAGAGACCATATAGTTGGGAAAAATGTGTGTAAGTGTGGAGGGACTATGAATAAAAACTGTGCATAGTAATTAAAAGAAGCTTTCCGCTGTAAAAAGAATAAATTTTCACAAATACATTGAAATTTATAAATTTAAAAATATTTTTTATTTTTTACTTTCACACATCGCTCATTTGCTGTAACAACGTCATAACTGTAATTATGTTTATATATATATATATATATATATATATATATATATATATATATATATATATATATAATTATTTGTATAATAAAATTCATCAAAATACTAGAGTTTAGGAGATCATAAAATCGAAGTTAAAGCAATATGTGATGACCCAAAATTTTTTGCGTTAAAAAAAAATAGAAACTAACTTTCTTCTTAAGGTCTTTTAAAAAAAATTATTATATTTCAATTTGTAAAATAAAAGTAAAAATTTATTTTCAAACTCAAAATATACAAGGAATCAAATTCTATTTTTTAATAAACAATTGAAACGAATATTTAACATTTATTTAACATAATATTTTTTTTAGGGTGATTCCCTAATGTACTATGGTAAATTATGGAGCTGTCTTCATAAAATTTGTCACTGTGATTTCTACTTATAAAAAACTTATTTTTGTCGAATATAAACTTGATAGTAACATGCGTATGTGATTTAAACACGTTAAAGTGATTTTCGGAAGAGGGTTATATATGGGAGCTATGGTCAATTTTGGAACGATCTTAATAAAATTTGGCACAAAAATTGCTACTTATACAAAATTTCCTTATACCGAATTTTATTAAAATACTGATATCGTCAAACCCCTATTCCGTGAGGACATTTATATGGAGGCTAAGTGAAATAATGGACCGAGCATGACCAATTCCAATAGGCTTCGTCCTTGTGTCATGAAAGTCCTACAGGCTAAGTTTCATTAAACTATCTTCAAAATTGCGACCTGTACTTTGTGCACAAAGTTTATATGGACAGCCAGCCGTTCAGCTAGACGGATGGACGGACATCGTTAGATCAATTCAAAAAGTGATTCAGAGTCGGTTGGTATAATTTAAGGTGGGTTTTGAATGATTTTTTCCGTGCTTTACAAACATCAGCACAAACCCATAATACTTAATAGGTTATACAAATTTACATCGTAGAAAAGGAAAAGTAATTAAGACATATTGAATAAATCAGTCGTCTTATAGCACAGATATATACACTTATAAACACTATTGATCTGGCCGGACTGAAATCCAATTGAGAATCCTTGGGGCGCATTGCCCGTAAAGTTTACGCAAAAAATGCACAGAATGAAACTATAACGACAGTAATGGTGTTAAAGCCAAAAATTAAGCAAGGCTGGGAAGAAATTGACAGTGATTTTCTTCAAAAAATACTCGAATGAATGCCAGACCGAATTTTTGAAATCATCCACAACAAAGGTTCATCAACATATTATTATTAAAGCTAAATTTTTTTACTAGCATATAGAAAAATGCTATAAAATATAGTATTAAAATACTCAAATTACAATAAAAAAAAAATAATAATGTACATTTTAATTTTTTGTTATTATTTTTTTAAGTAAAGTCAATAAAAAATTCAAAAAATTAATTTTTAGCACCCTAATTATTTTTTAGCCCTATTTTTGGTAAATTAATACCAAATATACTGGTGCATATAGAAAATTTTAGTATAGTTAAAAAGCTATGGTATTCTGCTTTATGAATCAATTTTAAAATTTACTAGATATGAAATGCAGGAATTATCCCCAAAATATTTGTCTGAACACATTTACGAATGCAATTTTTGTAGCATAGTGTTGTTCCTAAAAATTTGAAAATCAATTTTTATAATGATGAAAACCCTTTACTACTTTAGAAATTTATTTATATATATTAATAAAGTTGTCCTTACTTTCTCTATATTATAAGATACTTTTATTTTTATTTTTATTTTTGATACAATAATTTTCTTACAATAATTAATGCTTTTAATACTCATAAAAATATCATAAAAACTTTGTATATAAATCTCTTAATAAAAACCTCGCTATAATTTACTAACAGACACCTGTGCGTATACTTGATATTAATACATTGTAAACGTATGATTAACTTTTCTTCAAGGGCTATAACATAACACACACGCAGAAACTATTACTCATACGTCAAAAGTTTTAATTTCTAGAGTCATAGAAAATTTATTCAAGTAGTTTTTTCTATTATTTCCATTATTATTACTTTTATTTTAAAAACTATTCAAATATTTTTATACTTGAACACTTAAATATTCTTTATATTTTTCTTAACGCACTTCTTGTCGTTAAGCAATGTACTTAAGCGAAAAGTTTAAAGCATATAAAATCCTTTAGTGTTTTTTTAGATTTACATTTTTTATATATTTACTCCCTTATTTTTGTAGAGCTAAAGAAAATATGAAAGAAGGAAAAGAGGGGAAAAAGTGTGTATATAGTATAAAACGAAAATTTATGTTATTTTGCCCTACTAAAACTAATTCCAGCGAGCATATCATCCTTTCAAGTTGAAGGAAAGAAAAACCAGCATTCACACGCTATATGAAGAGAAAAGGAAATATACATATTTCAACGTAATAATAGCGAAAGACTCCCCAGATGAAAAATGTGCAAGTGCATAAAATAACTGTAACAAAACGTTAAGTTTGCTGGGAAACAGTGGGTTGGGGGAAAAAATAAATGAAATAGAATTAATAAAATAATTAATTAAAATTAATTAAAAATTTCAAATTATTTTAGTTAAATTCAAAATTGTTAAAGGCATATTGTAAGTCCTACTGTATTCAAGAATGACTTATTTAATGTAGCTCTTCTAAAAAGTATATTTTTCTTTTCTTAGAACTAGAACTATTATTTTTTTATTTTTATTTTTTAAAACAACGACTTTTCCATCAACACCACTGTTCTCTAAAACACAAATGAATGTCTGTATATTTACCAAAGTATGTGTTTGTATTTGCACACTTAAAAAGTGCATAAGTAGGTGTGTGTATGAGTTTTTGAGTACTTTTAGCTTAAACTAAAACTGACTTACTTTACACTCTTCAGAAAAAAGGAAGAAAAAAAATTATAGTTTTATTATATTTTTTTTCTTTTTTAACTAAAATCTAAAGTAAATAAGAAGCTAAAAGAAATAAAAGCCTTAATATTTTATGCATGTTTCCCTTTTTCATCTTTTTCGTTTTAATTTCCTAGTAAAAAAATATTAAAAGAAAAATAGAGGATATAAAAATGAAAAATTACTTAATTTTTTCATAGCTTAGTTTATTCTCTTTTTCCTTTTTGTTTGTATTTTGATACATTTTACAAAAAAGGCATTAGATTTGGGTACTTTTCAAACATCTTAGAGCAGTTACAAGGTCTTTGGAAGAAAAATGAATTTTTAAAATGTTAAAAGCACTTAAGACGGAAAAGGAAATAAGATATAAGAAAACTTAAATTTAGATTTATGGTTAATTTATTTGGTATTCTTAATAATTTAACAGTTACTTTAATAGGCTTTAAATTAGTTACACTTCAATTAAAAGGCACTTAATGGGCCATACACAGATAAAAATAAATTTTATTTTCTACTATTAAATTTATAAAATCAATTATATTTTTTACTAAAATCAAACCTATTACTAAAATAGTAAAATAAAGTACACACATTCTTAAATATTTTATTGAAATTAAAAAGTTCTCATCTTTATTAAAATATTTTGCTATTTATAAAATATAATATTTGAAAATTATCAAAAACTTCAATAATAATTTTCAATAAAACAAGAAAAATAATGTTCAGTTTTAAAGAGAAATTCAAGCCAAATTTATTATAATATCAATTAATTAATTAATTATTGATGAATATTAGTAATAACAAATTAAAATAAATATTAATAGAATATATTTTTTACCGTAAATTTAATGTTCTTTACATAATAAATAAGAAATATAATTCAGATGTTCTGTTAGATAATATTAGTGTTAGATGAAACTAAAAAATAAAAACAATACATCAGTTTATTTCTTCACGCTAGGTCCATTCATGTTATTCAAAACGCCGATTCAACCTATAAAAAGAAAGTGTATTATTTTGTTTCGGAAAAATTGATACCATAGAGAGAGACTTACATGAGAAGTTAAGCCAATGACCAGTCAGTCTAAAAATCCACCATTAGTCAAAACTCTTATTGCAAAATTTTGTATTGATTGACCAAAGTTAATACGGGAACTATACATAATTAAATGATAGAGTTCATATATGGGAGGCTGGTCAATTGTAGTCGGGTCTTCATGTTGAAAAAAATTATGTGTGCTGAATTTTGCCATCTTTAAAATGTACGTCGGTTGGACCGTTTTTAACTTAATTCTTAGTAAAAAGCATATATGCCATTTCCCCTTCATTGATGTTTATCCAAAAATCGAGTAAGTTAATATTGCATTATTTTTAAGATATCCTAAATTAAAGGTTCTTGTCATCAACGTAGCATAATAAAAAAAATTCTTGTTTTACATAAATACATACATTAGATTTAATTTGAGCGATGACACAAAAAAAATTTCAAAAGCATATCACCGATTTGGTATATCTATATCATTTCGCTTTTCAGTTCATAATTTAATGCTTTGGGATATCTCTTTAAAAAAAAAAAAAAACAATCGATGCGAATTTTGCTACCAACGTTAGAATGGCCCCTTTTAGAGGAAGAATATTATTAGTTATTGGGAAATCTCGAAAAAATCAATGTTACTTACATCTGGAAGTTTAAAATCATAATAATAAAAAAATATTTATTTGTTTTGAATTTTTATAAAGATTGCCAACATATTAAATTGTTATTTAAATTCAGTAAAACAAAATATTAAAATTAAATAATTAATTTAATAAAATTTAAATTTTAACAAAACAGTGATTTATTAAAAAAAAAGTTTTAGTTATACTTTTTTCTGTGTAACTAAAATAATTCAATATTTATAAAAGTCTAGGCACAATTTGTGGTATAAGAAATCTTTAATAATTTGAATAATTGAATAATTTGAATAAGATCTACGAAAATTATGCATTTAATATAGAAGGTATCAAAATTCTTGTGTCATAATTGCAATTTGCAGTAATCCGGATAAGAATTTCTTAATATTAAAAGTATGAAATGTATTTGTTTTTTTTGTTATATATATATATATATATTAATATAAAAAGTATGAAATGTATTATATATATATATATATATATATATATATATATTAATATAAAAAGTATGAAATGTATATATATATATATATATATATATATATATATATATATATATATATAACAAAAAAACAAATACATTTCATACTTTTAATATCAAGAAATTCTTATCCGGATTACTGCAAATGAAATATAATTATCGTTATCAAGCTACATATGGCAGCATGGAAGCAGAATTTCTTGTGAATAGAATAAACTTTAATATACTTCAACGTCCTCACGTAGCTTTCAGCCATTATTTATAAAATATTTTAAACAAAATTCTGCTAAATTCATAAAAATCAATATTCAAAATGAGATACCTTCACTTAATTATGAATAAAAGCGAAACGCGTCCATCGATTTTCATGATCTATGTCTCATTTTGTTTAGAGGTTATGTGACTTTACGTGAAAGTAATAGGACTTGACACTTTTTTTACCGTTTTGGATTTTTTATGAATCAAAAATAAAAAAATTAAATTTTTTAGGCAAAAAATAGTTTTTTTTTTCATACAGTTATTTATAGCTGCGAAACTGTTGCTTATGTAGCGAAACGTTGTGCGATCAGATTAAAGGAATTGTAATTCATAATTTTTTTAAATTTTTTTTCAGCAAAATCGGACTGGTGGTTCTCGAGTTATGTCAAAAAAAAAGACCACCAAAGGTCACAATTTCCCATATATGATAGTTACTAACTTCAAATCGATATATCTCGATTCCTAGACGTGACCCAGCGAAACGCCGGGACACGTATAACTTCTTTTTTACCGATATAACATTTCCCGTTGGTTTCATCCCATCCCGATTTTGACTGTCGCATAGTGTTATGTTTAAACTTTAATGAACTTTATAATGTTATTGATATGTCTCTCAATGTAAATTTAATTAAACGTAATTTAATTTTACTTTTCAATAATTACTGCAATTAATATATATATATATATATATATATATATATATATATAAAATTTCAAATAAAAATACCAAAGAAAGCATGTAAATATGGAAAAATATACATAATTTTAATTATTATATATTCTGTAGCTTTGTTCCAGTACTAGTCAGACTTGCAAGTTTTAGTTAGAATTTACAGAAAACCGTTACTGTACTAAGAATTTTTTTTGTATTTTTTTGTTTTTCAGACAATTTCTAACTTCTTCTGAATAAAATCTGTAATTTTGATAAATACTGAAACAGAACTTACTTCAATAAATAATAAAATATTTTATTCCCACTTGGAATTTGAAAATCTGTTATGCGTGGAAAGAGTATTCGATTTTAACAGTTGATAACTTATTTAAGAAATAGTTTTGCTGTTTTTAAACCCAATAAAAAATTATTAAATTATTTTGAAAACTTTCACATATAAAATGAAAATTTATTACCAACCTAAGTTTATATATTTCTAATATTAAAAATTTTAACTCTTTAAAAATTTTTGTTTAATATAAAGCGGCATCATAATTTAATTAGTTTATAGTATTTTATTTTTATTATTATATATTTAGTAATAGATTTTAATGAAAGCCAGTCATTATGTATCATGAAAGCCAACGTTTTTAGTACTTTTTTTGTTATGACCTCCTTTTACAATTTACAATTTGCGTATTTATTATCTCTTTAGTCTAGGTTGAATTAAGACAATAATTAGATATTAGCAGTTTGATGATACTAACATAAATTTTGCAAATCATCTGTTGCAATTTTCGACATATAAGCTAAATATTCCTTGCAGGAAAATGGTATGTAAGCTGCGAAAGTAAAGAAAGTGACCAACTATTGAAAAAAGAAATAAGCGATTGAGTAGTGCTTATTAATAAGTAACACCATGTTACGTAAAATATTCATAAGCAGTTAATAAAAATTTTAATTTGGTTTCTGCAAGTATAAGGATGATTTAATTACATATCCTAAAAAAGTAATTTTACTTCTCTTACGTATTATCATAAGGTATTCTACTATAACGTCAACAATAAAAAATGACAAATATGAAATAAAATAAGCCTGCGTGAACTAAATATAAAATTTTGTTGCTAATTAATTCAAATGTTTACCATTTAAAGGGAATTCCTGTATTAGTATCATTCATACAAAGTGAGTTGTATCATAAAACTTATTTTAGATGCAGTATAAAATTGTATGGTATTGCCCAGATTTTGTATTTTTTGTCTATGAAGAACAAGAATAGCTTTTTTCTAAAAAATACGAGTTATCAAGTTCATATCCCATTAAATATGAGAAAAAATGTATCTGTGTCAATATTTTTCATAGCATTTTTTGTAAAATATATTAATAAATCAAGCTTGTGGTGACAAAAGTAAAATTGTGGACACTGATCATTATTAAATTAGATATTATAAACAATTTATGTTAAGGTAATAGTATAGTGTCGAGTAACTTCAATTTAGCAAATTTTTGGTATGTTGTACGAATTTTAAGTGGTAAAATTTAAAAATAATTAATTTTAGGTAGTTCAAAATTTTAACCTTTTACGTAAAAGTTTTGGAAACAATTTTTCACGTGTAGAAGCAGGAAAATTACCTTTCAACTAAGAAGCAAATTATTTAGATCGGAAAACTTCTATAAGAAATAGAACCATTTAAAATTCAAATATGAGTCTTTTTTTAGAATGTAGGAATTTTTATTTTTTGTGGATAGGGCAGTATAATTCTATAATCATTAAAAATGATTTTTAAAGAAGAATACAAAAAAAAATAGTTATAAATAATATATCATCAATTCCATGAAGAAACACTCAAAAATTCAGCGAGTGTTTTTCGATGTTCACAAAATTTTGCACGCAAATAGTCCACAGATATCTATATCGATTTCAGATTCCGGTTTTGCGAAATTCCGAAAACTAGCGATTTTATTTCGTTTTTTACTTTTTAAAAATCCTAAAAAAATTCAAAATTATTTATATAACTTTAAGTAACAATATTACTGGAGAGGTTTTTTGAAACACCAAGCAACGTTTGAAGGATGGCTACGTCAGCTTCAGTAGGTATATTTCATAAATAAAAGGGATGTAAAAAAATGATTCTAATGCAATTGCATTTTTATATGCACTTTTCGTTGGTTATACTATTTCATATTTTTGCTTTTTTAGCATGGTTAGAAAGTAATGAATCTTTACATTAAAATAGAAATCTAAATTTTTTTGAAGCACACATCTGCTACCTACAATTTCACTTTTTCTAAAATCTATTCAAATGTTTTCATACACAAATTTTTAAATTCGATTAGGTTTATATATTTTATTCGTAGAATTTAGTGCATAACTTTTTAAAAATTTAATGGAACTATTAAATCTTTATATATACGACTAATCAGAATTGCAATTTATAGTAATTAAAACTATTTAAAATATACTTAGAGAAAATTTAAATTTAATAAATTTACAATTGTCAAAAATGCATCTATAAATTGCATTTGTATATCACAAATATTTTTGAACGAAAGTAATACGAGTATTTTGGAGATACTGGCTGAACTATTCAAAAAGAAGACAATTGCTTTTTAAAAGCTTTTAAAATTACATAAATCTATAAATAGCTTCAAGAGATGTGACAATTTAAAGTTGCATGCTATCTTTATTTTATCTTTATTAAATTAAAATATTTTTCTTTTAATTAAAAAAATACATATATATGTATATATATATATATATGTATATATATATGTATATATATATATGTATATATATATGTATATATATATATGTATATATATATATATATATATATATATATATATATATATATATATATATATATATAGAGAAAAAAATATGTAACATGATTATAATATTTTGCATAGTAGATTTGCGGATCCAAATCTACTTACTTTTAGAATGTTCGCATTAACCTTTAACTTATGACGTGAAATTGTTTAGCGTATATAAAGAGGTGGTGTATATTATACACCTGAATTATTTTTCATATAATTTTTAATATGCATACATTATAATAATGTTATACTTATATTATTCGAATTTGATTGCTTCTAAACGAATTATTAACAAAAACAAAGAAAAATATTCAAATTTATTTAAAAAGATTGTACTTTATTTCACAAGCCTCTTTTACATAAACAAAAAAATAGGTATATCATTTACTTGTACATTAAGAAAATTAAGGTTAAACATAAGCAATAAATGGCATTTTTCAACAGCATAAATTATATACTTATTAAAATAAAAAGGAACATTTCAATATCTTATATATATATATATATATAAATAACAATCAGTCTTTTGAGGAAAAATTATCATTCGTCAAATACAGTCTTAGTACAATTAACGTATAGCCGTTTGCTGCAGCCCATACAAATTGGTTTATTACACTCTAGCATGTATGTGTAGTTTTCCTTTTTAATTTATTGCATGAATAATAATACGAGCAGTTTCTTTTAAAAAGTTCATTATTGAAATCTCTCTATAATTACGAGCAGATTGGTTTAATATATATACATTAACTCCACTTATATCCATTAGCCTATAGAATATGGCTAACTGCCAACGTCGTGTACGGCGACTACATAAAAAAATTGAACACTTTTTGTCTAATTCGTCAACTCCTCCCTTTGCGTTGTTGTAATTGGCGATCATTTCTGGCTTTTTAGTTAGTGGATCAGTTGCTTGGTGATGATGTATAGTTGAAAGTAAAATAGCGGATCGATTTTTTTTTTTTTTTTGGGTACGTAAGATAAAAGTGTGATGTCTTTTGTAAATCCATAAATACAACTTTCAACTAATCTATTTCTGTTTGGTAAAAATTCGGATGGAATTTCTCTATTATTTTTTCTCAAAGTCCCCAAATAAGTAAGTTTAAATTCTTTTAATTTCTGAACTAACTGAATTGATGAAAACCAATTATCTGCAGTAACATTTCTATTACTACCTTCAATATTTTTACATAAACTCAATACTACTTGAGTTGGTACAGCAAGTTTTTTCTCTTCACTGCTAAGTTTGGCACCATCTGAGTTTTTTCCACAGTATATATATGCATTGGAAAGGTAATGGGTACGAGCGCCTGTTAGGGCCATTATTTTTATACCATACTTTGCCGGTTTCTGAGGCATATAGACTATAAACTTGCATCTGCCACGAAATGGTACTAACATTTCGTCAATACAATTGAGTAATTTTTTTTTACAATTTTCAATTATTTTATTAAAAATTTCTGAAATTGCTGCTAAAGGGTCACTTGGTAATCTTTGTTTTCGGTTAATAGAATTATCAAAACGTAAACACGAAAGTATAGTAATAAATCGAAGTTTAGACATTGTAGCTCTAAAAATTTCTCTGCCAGTTCCATCAGTGACAAATAGAAGATCTAAGGATTCTCGATTAGATTTAAAAACAGACGAATACATTAGTAAGCCCAGAATGCTCTGAATTCAATGTTATCCAAAGGTTTTGCTTCTATTTTGTTTGTTGATTGAAATCGTATTTTTAGCTATCTATTTGTGTGTTCAATAATTATGTTTTCAATAAATTCATCAAAAAATATTGACCAATATCGATATATATTTTCTGAATCGTCTTCACTATTTGATGAACATACAGAAGTTGCTAAATTTATGATGTTATGTAAAGGAGTTTTACTAAAACTCTGTGGCGGTTGGGCAGACCATTTAAAACGGTTTCTTCCATAGTAATAACTTGAATTAGGGTTGTTATTCATTTCACCTCCGTTTTTCTGAATTTCATTGTCTTACTTTCCGATATTTCTGAATTACTTTCACTATAAAATACGGTAATGAAATTTGGGTCAACGACATCGTCATCAAGGCAACTTGCATCATCAGTTTCATCATCGTAAAACTCTTCATCTTCCTCTAAAACTCTAGAGATTTCCTCCACATTCATATTTTTTGAATGTGCCATTTCCCACTATTTAATTGTACAATAATACAAAAAAAGTTAAAAACTTTTCATCAACTAAAAAACAAAGTGAAAAAAAAATTACAAAAATACTTACGCTTACGGAGACATGTAGTATTTTTTTTTTATATGGGTTACTAAAGTTAGATTAGACGCGGTAGTAAAATATTTTCTACTAAAATTTTCTATTAAAATTTTACACCCACACACATAATTCTCCACGATGCTTTAACAGTCGAAAGACAAAACTATACTGTCAATAAAAGCATATTATAATACGAGGGTACTGGCAATATCAGCTTAAGAGAGTGCAACAAAGAGAAGTTATTAGAAAAATAAAAAAGAGAGTGTAAAATTTACTACCACGTCATAAGTTAAAGGTTAAAGCCGACAAAAGCTAAATTCAAACACCATTTAAGTTATAGAATTTCACAAAGCCATTCCAGAGATATAGCTATTTAAAGTTACATATTTTTAAATTTATTGGTTTTTGAGAAAGTAAAAAAGCGAAATAAATGCACAAGTTTTCACAATTTTGCGAAACTGATAACTGAAATTGATAAATAGTTTAATCGAGCTTGCGTATACTAATTTTTATGGAAATTAAAAACTCTAAGTAAAGAAATTACCTCTTTCAGGCGTTCTTTCATGGAATTGAAGATATGTTATTTTCTTCTTCCATAATTATTATTATTTCGATACAAATATGTTAATTGAAAGCAAATAGGTATTAGTAAGGAAAAGTATAAAAATTGCATATAATAATTGTAATCAGTGTTGCCTGTTTAGTCTTCTTAGGACTAAATTTAGCCTTTGTATTTTGTTTTTAGCCTCAAAATTTTTGTTTTAGCTTCAAGCTTTTTTCTATCCTTTCTTGATTTTTAAAATTACTTTAAAAGGGCTAATATGTTAGTGTTTCTACAACAAAGAAAATAATTTCTCATTTGATATTACTAATTTTATTTTTCAAAAATCATTTTTGTGTATTTATTAGCACAAAAAATTTACATTATTTATATTTAACAAAAATTTTCTCCTGCGGCGCTTCCTTCTCCAAATTAATAATAAATTAACAAATTTTTTGGAATATATAATAATTTTTAATATACTTCATTAAACATGGAAACTATTTGTGAACATAATTCTTATAAAAGTAAAAAAAAAAAATTCAAAATATTGGGTCTCTCTCTCATACTTATATGCAATGCAATTTATTCATTTATTACAATATATGTAAAAAAATATATCAAAAAAAAAAAAATAATAATAATAATGAGAATGGGGAAAACCCATTTTTCTGAATAAAAAAATATTTAATTTATTTCTGGCCAAATTTTTGGGGGCATTTGGCCTTTTTTGACTTTTCTAAAGTTTTATTTAGCCTCTTTTTTTCTATTCCCCTGGCAACACTGATTACAATTTAAAAAATTCGCCATTAAACTTGTAACAATCAAGATATTGATAAAAATGCTTCTATTTTTTTAGAATTAAGAAAAATCGACTGGTTAAAGAAAAGATTTTGTATTAAAATTTTGAAATATTCAACTGCCCAGTGGTAAAAAGTTTTGTGAATTTAAATTCTTCGAAAAAAGTCAATTTTGTATGTTCTGAATCTGGATTATTTAAATGTTCATATATAAAAATCGATCTGTTAAGTACTTATTTAATTAAAATAATTTTTTTTTAATTTTATTTATAGCATAATTCACTATTAATGCACCTTGTAAGTTTAAGTTGTTACAAACAGCTGACTTAAATTTAATGAATTTGACACAAATTTTGCTTAATTTGATTTGATTTCAAATATTTTAAGTTCAGATTTTTTTCAATCTAACACACATTGGATTCCCTTAATTGTAATATATTTGGTTTAGAGCTTTTCAACTTGTTTAACATCATTTTATATTTAATTATTTTACCTCACTGTAGTTGTTAGATCTTTTGTAATTTTCTAAAGTAATTCGATAGCCAACATTTATTATTTCATTGTTTTTCTAATGTTGTATTTAACAAGAAATCTTTGAATCCCAAAAACTTTTAAATAATATTTTCATCTAATCTTCGTTCTTTTTTTCAAACAATGAAACAAAAAAATAAAAACTTTTTCTTTCTTAGAGCCAAAAAACCAAAAAACTAAACTTTTCACTTAAGCTAATCACATCATAAGTTTAACAATAAATTCTAAACATGAGGGACACATACTACCAAAAAAGAAAAGAAAAACGAAAATAAAAAGTTTTATAAAAATTCTTACAGTAGGAAAAATAACCAACTAAATATCAAACCAAACAATGTCATACACTCTCTTGTGGACCTTTACTAATAGAACGAAATAATAAAATAATAAGATTTTATATAAAAAACAAGCTTTTGTATTATGGTTAAAGATCCATACAAGAAAAAAAATCGTATTTCAAAAGAAAACAATAGAATATTAAAATCAATTCAAAATATTAAATCAATAAATCGCATAAAATAAAAAATGGTAACAGAAGGCAGCAAACTCCTTAAAAATAAAGGCTAGAAGAACCAGCAAAAAAAAATTAATAGGAAAACCCTTATCATTATGAGTAAAGAAAAAAATAACAAAGCAAAAAAGAAATTTTGAAGAAAAACTTTGATTTCATGATAAGACATTTTTTTTGCATGATTACTATTACAGAGAAAAAATGGTAAAAACTCTAAAAACGCAAAATAAGTAGCAAAAATGCGTGTGTTTGCATATTTGCTGTGTCATTAGCATAACGAAGTTGAACAAAAAAAAACTAATTCCCTTAACCTACTGAAGTCAATACTTTGCCTTACTGTTTGCTTAATAGCTTTTATTTGAGTAGATTTCTCTCCCCTTTATTTTTGCTTAAAATATATAAAAGAAAATCTTTTGTTTAACAATAGACCCTTATAAAAAGTATATATCTTTTTTTGGTATTGATAACAAGTTTTAAAAGTTATAAAATCAAATGTCACAGTGTGTGTTTTGCTTTCTTCTTTTATTTTCTAGAAACTGGAACAATAAAATCTCATAAATACAATATGCCATCATCAATATAATAAAATATATTGAAAAGTCTTTTTTTATAACAAGATGAGGTGTACTTTGTACAAGTAACACATGTGTTGGAGGCGTAAAATTTGGAACAATTTTTCAAAAGATTTTTAAATTGTTTGCTATAGAGTACACAGAAAAAATTAAGTTTCGTATTCTATTACTAAATTTATAAAACCAATTACATTTTTTACTGGAATCGAACATAACACTAAATTAGCAAAATCAAACATTAAAATTTTATTGAAAAAAAAAGATTTTTTTTATTAAAATATTTTTACTATTTATAAATTTGAATGTTTGAAAATTCTCACAAATTTACTGCCTATTTTTATAACACGATCGCAAAAACGACTCGTCTCACTTAACATTTAAAACAAACACAAAACAAAAACAAAATTTCAAAATTTGTTTTTGTTTTAAATGTCAGTTAGACGAATCGTTTTTGCGCTCGTGTTATAAAAACAGGCAGTAACAAACTCTTCTTTGAAACAATATACATAATATTTGTTTTTTAACAGATTTTCCAAACAATGTTTATTTTTGAAACAATAAAATGTTTCATGAGATTTTTTTAAACAAACTATTTTTTGCAAATAATACATTTTTAATAATATTGCAAAAATGAATATATATTCATGAACATATAATAATATTTTATTTTAAGTGTTAATTAAATGTTAAAAAAAATATTTTTTCTTTCGAACTATCTTTCATCTAAAATAAAGTATCGTTATTAAAATTTAAATAATTCTAATCGAATATTACTTACTGTAAACTGGTCAGGCATGTTTTAAATGGAGTCATGACTGCTCCATTTATCCTTTAGCTATAAATTCTAAATCTAACAACACATAGAGAAAAAATATGGTTACAGCATTATCTCTACAACAATATTATGTTCTCATTGTTAATTTTATTGAATTTTAATAACTCTGTGTTCATGTTAACAATGATTTTGATTTAATTTTGTCATTTAATGTTTACACTCAATAATAATTTTAATATGATTGACTGTAAGAATTACATGTTTTTAAATATTTTTACCAGAAACAAAATTTTGTTGATATGAAACATAACATTACCTCTATAGTCATTAAATATTTGTAGTGTTTTCTTATTCTTAAACCATATTCTGTTTTTAAACCATATTAATATTATTATTCTTATAACAATAAAATGTTTTCACAAACTTTGTGGGAAAACTTCACTACTGGTGAATATATATTAATATTTGTTTTCTAAATTCAATGTAATTCTCCTTTGGTTTATATATGAGTAAATACAAATAGACAAGGTTTGGTTATACTCGGTGTGAAGCAATATAAGATATCTTGCATTTGAACAACATATATATATATATATATATATATATATATATATATATATTATAGTATATTATCTTTCTATTGGCTAATGAACACATTTCCATATTATTTTCAATAAAAACTTTATAAAAATAATAATTTTTATTAATATATGATAAGATATAATAATAATATGATAATTGGATAACTATATGATAACACAAGGTAATAATATGATAAAATGGAATCATAATATGACAATGCGGTATAATATAATAAGATTGTTCAATTATATGTAAAACTATAATCATAACATAAAAAAACTAACCATAAAATCGGATACAATATGACAAAGTGAAATCATAATAATTACTACTTCTAATCATTTCTGTTTTTTGCTGTGATCATATGTTCTAATCATAATATGTTGCTCTTAGATTATGGTCACTACAACTATATTTTTTCTCTGCGTGAAGCGTATATCTGTAAGTACGAATAAATAAATCTAGATGAAATGATTGCAGCACTTCTGATATGTAATTTACATTACTATAAAATAGACGTATGCATAATATTATGCATTAGTATGCTGATATTAACATTTTATGGGATTAATGCACTATGTATAATGTGATTCTGGGAAGTGATCTTTATATGGGGGTATGGTTAATTATATACTGATTTTAATGTAATTTTTTATAATGAGTTTTAATTATATAGAAGATATTTGCACCGGATTTCTTTAAAATATTGCTATATTTATAACGTTTAAACCCTACTCCAAGTAGATATATGTGTGGGAACTAGGTCAAAAATGGACATATTATCATAACCATTCTCATGCCAAATTTCACCGCCAATCAGACGGAAGCACATAGTTACGTTATACCTTAAGATATAATACTGCAACCACCTATGGTAGTGTAAGACAGGAGTTCAAAAAGAATTTTAATTCACGGACACTTACATAAATGTTTCTCATAAACTAAGATATAAATGGAATTAATTTCTCTTTCAATGGACAATGTAGAAGTTACAAAGACTTTAGAAAGTAGCAACTCAGTCCTAAAGACAATAATATAGTTCCTTGCTTTGATCAAGCATTTTGATTAATAGTGAGTTGCTCAATATTCTCGAATGAAATAAAATTCTTTACGGACAACCTAAGATGTTGTTAGTGACATCAAGGGGTCCTCTGAAACCCATTTGGGAATCGTTGGTTGGTAAGCGCTGAAGTCGTTTTTTTGGAAAACTCTTGAATAAAGTTAAGTATAGCAAAATAATTACAAATACTAGGATCTATGAAATAGTCTAAAAGATGCTTATTTATATATGCATATGATTTAAATGGACCGCTAGCCAAACGGCTATAAATATGGACGGACATAGTTTAATCGATTTCGTGATAATAATGTTGGTATAGAGTATAGTATAACAGCACTATTTAAGTTCATTATATGATAAATTTTTATGTGTTTTCAGATCCACATTTAAAACGTTTCAAAATTGTCTAGAACATAATATGTAAATGAATATTTACTCAAATGAATATACCTCTGGAAGTTTGCAAATATTTAATATATATATTAAGTTTGAATATGTTTTCAATATATATGTATATATATATATATATATATATATATATATATATATAAACCAAATATTATATTTATTAAATTTAACTTAAATTCAAATAATGATTTGTTTAGACAAATTTAGTCAAATTTTTTTCTGTGTAAATAAAATAATAAAAGGTCGCTGTAGATCACAAATATCCTACATTATGTTTTGAAGTTATTAGCATGAATCGGTAGCATGAATCAAATTAAAACAAGAAAAGGATCAAAAGTCCGAAAGAGGTTCAAGTTAGATGTACCGTTTAAAATTTAAACTAAGATACTTCAATCGATCAATTCAAGGGGTAATTGATGTAATCAGAATTGCCTATTAAAAGTAGTATATTAATTTCTAAAATATTTTGATTCTGTCCTATTGTGGCCTTGCTCAAATAAAGTTTAATTCAGAAATTCAATAAATTGAAATAAATTTTCTTTCAAAAATAATACGTTCATTAAGTCCACAAACGTTTCAGGCCATTCGTAATCTATTGTATTTAGAAAACAGAATTTCTACATCAATGAGATTCACTAAAATCACTAAAATATTTGCGATCAAAAATTTACTTGTTTTCTCTGTCTGGCGGTACGCAGCATTTGTGACTTATAGTTAGACACTAGCAAAACGCAAGCAATCATTATTAAAGTTTGCTTTGCGAGTGAATTTTTTTGAGTATTATGATCGCGTTTTAATGAAACATTAATATTCATTTCAATACAATACACTTTATTCTAAATATTGTTCGATAGAACCTACGACTTTTGTTCATCTTTCTGGCAATTTATTTATCCCAAAACCACTTTTCATTATATGTGGCTACTAAGGCATGAAGTCAATTTTTGATAAGTTTTTCAAAACTGAAACGTATTCGAGTGCATTGATACCCCTCAGAACCCACCAAATAGAGAAAAATAAACACTTTGCTTTGATATCGATTTTGCTGGTTTGTAAAAGTAAAAATTTGATGTTGAAATAACTTAACTTTAGGGCATTGAGTTCAGAGTTTTAGTAAATTGTTGCTTGATACACTCCAGATTTTTATACAAGGAGTTTTTTGCGTTTTGCATTAGTCTTGTTCAGAAAAGTCATCCAATTCCTCATTTTAACCTTTTTTTGTTTTTCTTGCAGCCTAGCGCCTTTTTTAACATACCCATCTAAGGTGCCACTTTTAAATCTTTGAGAACTTAGCTAAAACAAAAAGAATCATTGGCACCATCGAATATGTTTGTTGGTAGGCTGCACCTACTATATCTTAAATCGGTTGCAATTTCCAAATATTTCGCTTCTTAATATCGATTTTTTTTTATAAAATAAACCAACTGAATAATAAATTCGGTCTAAATTACTGAAATTATCAACTAAAACAACTGATAATTCGGTTCTTAGAACCGAAATGTTGGAATGGTCCCAATATATTTATTTTTCTCATTTTAAGGTTGTAAATTATTTTAAATAACACCAATTAGCATGTACTCACAAAACCTGTAATCAAAGGCTTGGTTGCATTAAATATCAAACTGCGTACCTTCCTAACAGTAAAGAACTGAATGATTTCTCCTTAGACATCTGCAAGCATTATTCCTATTCAGGATACACAATTATATCTCAATTTTAATAATATCTATGTAGATTTGCAAAGGATGAGAATTATTAAATATTTTCAAATAAATAATAAGTAAATGGTTTTATGAGAATTTGTTATCATGCTAAATTTGTATAACGTTAAAGAACTAACTGTTCTGCAAATTTAGCATAATGTGCAGACACTTATTTATTTTTAAATTGATTTTTTGTATAAATAAATTTATTTTCGCATCTTTATCGAAAAAATTTTTTTTTTTTCATAAAAAAATAATTCAAAAACGCCAAAAGCCAACATATCATATTTTTGATTTTTAATAACGAATTCAGTTTTTATTTGTTTCAATAAAATTTTGAAGATTTAATAACCAATAAGTAATTACAGTAACTAGTGTTTAGTACTAAAACTATTCATATTCAATTAAAATCGGTTGCTTTCATGAAGTATTTTAAATTAATATTGAATGTTAACAGATTGGTTTCAAGGACTAAATTTTTAATTGTAAAATTATTAATTCCATCATCATTACGTTTAAAATAAATAAAATCTATTTCTACTAAATTTTTATTAATGTAACCATAATTCAACTAATCTTTCTTCTGTATCAATTTTGTTATACCTAATTTCACTACATGCTTTCATAGTATTAAAAGTCTAACGAAAAATCAATATCGTCTTCTAAGTCGATTTAATGATGTCTGTCCGTCAGACTGTTCATCCATGTAAATCTTATGTCCATAATTACAAGATGTCGTTGCAATTATAAACAAACCTGAATGAAAGAAAATAAGTGATCTTATATTGGTTTGTATTCTACCTTGTTGAAAATATCATTAAAATACCAGATTGTTATTGCTACATTTTTTCTTAGGCTTAACTAAATTTCTTATATTCTAGAATTTCTATCATTTTTATGTCTTTTTAAATATTATTTAAATATTATTAACCATCAGTTTGCCACAGTTTTATCAAAGTTCCAAAACATACATACCGCAAAATACTACTTTATTAAATTCCTGCATTATATTTATTTAAAGAACACAAGAATAGCCAAAAAAAAAATTCCTTTTGCTCTAACATAATGAAATTGTAAAAAAAAACATAAGGCAGCAAAAAATAGATGTTTATTCTATAAAAACAAAATCTAATTGTCATAATGGTTTCGACATGTTTACAAACGACTGTCAACCACAGTTGTAATGCCATCATACTACACACCCATTCATACAATCATCATGGCAAATAAAATTGCACACACATACATAAGGACACGTAGAAATATATTTGCATGGGATTTTGCATGATATTTGCTTTTAAACATATATACCAAACTAGTATAAACACTCATATATGTGTATGTGTGTTTTATATACTTTAGTAATATGTTCGAAATCCTTTTTTCCTGTAAGGCCAAACACTAGGTATACACTATTTCCAAATGAATTATAAAAATTTTGAAACAGACACCAAAAACCGATTAAAAAGATAACATGTTTCCGACTTAAAAACCAAAAAAGCGCTGCACGTTTTCCTCAGAAAAATATATAACAAAATATCTCCTATTCTTTTTTTTTAATTCAATTTGACAATTTCTTTAATAAGATGTAGTAGTTCATAAGTTACTTAAAGTATAAATAAGTGTTTTTAAAATAATTTTTATTTATTAATACATACACAAGAAAAGGAAAAGCAAAATTACCAACAATTTCGTTTTATCAATATAAAAAACATTTAATTTAGTTGATAAAAGAATTAGTCACAAATCATCTTCTGCTAAAAAGCAATCGACTTTTAAAAAGACTAATCAGTTCAAATTTAATTTGAACCAAAAAAATTATTGAAAGGATTAAAATATTTGTTATAAAAAATTAAAAAATATTAAATAAACAATATAATTGAATTGATAAAAAATTGTAAAAAAAAAACATTGAGCAGAAAAAGCAACTAACAAATACTTCTGATAAAAAAATTTTCGATAATCGATTAGCTTTGACTAAAAACATTTCATGACTAGTTAATTGGGTTAAATAACGTTATGTTTTTTATAAAATTTGTTCTACTTTTTGTTACAAGTCGAATGTAAAATGATCAATTTCAGTTTCATGTTTATTTACGTTTAGTGCTCTTTTGCTTTCGTAAGCGGTTGGATGTATTTTATTTAAACTAAAAAGTGTTTTATAAAATAATAATAATAATAATAATAATAGTAATAATAATAATAATAACAATAACAACAATAATAGGTCTTTGATACTGTTAATAATAAGTACTGAGCATCGCAATTTGTCGATTAATACAATTTCTAAATACATATAATTTAAAGCGCCTATTTTTCCAATGTTTTGACATGGAAAAATAAATATTCTTAATTTTCCCTTCAGAAGAATTGGTAAGTATAAATTCCTGCAGAGATATAATTTAGGTATTAATTGAAACCATTCAGCCCCAGGAATACTACAAATCTGGCAAAAGGAGCAACAATATTTTTATTCTAAAGCACGTTTTAAAGAGTATTTTCAAGTCTGATATTAGCTCTCGTGCTGAATTTGGTAACATTAAGTGTTTCTTAGTTTCATGTGTGTAAAAATACAAATACATGCATACGTCCTATTTTTATTTTTTAATTTTATATATCCGGAATCGGATTTGGGAACCAACGACATACTTTGAAGAGGAAATATTAGCAGTGAAGAAGTGATTTGCATTAGAGAAATTCTGCTCAACATGTAATTCAACAAAACAAGGAATAAAATTCAGCTATAGCTCTACTTAAAATTTTTTCATATTTAACCTAAAGTTTTTAAAAGATACCGATTTTTTTATTATACAGCTCCATACAACGTTTTTTATGCACTTAATTCAGACATAAAATATTGAAAAGTAAAGAAAAATAAAGAAATATAAATTATATTTCATAATTTCAATATAATTTTTAAATGTATAACTAATGTTCCATAAATGTATAAAAATTTTAATTAAAACAAGAAACTTTTTGTTGAATTTTATATATTTTCATCTAGATTGCATTTATTTGACAAAAAGTTTTATAAGTTTTGAAAAAAGAACGAAATAAAAATAAAAATAAACCTATATATATATATATATATATATATATATATAAATGCAGCTTTTAGTTGAAAATATATAAAATCCAAAAAAAAATTGTTCTTGATATTCTGTTTATCAAATATTTAAAATAAACCATTTGGCGAAAAAAAATTTTTGTCAATATATGTACCAAAAATCTTTTATTTTATTTTTTTTTTGTTTTGATCTTTGAATTTTATAATAAAATACGATTTTTATTTTTTTTTTCAGTGTATAGCGATACCTTTTTTTATTGGGAATATATCGATTAAATTTAACAAAACACTTTTATTTCCTGTCTTTCTTCTCTATAAGAAATGGTGTTCTGAAATGACTCTCTTAAAATTCAATTTTCATATGACATTTCATGTACATTTTTTTCTGTTGTTTTACCACTCTTTTCTTTTCTGTCATGTTTAGCAGTTTTTTTATTTTATCTGCTTCTCGTAGTATTTTTAAGCCTGTTTGTAACTTCTAAGGCTTTCGCATGGTTCTGCCATTAACATGTGTATATTAATATCAGTGTATTGATCCAAGTGCTCATATGCATGTGTTTCAGGGAGACAGAGAGAAATTTTTTGTATTTTACTCCTTTAATTGTAGATTCCTTTTTGTTTTCAATTATACATTATGGCATCAAGCGAAAGCGACACACTTAAGAATGTCATCCGCTGTTTTACATTTGAATGGAGAAAATTTTGTTATACAGGATATTTTTCTGGAGAGGAAGGGAGCCTAAGAATGTTTGTTTTAGAAAGTCTGTCTTTTTTTGTTATGTTTTTTCTTAATTCAGGGTTAAATAATGACAATTACTTAAAAAAAATAAACACTACAAGAAATATTTCATTAAGTTGTTTTAATTTTAGTATCTTATATTATTTCAATATTATTTATGTTTTGTGTGAGAACATATCAAAATTAATGTAATTATTATTATTATTATTATTATTATTATTATTATTATTATTATTATTATTTCTTAAAATTTACTTTGAGGCCCATTTGTATTAAGTGTATCAGTTAACTTCAAATCAATTTTTTTAAATCTTTTTTTATATGCTTTCATAGAAGAAAGAAAATACACTTTTACCTTTATTTCATTAGAGGTATTACTATACACGTAAGCCGATTACTACTGATTCTTAATTTGTTACAAAATGTATGACTTGGAAAAATAGAACATAAAGAAAATGTTTTAAGAAAATAGACTGTTTAAGTTTTTAACTATAAATCAAAGATATACACATATTCCAAAATGTGCACCATATTCATTTTAGATGAAGATTTAAATGTAAGGGAAGAATAATTTTAAAATTGTTTATCCCTGCTAATAGTGCTACCTCTATTACACTGCTCGCCAAAAAAAAAAACAGAAAGGATTTCCTCATTGAAAAAAGAATTGATGTGCTATATAAGAAACTGTTTTCCATTGTTTTCAAACACAAATTTTTTTTTAAGATCACGTTTAATATTTTCCCATTTATAAGCTTGAAATATGAGTATATTTCACTATAACTCGAGAACAGATAAATTAAAAACCAACAAATGCAGACCAAAATTTCTTTTAAGTCACCTTAGCATCAGTATTTTTATTTGCTTAATAGTCTTGGAGTTACGAGTATTAAGAAATTAATGTCAAGCTAATTTTTTCATGAAAAAATTAAGATTTTTATGTTGTTTTTCTTTTATGAATTCGATTTTCAGTTTTTTATACTTTTTCATAAAACTAGTAGTAGTAGTAATAGTAAATTTTCAAAAATTTCCTGTTAAAAAGCACTTGAGGGATACATATTTAAAAAAGTTATAAAATATTTACGAATATTATATTAACCAGCTGAAAGCTAAGAATCCCTACAGTATAACAATATTCTATATGTTGCAGTGCAAAAGCTTAAAAAAATATACTTTTTAAAATATTACCTTTTACTATTTATTTTCACATAATTTCGGCCTGCAGTAATCATTCTCACTTACGAAAAAATCGTTATATGGATAAAACTAGAGACCATCCACGGTGAAGGTGTATTTTTCTTCGGGATGTAAAATTTTCTCCTCCTTGAAAGATGAGCAATCTTTAAGAATATTATAAAAAATTTACGAAAATTTTATCAACCCAATATAACTGTCAAATAAAAAACACGAATCGCTACAACAGGACAATATCTTCTATTTATTGCAGTGCAAAAGGTTAAGAAAATATAATTTGAAAATTAACCCAGTAATATTCGTATTATATTTTTTTGATAACTATATACATTGGGTTGATATAATTTTGTTAAATATTTTATATATATATATATATTTTTTTTTTTAAGTCATGTTCGAAACTATAAAGTCCTTGAAAGAGAAAATTAGACGTCCTGGAGAAAAATTTATTACGTAGTTCTATTACGTATGGGCTTTAGTTTAATGCATCGATTTTTCTATGTGTGAAAAAGATTTTGGGAAATTGTTGCACGGTGTTATAGTCAAACAAAAAAAAATCACCGAAAGTGATCTTACATTATTTTCAACATAACTAACGCTAGCATGGAGTTTAGATACATTTTTTCATTATGGTATGCAATGGCTTTAAATAATCAAAGAATGTCTTCATAAAACTTCAAATATCTTTTTAGATGTTTGTGATACAAAATGTTAAGGAAAATAAAATTTCCCTTATATTGAAGTCTTTTGACTGGAAATTTGACGTCCTGGAGAAAAACGGAGTACTCCAGTTCTAAAATTCTAAATTTTAACGATATTTTTACTAAATACCGTTAATAGTTTTAATTGAAACTGAAGTTTTTCTTTCCCAGTTTTTTTCACTCCCGGGAGATAGGGATTTAATTTTAAATTTCCCTGGATCTCGAAAATTCCCGCCAAAAATAAGTAATATATACATATATATATTCATTTATTTTTGTGATACACTATTATTTTATAGTTTTGGAAAAACTGAGCTCAAAAATTAATTCACATCATGTTCAGTTCTTAGAAAATTGGACTCTTCAAATTTTATGGCTTTTAAGTGATTCTTTTTGTAACTTATCTGATAAGATAATACCATATTGCAATAATGTCATGGAACTCTAATTCACTTGACAATTCTTCATGTTTTGTATGTTTTTTTTTTTTTTTTTTTTTTAATTTCTAGTTGAATACATCGCTTGTTGTTTCTGAGAGTGCCAACAAAATCAAAACTAATTGCCTTTAGTCGCTTACATAAATCAGGAGTCGTAAAGAATTTATCACCAACGATTGTTCTCCCCGAACCTTTGTAGTGCATTGTGAGGCGCATATACTCGTTTTCTCCCTGTTTTTCTGCTCGAATTTGGCCTACTCTCTGCCAGTATAGATATTACCTTCTAATGGAAAATGAATTTTTTGATGTCATATTTAGGAGGTTTCGAAGGAATATGTTAGGTGAACTTCGTTCTTCCTCTGTACAAAAAAAGTAGCTCATCGACTATAATATTTTCGTGCGGTTTATACTTATTTTTAAGGTTTATGTTTAACAAGTTCAAAATATCTCTTATTGGTACTGCTTTGTCAGGCTGAGATAGGAATGACCTAGTACGGCGATCATTAAATCGTTTAAGTCGTAAAAGATATTTAAATTTCTTCAAGGACATTGTTGCGAGAAATAAAGCTATGTTTATAGTTTTCAAGAGCTCCGACATAGCTTGTGTGTTATTGTGGGTCGCTCTAGTACACAACAATACAAAACCTTCTAGTTCTCCACAGTCATTGGTGTCCAAACTTGCTTTTTATCCGTATTATTTTTGTTTGATAAATCATTAAATTTTTAGCATGATTATTTGTTTCACACACTATAATTGCTTTTAAGTCACTTGAAAAAAATATCACTCCCAGAAGAAACATTTTGTTGCCAACTTGCACAATTCTCCGAAATAAATGCAAGCAAAGACTCCTCTCGTGTTTAGTGTTCCTTTTATACGTTTTGTTTTGATTTTATGAAATGCTTTTATACATAATGGCATAGGACCTTGGCGGGGCCCTGATGGTTCAAACGTGAATACAAATTTTTTTCAAATGATTGTCGCGCCCACAGATAAAAAAATATAATTTTTTCGAACATTTATTGAGGAATTTATAAAAAACATGATTTCACGGAAATATGGGACTAGAATTTTGCGAAAATCACTTGACGGGAATTCCCGTGAAAAACTATAATTGCAACATATACATATTTTTGATAAAATAGAAAAAATATAATTCGTGGTATTTTTCGATTTTTTATAATTTTTTTTTTTTTAATTTTGTTAAAAACTTTATTTTTTTCAACAAACATTTTTTAATATCTCCCAAGCTTTACGCAAGTTAAAAAATTATGTTAACAGCTTTATATTTTAATATGATTTTTTTTGATGTGATGCAAATTCAATAAATTTATATATCGGTTTATATCAATTATAGGCCTAGAACTCCAAGATTACGTTTATCCAAATTGACTAAAAAATTTCGTGCAACAGAATCAGTGCTTTTTCTATATTATATAAATTTCCAAGAACACTTTTTTATAAAAAAAAATTAATTTGAGTTGAAATTTTCCCCCAATGACTTTAATCAAAATTTTTATAAACCTTTTCATCAAATATTGTTTGTTTTAATTTTTCATATTAATATTTGCATAAAATTAAAAAAAAAAAATATATATATATGAGTTTTATAAAAAAAGAACTTTTTTCTTGACCATATGGGGTCGTTTTCTTTTTAAATCCTCATTAAATCGATCTAATAAGTTGGCATAATATTCGCCGTTTATTGTTTTTCCCTTTTGAAGGTAATCGATGTGGATTATCCCGCGTGCATCCCAAAAAACCGTTTGCCATCACCTCATTGGCCGACAAACTTACCTTGGCCTTCTTCGGAGCAGGTTCACCCGGAGAAACCCATTGTTTAGACTGCTTCTTGGTCTCCGGAGTACAGTAATGGATCCATGTTTCATCCACAGTTACAAAACGCCGCAAAAACTCATTCGGATTGCGGTTAAACAACTCCAAACAATCCTTTGAAGTTGTCACACGTTTACGTTTATTTTCAATTGAGAGCAAACGCGGCACCTATCTTGCAGACAACTTTCTTAAACCCAGCTGATCATTTAAAATCGAAACCACACTGCCATATGAAATGCCTATGACATCAATAATCTCACGCACTTTTACTTTTCGGTCGGCCAGCACCATATCGTGGACCTCAATTGGCCGTCCAGAACGTTCAGCGTCATTTGTACTTGTGCGACCACAACGAAAGTCAGTAAACCACTTTATTACCATTGAAATCGATGGTGCAGAGTCCCCATAGTATTTATCGAGCTTTTCCTTGGTTGGATTGGCGGTTTTTTCGCAAAAAGTAATGTTTAATGAGCACTCGAAATTCACTTTATTCCAGTTTTAGAAAAATACATGAGGTTGTATGTTTTGAACAGCTGTTAAACGCAAAGTAAATGGGGCCACTTGCTCAAAATTTGACAGTAGTCTACTAACAGGTGGTACTTGATGTAAATAGTGTTGCATTTCATATAACTACGAGGGAAGTTCGAAAAGTCACGGACTTATTGATCCGCCTTCGTACAATTTTATACAAATAAAAATTTTTTAATTAAATTTTCTTAAAAATGTGTTGATAAAATTTTCATGAAAATTCTGGATAAAATTTGTATAAATTTTTTTTTAGAAATTTTTCGAGAAAAAATGTTGAAAACACATTTTCATTGTGTTAAGTAAAGATTCATTTGCCATAATTTTTTTACCTAAATTTTAATAATTTTATTAAAATTTTCTAAAAATCTAGTTCTTTAGAATCTCCACAAATAATATCATATTTTAATTTTCACTCAATTTGTTTTCCCAATATTACGTATATATAAATATCTAAAATTATTTTACCAAAAAAAGCATTTTCAAAAAAATTATTTTTTTTTTAATTCTCCCAAAATTCTTTATTTTTTCAATTAAAGTGTTTACTATTTAAGTTTAAGTTTTCTTCAAAATTTTCTCTTAAAGTATTTTTAACTTCTTACCACAAATATTTCAAAAAGAGTTCGATATTTTTAATTTATTTTTTTTTTTTAATTTCCTTAATTTTTTTCAAGTTAAATTTATTGCACTCGTATTTTTAACTTGCAAAATTTGTTATTATTATTTTGTATTTTTTTTCAATTTTAGTTAAGTTGTCTTTCATTTGAATTATTATAGAAATTTAAGGGAGTGCTATCTCACTCCAAACTGTCAAAGCTTTCTGAAAAACCAACAATTAAGTTATAATTAAAACGTAATAAATATAATATTTTTAAATATCATACATCTGAACTTATTAATGAGATTATTTATATTTTAAGACTACTGTAACTAAAAATATATTAAAAAATTAAAAAAATATGTATTTTTGCTTTTTATAAATTCAGTTTATAAAAACAAATTTTTATTTAAACACAAAGCCCAGGAATTTGTAATTTTAGAACAAACAAAATTAATTGTCTCCAGGTTTATACGTTTTCTTGCAATACAATTTTGTAACTATTTTTATTAATAGAAAAGCCAAGCTACCACCTTTTAAACCCAAAACACCATCATTATATTCACCAATCTGCCTCAGAGTAGCTACTGTGTTAATACTTTTTAAAATACACAGCAGACATACTCAACTGTTCTGATCCAATTTGTATGATTTGATTTGAATAAATGCTGACATAAAAATTATGGCATCAAATATTGATAAAAGTAATAAAATACAGGCAACGCATAAAAATAGACAGAAACGGCAGAAATTACAATCATCAGTCAATATTAATGCTTAAGAAAGTTATTACAAAGACTAAAGACGAATCATAAAAATCGAATGAATAAAAGTAAGAAAAAAAAAATATATATATATAAAGAAAAGAAAACCTATAGAATTAAAACCTTATCTAAGTAAGTAAAAAGATGATGATGCTAAAATATATAATTTCATCTTTAAGACTTATATCAGTTTTGCTTTTATATAAATTTTCTTAGAATTTCTTTTTGATTCATAATATTTGTAATGATGCCATTTGACAATAAGTCAATAAGCGCATTTGTGAGCCATGAAATGAAATCGAAAAAAAAAACAAGAATGAAGAAAAATATACACAAAATTCTAGAGGCAGGGGAAATGAATAGAAAGAATAATGGTAGGATATAAAAAAGTAATATTGAAACTACGACAACAACAAAAGTAATAGGAAACAGAAAATAAGCGGAGAAACAGCAAGACAACCCACAAGTTTAAGCAGCGTTAAGCCTCAATTGGATTTGTTACTAATGGATACTACATTCCATGCTTACTTATTCGAACATCCCTTTGTTGCTATAAGGAACCCTATAGCATCATTATAGGCCGTTTTTAGAAATTGTGCGTTATTTTCATATTTCATGTCATGCCTTCTTCGTAAAGAGCATCATAAATATTTATCTTGTACTGAAAGTAGTATTAAAAGTTGAAATAGCAGTAGTAAATAGTATAACAAAACGGAAACAAAAATTGATGATGTGACCTTTATTAGGCCAAAAAGAAATAACCTTTTTGTCTACCATGGTCAAGTGGGAAAGCGAAAGGTAAGAGTTATTTTATTATTTTTTTTTTTTTCATTATTAACAAAAAATTACAAAAGATCAAATATTACTGATGAAATCTTATGTAAATAATAAAAAAACAAGTAGGACAACAAAGATTTTTTTTAACAATAACAAATTTTCTTGTTATACTTCGGTAATCTTGACCATATTTTTCTTTTTAGTTTTTCTTATTTCTTATTTTTCTTACTTAAAGAGTGCTTTTCTTTGGCTATCAAGAGATTTGATTTCAAGGGAAATTTTTGCTGTACTTAGAATTTTAACATTTAATTGGTAAAAAAAGGAAAAAATTAGGAAAAATAGAAATAAAGTATTTTGTTCGAAAGTATTTTGCTTCGAAATAGATATGAATGATAAACAAGCAATAGTTTTTACACAGAAAGAAGTAAAACACGATTTTAATCACCAAAATAATTTGTTTGAATCAAAAAAACGTTTAAAATTGCACCTCTTACCAAAATGATTATATAAATTACTAAAAATTGTAAAAAAGAAAAAAAAATCCAATTAAACACATTTAAAATTGTAATTACAAAAATGATTAAAAAAAATAAAATTTTAGGTAATGTGTTAATTCAATCAACATGTTAATCAATATGTTAATTGTAAAATAATCAAAATTTTAATCAAATTGGTGATTGTACGAATTAAGGTGTTAATTAAAAAAACATATATATTTAAATTTTGTTCACTATTTCTTTTATTCATTTATTATTATTTTTTTTTTCTTCAAACATATTTTCTTGTCAGTTATTGACATATATACATATGCCATTATTTTAAAATGTTTTATTAAAATTATTATTTTTGCTTCTTTCATCGAATTTACCATCACAATCAGTTCTATTCATTCTCACTTGTATACTCTCTTGCAGAGTTCAGAAATGAAACATCATTTTCGTTATTAGTGTCCAAGGAATAAGCTGCTCTGTGTTAAAATGTTTAGAAGAGTTTAGAGAGAGTAGAACTAGAATTATTGATAACATATGATATAGTACAACTTAAGTTTTAATATTTATACCTACCGGTCAACACTATTGTTTTAGGGAACATTTGATTTTAGGGTACTTTGTTCCACAAGGATTTTTTATTTGCAAGTCTTTTATTTGTTAACTTCTGTTAGATACCAAGAATATTCTTATTATTCTTTATAACAACATTTAAGAAGACAATAAATAGTACGTAAAATTATACATATGTTTCCAAATCTATCTATGATGCGGCTACTGCCCTTTTGGTTCACACAACAGACAATCACGGGAAAAATCTAACGAAACACATAAATCTGTGATTCGTAAACAGAAATGTAAATTTTTTATTTTTAATATTTGATTTAAAATTATAAAACAAACTTCAACATTTATGTTTATTTACTCCAAATATTTCCAACCGATTAAAAAATGATTGAGCTAATCAATCCATTAATTAATAATAATAATAATTTTTTCTGTGTACTTTGTATACCTCATCAATATTTTCCTATAAAAAGAATTTTCTATGATAGAAATTTATATTGCAAAACATGTTGTTTATTGTGTTCTCAAAGTCAGTATCCGGTTTGAAGGACCGTAAAAAAATTTCAACTGTTGTCTCTTATTAGCAGTTCCAAATATTCCATAATTAGATATCAGAATAAAGTACGCATTTTCTGTGTTCCAATACACTTCATCAGAATTAATTGTGTGTTTATAATTTTTGGTAAAAATTTAGTTTCAATTTAAATCTAAAATTTTCAGAGGTGCTGCTAATAGCTTCCGACAAATAATTTACTGTAAATTGTTTAATATTTTATATTCTCAACAATTTTTACGTTCAATAGACCTCTTCGGCATTTTTATATCCACTACAGAGAAAGATGGAGATATACTGGGTTTGTCATTCCGTATGTAGATAGTCTAAATATTTATTTAAGACCCTGTAAAGTATATGTATTCTAGGTTCTCGTAATACTCTGGGCAAAATTGGTCAATAAACAAAAACAATTTTTTGCCAAATGGTAGACAAAATTAGTATCCATCGTAACTACAGTTCTTACTTTTCCGACGATATATCTTAAACAGAAGCATATACGAAAACAAAATTGTTTATAAATAGTTCAAGGGAACTCGAAAAACAATAGTAGGTGTGATCCGTCAAATTTGGGTATGCGATTCAGCCAGGCCGAATATAACATTTTTGCTGTTTTAAACAGCATTTTTTAACTTTACTTCAAGATCATCACAGCGAAGATGTGTAAAATAAATAATTATTAAACATATACAAGAATTGCACTTTTATTTTTAAATTTTTACTTTATTTTATCTACAGAACTTTCTTAAGAAGAGTTTAAGGTAAATACTAGATAAAAAAAGATAAAATTTCCAAATAAAAGTATAATTTTTGCATACGGTATTTTTGCTTTGCTTTAATACTACAATTAACAGAACTAAAGTAATAATAATAATAATAATAATAATAATAATAATTATAATAATAATAAACTCATTTCATACAAAGTAATTAGAAATACGATCAAATAATACAGAGCTAAAATTGTAAGTTGTGAAAACTATTAAACTATTTGCTGTAAATTTAAATTGTTAAAGTCTAATGAATGAAAAATTATGAAAAAATAAGGGCAGGTGTTATCCATCCCCCTTTATAAGAATAAAAGTATTTTAAAATTTCAATATTATTTTTAGATATAAAAGGTTTTCCAATCAGAACAGATCGATGAAACAATAAATACCAACTTGTAGGTAATATGATATGGTTTGAAAATTGGTTGCATTTTTTTACGGTCACATGTATGTAAGGGGTTCAATTTTCAATAACTTTGATCCATTGCTACAGTTACATTTACTTTAAGAGCATTGTTTGATTGCGATCTGCTGACACATAGAAAAAAATATTCCATACATTTTTTCGATTAATTTGTTGTTCCATTTAAAATCGAAACTTAATAAAATGTATTTATTAATGTAAGCGACTTCCTAATTTATTTAAATTTTGTGACATAAATCGTAAAAAATAGCCGTGTTTTGTGGTTGCCGTTGAGTGCTATATCAACGTTAGCAATAAAACGATATTTACTCGACTTGGTATAACTTAAAAAAAAAAAATAATTTAAATTTATTTTCTTCACCGAAGAAATTATAACACAAATATTTTTAAAAAATTACTTGTTTAGTTTCAAATTTGATATAATTATTTTTTCTTTGATTTATATGTAGATTTGAAAAAAATAAAATATAAATATAAAAAAATTAACAATTTTCCGAAAAATTCAAACAATATCAAAAATATTGGGAAGAAGTATATATGTATATTGAAATTACTTATATTTAAGTACAAATTTTTTTTGTGTGTAATTAGCAATACGAAGAGTTTGGTCTTTATCAATTTTTCCTGTAATACTGCAGATATTATCTTGTAGAAATAGTGTCAAAAATTCCGGACTTACTTTCGAAAGATTTAGGAAAAATAATTCAATGTGAGGAACCATTGTTAACGTCTCATTCTTCCAAGAAATATCATTAAATTTTTCACACGTTGTCCCACCTTATAGGATGTAATCCGAAAAAACGGATATCATATTGTTGCAGAAGGTTCAGTCATTGAAGACTGAAAAACCAAGGACCTGTATCTGGAGAAACATTTCTGCATAATCGCATTGTTTTTACCTTTTTTTAGTTTATAATCGGATATGCGTCATCCCCTTTGCATTATAATCTATTTAATCTGAACTTTCTGCGAAATAGGTATAAATATTTTTAATGTAAGAAGCTCGATGTAAAAACAGCATTTAATTCCGTATGGCTTGACGGCCTTATTTATAAAATGACTGCGTACAACGTTCCCATATTCCTAATAAAAATAACAAACAGTTTTT
The DNA here is from genome assembly GCA_932274085.1 of Protocalliphora azurea. Classification (NCBI taxonomy): domain Eukaryota; kingdom Metazoa; phylum Arthropoda; class Insecta; order Diptera; family Calliphoridae; genus Protocalliphora; species Protocalliphora azurea. The sequence goes on from OW026520.1 coordinate 114,013,451, forward strand.
TTCTATGAATTCCTTTAATGTTTTTTTAGGTTCACCATGTTCCGAAAATGTTAATGTTAAATGTTTGTTCACAGAGATTTTGCTTGTCACCTATCTTATACAATTTGAACACTTCAGATCTTCCACATCTTGAAAATTGCACCTTGTCAGTGTTTGCTGACGACACGGAAATGTTGTGTTAAGGTGAACTCTCAGAAAATATTATTTCATATTTGCAAAGAGACCAAAAAAATTAACTAATCGTTTTAATAAATGGAAAATAACTTTAAATGGTAATAAAACTCAAGTAATTTATTTTACAAGGAAAATCAAAGTAAAAACTTCAAATTTCGCAAAATAAATTATTAAAACTTATATACAGTTTTCCTTGGCACTACTCAACAGTGCGACTTCATACAATTTCTGAAGCTGATAAACAAACTCACTACAAATTTTTATGAAAGATGTTCTGGATCTGAAAACCGTTATATTAATGAGTATTAATGAATAAGTAGTTTATAGATGTTTCTATTAAAATTTAAAAAAATATTTAGATAGGTTTTTAAAATTTTTACCTAAAATATAACTACAGAAATATGTATGTAATTATGTATATAACTATAAATTTTTAAGAAAAAAACTTGAATTATTTCCACAGAACTTTAAGATGTAATTGTAAATATTATTTGAATTAATACAAATGAAGGAAATGAAAACAAAAACTTAAGAAGCACTTACACTTATTTTATACATCGTTTCATATACAAATTACTAATTACATGTCATAAGTAATTTATATACATTAATTACAAATGTCTGTTATTCATTGCATAACTTACAAATATTTATTTACACATAATACTGTAATATATTTAAACAAGACTTATAATTTTACTATGAGTATAAATAATAAAAAGACATTTTTGTATTTTTATTTTATTTTTTTTTTTTTGAAAAGGCAGAGATTTCGTTAATTTTTTATTTACATCAATTATTATTTTACTTAATTTTGTGCAAAATTTCAATAGTAAATATAATTCATTGGATAAAAAAATTAATTTACAGAAAAATCTATTATTTCACTTAATTAATATTATCACTTTGATGATTGGATCAAAATGAAATAAAATTTTAATTAATATAAGCAATTTCGTAATTGAGATTAATTTTTATTTTTTTTTCTGCGTTTTTTTTAATAACTTTATTTTTATATTTTTTTCTCTTATTGGCATTCAAATATTCATGATTGCATTTCTTTCAATACATTGGCAGTACTTTTATCGAAGCTAATTGAAATTTACAGAAAAAGCTATTATTTCACTTAATTAATATTATCATTTTGATGATTGGAGCCAAATGAAACAAAATTTTAATTAATATAAGCAATTTCGTAATTGAAATCCATTTTTATTTTTAATTGTGTTTCTGTTTTTTTTTTTTTTTTTTTTTTTTTTTTTTGTTTAACTTTACTTTTATGTTTTCCTCTTTTACTGATATTCAAATATTCATGATTGCATTTTTTTTTCAATATATTGGCAGTACTTTTATCGAAGCTAAACTTAACATGTATAATTCCCATGTTAAATTTTAATTTTATATATACATTTTTTAATTTTGTACAAAATTGAATATGAACTTTAGCAAAAACACAGCATAATAAAATAAAAAAAAAAATGGGAAACAGAGTGTAATTCCATAATAATTATGGAAGACTTCTAACGACTTGGATTCTCCTAAAAAACAACACCGAGTAATGGAGATGAAGGTTTTCTGAGGTATCAAAGATGATGTGAATGTACGATTATTCGGCAGGTAAAGCTTTAAAGATTTGATAAGATTCGAAAAGTAAAATAATAAGATTTTTTTCGGTGTTACTGTATTTAGGCCCACGGTTGTATGCTAAATATATTATGCTTCTTTTTGATTTACTGTGTATGTGTAAAGGGTAAGTTTGTCGCGATTACTTTCAGGATTTCTTCAATTAGACGTTATATATTGTTTATTGTTTTTGTAATTTCATGTCATCTCTGAAGTTGTTTCTACACTTAGTGATGAATCACATTCCATGAGTTTTCTATGGAGTTAACTATAGGTATATGTTCAATAGATTTATTACATACATTACTCTCATTATATGCAATACCTTACATATGTAAATTTTCATATCAAAAAAAAAAAAAAAAAAAAAAATAGATTTTATGCAAAAACAATTTTGTCTCTCATGGTGCAAACAATCACAAAAATACATCTCGTACAAAGTTTGTGTTCTGAACATAAGTTATTTTCGCGGTAAAGGTTCGATATATTCGTAGCTTTTACTTATATTATTATTGTAAAAGAGTTTTTATTTAAATATTTATAATAAAATAAAAATAAACAATTTGGATAAAACTCTAGTTTTTTTATTAAGGAAAGCATTCTTGTGCAACAGTAGTGATTTAATTAATTTTAGAATCAAATTAATAAAACTTTTTGTTGATTTTAAACCAAATTTCTATTAAAAAATGCGAAATTTAAACGAAAACTAATTGTTTCAGTTAACTAACATTAATATTTTGGCGATTAGAGAAAAATCAAATAAAAATTTAATTAATGTAAAGATTTTCGTAATTAACGTTCACTTTAATTTTTTTCTATGCATAGAGCAATCAAAAACAAAATAACTATAGTATGGTCTAATCAGATTAATGTGATTAGCCATTAGTGTCACCTCCAAAAGTAATAACCATATCCAAAAATCTGTCATGATGAATATCTATTATGGCGTTCATAGTATGGTACGTAGATTCGTCCAGCCACAGACATATATTGACCTCATCAAAAAATTAGATGTCACTGATTTGCTTTGCGCATGACAAAAAATCAAAAATTAGATAATAGCATTAAATATATAAGTATATATCTATTTTTTTAAATCTGATTCAACAGGAGCTAACTACATAGCCCACAAGACATTCGATAAATAGATCGAGCTTAGGAGTTTAAGAAAAAGTCTATCTTTTGAATTTAATTTAGTCTTACAACTTCCATTTAGTTTATTTTAGTTATTCGCTAAGTTCTAAATACTTAAGAGATAAAAGGTATACTACAGTTAATTCTGGAAATCAAGAATCAGCTTGTACCCTTCGACACCAATTCTTCTTAATAAATAAAATCCTTTAGATAGTATCTAATTAAGCATTTTAATTTTTTTTTTTTTTTTAATTTTAATTTTTTCCTAAGCCGTTTTGTTTTTCTTTTGTAATATTTTCTTTTTATTTATATCAAAAATTCTTTTTATTTTTATCAAAAATTCTTAATGTATGCAATTTCATGTTATACACACAACTTAAATTAATCTTTCAACAAAAACAAATTTAATTAATTTCATATGTACATAGTAATTGTATACGTATAGTTATTTTAATTTATAGACATACAAATATATATATATATATATATATATGCTAAAATAAATATTATAGAGACTTATTGCATTTTTGTATTGTTTTTTTATAAAAAAAAAGAAATAAAAATTTATATTGATAGTGCTGCAGTGTGGTAAATATTTTATATTGGTGAAAAACGACTAAACAAATGCTGTATTAAAAAAAAATATATAAAAATGGAAAACCATTCAAATCCATTTTTCTAAATTTTTAAAAAAGTTAATATATATATATATATATATATATATATATATATATATTTATATTTATATATATATATATATATATATATATATATTTATATTTAAAGCTAAATTAATCTAGTCTGTCCTTCTACTGTCAAGTTATTGACAGTATCTAGGGATATCTAGGGATATTGATGATTCTAGTGATTTAATCAATATTTTATGGCGGTTTTAAAGTGCTTTAAATTTTGAGACTTTTTCAAATATATATTTTTTTGATAATATTGTAATGATTTTTTTTCTAAATATTACGTCAAAATTAATACATTCTTTCCAAGATTATTTTCAATATCTTTTTTAAACCTTTTTGTAGTATACACAAGGTTCTCTTATTACTCTTTATTTTGTAAAATTTTTCTTGTTTATTAGTTAAATTATTTATTTTACTCTACAAAATTTACCAAATATTGTATTTAATTTTTGTAAATGGTTATATAAAAAAACTTAACGAAACTTGAACAAACTATAACATAAAATACCAAATAAAACCGGAAATAAATACATTTACATTTGTAAATTTGTAAACACAAATGCAAACATTTTTCTGCTTCTTTTTCTCTCAAATAAAATGCAATTGAATACAAAAACACATACATACACATGAAATATAAAAAATAGAATAAACATTTAAGTATTCAAGCATTCAATGTAATAGTATTAGTAGTAATATATGTATGCAAGATGTCTGTATGTTTAGAGATGTACAGAAGAATGAGTGTTATTTTAACTATTTGTGCTAATAAACCAATAAACATTTATGAACGATCTTCACCTAAGAAAAAAAAAAAAACGGTTGATTTTTTCTCGCATTGAAATATTATAGTATGGAGTATTTTTATGTTTTTCGAAATAATTTCTTGCTGTTTCAATACGAAAAAGTTTCATTAGTTTTTAGAAAAAATTTCACTCGCATCATTACACATTTGTGAAAGAAACAAATTTTGTAAATAAATTGTTCTATATTTAAGTTATGTATTAAAGGGTCAAATCTGTAGATTTTTAATCGTACTGAAAACATTAGTATGAAGTATGTCAAAAAAAAATTGCCTGCTGTTTCGTTACGTAAAAATTTCATCACCTTTTAGAAAAAATTTCACTCGAATCTCTTATACATTTTTAATTGGAAACATAAATAATTTGAAATATTTTTTCTCAAATAAGTTTCAAATTCTAGTGGAAAAAAAATAATAATTCCAATTCCGAAAATTACAATTACCTTTCAAAACTTATGTAGATCTTTCATTTATTTATTGGGTTATTTGTACAAATATATATGCGGAAGTACTTGTAAAAATAACAAAACAAAATATTCAAACACATCAAATTTTTTTGATATCTACACATACTTACATACTTTTCTATACATACATTAACTAACAACAAAATTTAAAATCAATACAAATATAGAATAGAGTATACTACAAACATACAACAAAATATGTATGCATATTCAATACCCAAAGTGTATATTTGATTGCCAAAAATGTGAAATAAAAACTCTAGTGTAGGAAAAAAGATTTCCAATATTTTTAATGGATTTTATGCTAAAGACTTTATATGCAGTTTACACATATAATAGATACTTACTTACATATCGATGTTTATGTAGATAGACAAATAGTTGGAAGGAAAATTTTTGTAATTTTACAATATTTAAATTAAGTAATTTTTAAATATTTGGTCTTAACTCCCGAACATAAAGATATCAAATTGAGTTTGTTATGTAACTCCCGCAAAATCTGGCAAGTTAGATGCAGTCAAAATATTAAGTTTTATAAAGAGAATTTATCGAGTTTTAAATACAAATGACTTACAAAAATTATATTAATTAAATTTTTGTTCGATTTTGCTCCAGTCACCAAAATGATAATAACAATTAACTAGAATAATTGATTTTGGCTTAAATTTCAATTAAATTTTTTGATCAAATAATTCAAACTATCTTCAAACCCAGGGTTTTATGTAACCTCAAAATAATTTCAATCGATGATGCCCAATTTTTCTCGACTAATATTCTTTATATATTCTCGAGCTATCTATAATAGTAGGTATTTATATTGTCTTAAACTGACTTCATCGTGAACATATATATAGTTCGAATGTATGCTTTTTATAGTCTTAAATTAACTTCAATCACATAACTGTATTAAACATGAAACTAATTTCAATCAGTACCTTAATGTAATCCCAAGCAAGCTTAAATCATAGGCTTATATATAGCCTCAGTCTGAATTTGGTCGTTGTCATTCATAAAGTTCAATATAATCTCAAATTATAGACTTTACATAGTTCTAAATTAGTTTAAATCACATAGTTTTAAATCAACATCTTTATATAATATCATTCAATCTTTATTCGAAGTTTCAAAGTAGCTATATCGTGGAAGTTTGTATTATTTGAAATTTTCTTTACTTTATTTGTTTAATTCCCATAGCATTAAAGCAAGTTCTTTATATAGTTTCAAGCTATCTTTATTCGTAGTCTAAAATTGTCTTCAATTCGAGGTTTTTACGAAGCCTCTGTTTTATATACCATCAATCTAATCTTCTAGTTTCCTTATTTATTTAATAGCCAATGAAATTAAAATTTCTTACGGGCTAGCATACATATTATTCTTAAAACTATTGACAATAAAATGTTTTTCATAATCATTCAATAATAAAGTGTTATTATTTAACTAAGTTAAAAATACTCCAGATTGGATTTACTGAGAAGTCAATATATGAATAAAAACTGTTTAATCGATTGCATATATAGGTCACATAGGATAAAATTTTTCATAATTGGTTCAAAAATATATTATTATTTTATCTGGACTAAAATCATTCGAACACCAAAATTAATTTCAATCGCATAACGTTTTACTTTGACAAACCAGCTTTAATCGTGGGTCTTTATATAATCTCAAACTAGCCGCTATAATAGGCCTTAATAAAACTGCAAACTCTTCTCAATTTTAGAAATTTATAAAGTTTCAATATAACTTTAAAAACTAGCTTCAATCATAAGCATAAACTAGTCCTCTGACTGATATTTGATGTTTATCACTTTAGATATACAAAAAAAATTATTACAAGCAATATTTTAATAAAATGATGAAATAACTTAATATTAAATACATTATTAATAAATTTAATTAAAATTATAATTGGTTTACAATATTTTGACTAAAAAAAATAAATAGAATGCAATATTTTGATTAAAAAAGAAAAACTTGTCGATAAAAAATATAAAAATAAAATAACAAAATAAATTTTTAAAAAACAATAACACGAAATATGTACATTATTTCTGAGAAATCTGGTATTTACGAATAAATCGTTACAATATTTTTGTAGATGTTTCGGTTATTGGACTGGGGATTCAATTTAAAGATCCACTCATTTCAAAGCTGTTCTCTGGAAGATTATTTATGTGTAAAAGGTTATTTCATATTGATTTTTTTTTAACGTTTTGTTCAGACATGTATCATATTCTTTAATATTTTTATTGGTATTTCATCCCAGGTCATAAAGGCACTCAGACAGGATAATATGAAAATGTTTATTGAGACATTTTGCAGAAATGAAGGCTTATATTATATGATGCTCTCGGGAATTAAATATAAGTATAATATATATCAAAATTTATTTAGAAGAGACTGTTACAGAAATATTGCACACATTCAATGTATATTATGCATAAACTACAAATATGAGAATATTTATAGAGGGAAATGAAACCTGATAAATATTTTCTGTTGAAGTCGCAGATAATTACATGTGAGCTATATGAGAAATTCGAGGTCAAAGGTTCCAAAAATCGGATTTATACGTGAATATCGGTGATTTAGCAGAGAGTATATAAATTTAAAGTTTTTATATTTTGTTCATCTAATTATACTTGTATTTTATTATTTGAATATTTTTATTAATTAAATAAATAATTATATTAAAATATGTGAGTTTATATCTAAGAGTTTTAGTTCAAGCCAGCTTGAGTTTGCATAAATATTATCTATTGATATATGAGATTTTTATTGATTAAAGATAATTTGAAGCTTTATAAAGGAATGCTGTTGAATATGTTTGCGACTTCTTCAAGACCTATTGATTGAATACAGTTTTGACTAAATTCAAGTACAGATTGAACCTGTAAAGACCTGTAATTGGGGATAGCTTTAAACTATACTACCCCAACCACTAAAAATTCGTACACCCGTCCACAATTTTAATATATTTTTTTAGAAATAATGTTAATATTTGAACCTAAATAAAATTCAAATGAAATTTTGATGCAGTATTGATAGACTTGCCCTAAAATCAGGGAATTAAAAACACACCCACTGGATAAAACGAATTTTAAAAAATTATTTTTTCCTTTCCATTCCATAGTTACACCGTCGTTATAAGGGATATTTAATTAACATAATTTTTGTTTAATATCAGCTTTACGATTTGAGAATTTTACAAAAAACTTAGGGCCAATATTAAGTCCGCCAAGTTAAAAAAATTAAAATCTAATCTTAAAAGTTTATTATTTATATATGTAAAAATTTTTTTTCGTTAAATCATAATTGAATTTTTGGCGAATTTTGTTAAATTGTATACTCGAAATGACCAACTTTGGGTGTCTACCTACTCCCCACTGATCTACTAGGAATCTATGCTCCTTCAAATCAACTCGAAAGCACCTCGTCTCTGGCCAGGTAAAATCTTATTGATATATTTCCAAAGGTTCACAATATACAGAATTATTTCCAAAAAAAGCGTTTTAGAATCACTGTGAGGTGTCAATATCATTCATAGTATTTATTGTAAAATATGTTAACCTTACTACCTAAAAAAGCAGAAAAAATAACAAGAAAGCCTAAAAATTGCCATTCTAGCATATTAATAGATCTAACATCCAATGCTGATTTAATTTCAACCAAATCTATAGTGCAGAATTTAAATGCGAACACCGAACTACCTTTAAAAACAATTTCCGATTTTAAACAAAAACTACGATAAATTTCCGATTTTAAAATATATTTTATAAACAAAATATATTTTATAAAAAATTTATGCTAAAGTAAAGGTTAAATGAGAAGTAACTTGATGCCATAAAATTCTTCGTATGCTGTACGAACTTTAAATTATCAAAAATAAAACAGTTAATTTTAGGTAATTCAGCATTTTTCTCTTTTTACGAAAAAAATTTAGAAAATAATTAACAAGATTTTTATCACGATTAAAGGCAGCTGAAATATCTTTCAACTAAGTGGTTAATTGTTAAAATTGGACAATTTTCATTTAAAATTTAACATTTAAATTTCAAATATGAATCTTTTGTAGGGGTGTACAAACTTTTAGGTGTCGAGGTAGTATAAATAACTGTAGTCCAAATTACATTTAGACTGTATGAAACTAGTTTGAGGTTATGCAGATATCTAGGAATCAAGCAAATTTGTCACTATATAAAAACCTTCAATTAAGAAAACTAAATAAAGTTTTACAGAAATAGACTGAAATAACAGCTAAAGGCTGCGTGCGAAAAATTTAGCGCATACAAAATGAAACCAATGGGTCAATTTGATTTCATTAAAGGCTATTATATTGAAGCTTAAATTTGAAAAGAAAAATTAATTTTTTACTCGTTTTTAATAAAATATTTAATAATTTTTGGAACACCCCCCATAAGAGCTTTAAAGAGTTTTCAGTTCCCTTTTCTTTGGAATGGATCCACTCAAAACAGCTTTAAGCATTCTTTAAAAATTTATTTATTACGACCCAATACATTTAAAATGGACAGAGTTCTAGACATACAGAAGCATATGTTTGATACTACTGCACAGTATTATATCTGACAATTCTAAAACGACAAAAATTCAGTTTTAGAGATATTGGACTGAAATTTTATATTCTGTTAGTAGACAAGATAGAACAAGTAGACGGATAGAATCACTGTCACTCCCATACTAAAAATTATATATATATTTTTTATGAATTTCTGTCATATTTTTATAAATTTTATTAAATTAAGAAATACTTTAAAGATAGGCATAACAGAATATAATAACATCAAACTTAGTGAAATCCTTGCATAATAAATTATTAGACGATACCTTAAAATTTTAAAATAATTCTCAACATATCATTTATATGAGATAACGCAAATTTTTTTATATATATTTTAAAAGATCGCAAAAAATCTTAACCAATAATCTCAAATATAATTTTGCGAATGTTCTTTTATATTGCAATCGTATTTTCAAACTAGAACTCGTTGGAACTTCTTAGTTCTAGTCCATTATAAATAGAATTTCCGAAAATATTTTTTTAATATTAGGACTTCTTTAAAACAAAAAAAAAGTTTCTGAATTAATTTTTAAACTAACAAATTATAGTGAAATAATTTGGGTACATTTATTATTACACTCCAAAATAAAGTTATATCAATATCTACTGTATTTACTAAGATATATACAGTTACTTCTTCAAAAATGTTTAATAGAATTAAAATAATTTTAAAAGTAGCAATATCTACTTTCTTTCCAATATTCTAAGTATTTTTTCGATAACATATAATATGTTTACTAGTAAATAGGGAAAAATTACTTCAATTAATAAGCTTTTATTTTTCTATTTTTTTCGTCCTAATTTGGAATGTGACACTGTACACTGGGTTTCATTTTGTTGCAGTAAGAGATCAGAAAAAAAGTAGAATTAGTTGTGTGTTCTGGCGGTATTAATTTATGTATATTTCTCTGCTACAAAGATCACTTGATATGAACGAGCATGTATAATCTGTTTATTCGACAATTTTTATTTTTTACACAATATTTATTTTGATACATTTCCCATAATAATTGTGATATGGAATTCATAACGAAAATGTTTTAGTTTGCCAGTTTATACTTTTAATCACCTTTTAGGCAGTATTCTTATTTTTAAAAAAATTAATCTCAATAATTTTCATTCACTGCTTCACATTTTTTCTAGCGTTCCTACGAGTACCTTTTTAGCTTTTTTAAACTTTTCTGATAAAAGATAGAGAGAAATTAAAAAAATGTATTACATCCAGAGATGTAGGGGCTTTCTGTTAAAATTCGTGTTATTTTGTCTGCGATCCTACAATCTGTAAATCTACTCTTTCTTCGTTATCAGTATTGTTTTCGGAGATCGTGGAGACGTTGTAATTTTTATGACTCAAGAAACTGTATTTCCTGATTCACCGGTGTTCCTCGCAATTATTTTATATGTACGAAATGTATTTCGTTAGTAAACTGGAATTGTATGTTTGAACGAATTTAGTTCAATTTTCAGTTTAAGAAGAATTAATTACGCTACCACAACCAAATTGAGTTTAATCTTACTGAGAATAATAGAAAATATAAATAAGTTAACGGTACGAACTAAGTACACGTATAATAAAACTATGCAGAAATTAAACAAAAATTAGTCTGAGGCTCTACACAGGCCCTTTTTTTAATACAGTTTGTTGTTGTTTCACTTAGAAGCTTTTAATTTAAAGAGATTTTACAACTTTTATTTCCAACTGTTAAACTTTGGTTCAATATAATGAATATAGATTGTTTAGTTTTGTTAGTTTTTCTGCCAACTATTATTCTTTCTCTACAATTATATTAAATAAACACATGTCTATGTTTGTATTGGCGTTTGGCAAAAAAAAAAAAAAAAAAAAAAAAAAAAACTGTATATTAAGGCATTTATAGTTGAAGTGCAAATGACTCAATATTAACAGAAATTGCATTATTATATGGAAACTTCAAAACCTCGAAAAATTTTCACTTTTTTCAATACTTTAATTTATCTGAAACTTGATATTTAAACAATTGAAGCATGGACGCGTAAAAGGGCATATAAACTTATTTGTTCAGAAAGCGTTCTTTTGCATAATATTGCTTTTGTAGCCAATTTACACCTATTGATACAAAAATTATTTTAAAAAGCTGTCAATTTCATCGGAAAAATTACTTAAAGGACACGATTTTATGAGATATTTTTTTTTTTAATTTTTAAGAGTTTTTGAATAAATAAAGTACAATAAAATATTAGACTGACATATAAACTTCAGAATATAAAGAATACACTTTTATCATATTTACTCATATTAAAAAAAAATGTATCATCATGATAGTTTTAATTCATTAAAGTAAGAACAAGTAAAATGGCGTATATCCATAATTTTAAAAATATAATAAAATGATTTTTAATGTGATTTTGTTAATAATTTCAGAAAATTTATTCGAAAAAAAGTAAATTTGTCATTTAGATCCGATCATATGATATCTTACACCATGCGTTTTTAATATTTGTGAAGGAAGATCTTTCGTGGGACCTATGTCAATTGTCGACGGGTTATTAAAAGATTCGATGCTGTAAACTATATTTCTGTAAAACGTACGTATTTATAATAATATCGTGATATTATCATTTAAATTACAATAATTGTGAGCCTGATTCCCGTAAGTAGATTTTATGTGGGAGCTATGGCCTATGATAAAATTTTGCACTAGGTTTAATAGCCATATACAGCTTATTCGTATCAACTATTATTGTTATGCTAACATTTATATGGGATATGCACTTTATAGTGATTTTAGGAATATGAGCTAATATGACATATCATGGTTAGTTTTCTACCTATCTATAAATTTGGAGCACTTATTTATGTATATATACAGCTCATCTGGTAGAAATTTTTGTGAAATCGCGTTTAAAATAAAGCATTTATAAACATTCATTACTAATATTATTCTACAAAAATATATGGATATAAGCCCTTATTCCATTTTAAGCTATTTTCATCCGCAAAATTTTTCATGTTCTAATTTGAATTTTTTTCGATACTGCATACAGATAGGTATTTAATAAGTCTTACCGAATATTGGAAAAAGGTAAGAAAATGATAAAATTTTATGAAGTTTTTATCGCCTCTTGTAAAATTTTCTTTGTGGTTTATACGCCCTTATACGCGTCTATGCTTCAATTGTTTAAAATTTGTTTTTACATGCAGCTGTCATTGATCGATGATACTTAAATCATAGAAAATTTGAAAAAAAGGAAATATAAATGAAAAAGAGAAAATGAAAATAACATTTGTGTAGGCTTTAACAAAAGCTAGACAATTTCATTCATAACATTTATGGCAGCCATCTTTCACAGACATCAGCAGTAGCAGCAGTAACATCATCATATTTAATCCTCACTACTACAATTTTCCCATTCAAATGATTTCATCCTTAAATTCAACTCTATCGTCATCGTCATCATCAACATCATCATTGGCAGCACCATTATTATTGTTTTTGCATAATATACGAGAGTTTTTGTATTAGACCATTGGACTGACTGCTTATCTCTCAAACTCTAAATTTTATTGATTCATTGTACACTATGATTTTCACATTGTAAAATCGTCATCATTTCATTACACAAAACCTGAAAAAAAAACAAAACAAAAAATGAAATTCAATTGAATTTCGTTTGAATGATTTATTTTCATTCTTTCTATGTATTCCTATAAAGCTAGACAACCAAATGTTTTTTTTTTTAATTTAAATTTTAACGTCTTTTTTATATTAAATTCATTAAATAATTTTATTTTATTTGCATGTTTGTGTATGTTTTATTACTGACCATTAAATGTGTTATTTTTGTTGCGAGAAAATAAAATTTTAAATATATTTTTAGGGGTTGACAGATGATTTTTCTACACATTTATTTTAACACATTTGAATTTAATTTGCATTCTTTTTATATTTATTTATGTATAAATATTCAAATGCTAAAAAAGTTATACATATACAATTTATATGATTTTTTTTTATTTATTTTTTTAGTTAGAAATGATTTCTATTTTAAATAATTGATATCTTGTTGAGGAAATTGAAAAATATGTTTGTTGAACAATATAAACCTGTGTGTAAATACTATTAATTTAAAAGTGGAAGTGAAATTTTGTTTTTATTTTCTTATTTTATATTTCAATTTAAAACAGGAAATATTAAATAAAGATTTAAATTTTTGTTTTGTAGTTTGGAGAAAAATGTAACTAATATTTAAGAGAAATAACTAAAAAAATAAAGTGATTTATAACTGAAATAATGCTGGTAATATTTAAAGTGTTTATTTGAGTATTTATAAAATATTTATAAAAAATATAAAATTTTTAGAAAATTTAAAAATGAGTTTCTAATAGACAAATACTGAAGTATAGATTATGTAGTATAGACTATTGAGTAGTCTATAGTCTAGGATATAGAATAGTCTAAAGTCTAGGCTATATAATAATCTCACTGCGAAATCCACCAACAAGTACTTATTGCGAAAACCTTAGCTGATATATTTAAAAGTACTATTCAAACTACTATAGACGTAGTAAGCTTTATAAAAACTAGTGCCTTAAAAATTGAATTCTTAAAGGCCTCTCTGTCAATTTAAATGCAAAACATAAGAAACTACTACTTTATTACTAATCCGTTTGATCGCAAATGAAAATGTACTGAAGAGAGTATACGAATTAAAGAAGGAAGTAGATATATTCCTTTTATACAAATATTAAAATCTTTATAAAAAATTTACAGAAAACTATTTTTGTATATTACCTTACTTATATCTCTAAATTTTTCGAGACATTAAACAATCTTAACAATAAACTAAATAAATTAAATGAATTTGATAAAATAAGTGCAAAATCTTTTTGGTAATGCAATTTTATTAAAAAAAAAAAGAAATACGTTTCGAGTTTTTATAACTTTTATTTCTACCATACTAAAAATCAAATTGTAGCAAGGGGTCCGCGAAAAAAAAAATCGATAATATATTTTAGGCTATAGAATAGTCTGTATTCTAGGCTATAGAATAGTCTATGGTCTAAGCTTTAGAATATATTATAGTTTAAGATATATAATAGTACATAGTCTGGGTTATGTAATAGCCTATAGTCTAGGGTATATAATAGTCTATAGTCCTTGCTACAGAATAGTCTACAATCCGGGCTATAGAATAGTCTATAGGCTATGGAATAGTCTATAGTCTAGGGCATAGAATGGTATATAGTCTATGGTTTAGAATAGTTTATAATCTAGGCTATAAAATAGTATATATACTTGACTCTTAAATAGTTTATAGTCTAGGCTATAGAATAGCCTATGCTCTAGGTTATTGTTTTATCTGTTATCAGTCTAATGGAAAATTTAAATAAATTTGCATTAAAATGGTGCGAAAAATATTAAAATTTATTTTATATTTATTCATTTTATAATAAAAAATAATATCTTTCGGATCTTTTTATGGCAAGTATATTTAAAAGTTCCATTAGACTGACTACAGATGAAATAATAACTTATATTATTATATATCATAGACCATTCTATAGCCTAGATTATTTTAGAGTCAAGTTTATAGGCTACTTTATAGCCTAGACTGTAGACTATTCTAAAGCATAGACTTTTTTCCTCTTTTTATTATTTTAAAACTTTATACATTTAAACTACAACATAAAACTAAAAAAAAATTAAACTAAGTTACATTTCTCCCCTCTTTTTCTTTATAGGTAATAAAAAAAAAAAAAACAAAACCCAACCCAAATACCATTTTTTGCTATTACAAAACCAACACAATTTAGTCTTCAAAAAAGGTATTTAAATAGAATTGTAATTAAATTTTATACAAAATTTACAGAATTTTTTAATAACTTAAATATGATTAAAAAATATAACTTAATGACAATATGAGCAGGAAAATATTTCTAATTGAAAAAAAAACAAACTAACCAAAACTATTTCCTTAAGTTTGATATGTAACTACAACTATAAAAGTAAATAGCCAAAAAAAAAGAAACCTAAAGTTTGTTCTTGTAACAAAAAAAATATTATTCATAAGAACCAAATGAAATATGAAAATTTCCTTGTTATTAGTTTTACACAAGACTATACAAAACTTTATGAAAATTATTTTACATATAGACAGTTATGTTCCTTAACCAGTTTATATTTTTAGGTAAAGTTTTACGTAAATGAAATAATAATTTCATAATTAAAATATTACAAAATCCTAAAAAAAAAGAAATGGAACTGCATGTTTAACCCCAAGCAAACCTTTAAAGTTGTTTATGAAATGAAAACTTAAGGAAAAATGATTAAATCGTTCTGGGCTACAAAAGGGGAAAAATTTGTTAACTAACAAGGCTCATTAGAGCTAAAATACCATAGAATAGTTGAATGAAAGGGGGTGGCGGAAAATAAAATATTCAATCAAGCAAATGATACTATCGCTTAACAGACATCAACGACAACAATATTTCTATTGTTGTTATATGCGTTAGCGAGAGTTTTAGTGTACGGAAAACGAGTGGGTCATAAGAACTTTATGTGTTAGAATGACACACGGGGAATAAAAGTTAGTAAAAAAAACTTTTATGTATTTAAAGATAAGATTCATAGGTTCAAATTTCCCTAAACTATCCAGAAATGACCAAAATGAACATTAAAATTTAGACACAATTATTTTCATGAAGAAGCCAACTATCTTTTTATTTTTTGATTATAACTAAAATTTACTGAAAATAATATTTCATTGCGTAAATATTTATTTTGATAACGGAGTTTTCAAATCTAATAATTATAGTGAAGATCAAATTAAAACGAGGATAAAAATCATAAAAATTAATATTTTATAGCAGGGATATGCGAATAATAGATTATTAAAAATTATGACTAATCTATATAGAGATTAATCAGTTATTCGATTAATAAAAATTCTAATTAATATAAATTCTGATTAATTGATAATTTCAAAATTTGATTAACCAATTGAATAGTTTTATTCAAAGGTCTTAGCTTTATTTTACAATTAAACAAATGACAAAAATGCTACAGACCATATATGGCGTGAAATATGTAAGTGCTGTTTGGTTTTTTAGCGACCCACATTTTATATTAGGTAACGATTGGAATCTCGCATAATTTTTAAATTATTTAAATCATAAATAATATAAAAAAATAGAAATGAAAATCAAATAAATTTACAATTATTCAACTATTTAAAATTTTAATTATTCGTAATTATGATTAATTGATTAATCATAATTTTGGATAACTTAAATCAGAATAAATCGATTATTCGTAAATATAATTAATGGAACTGTTGAATTAATCGAATAATTTATTAATTTCAAATATGTGTAATCATAATATTCGATTAATAGATAAATCGTACGTCCCTATTTTATATAGCATTTAAGTTAATTTGAACTATTAATTTTAAAAATTTCTTAACTTTTGTTAATTTCGAAAATTTAAAATCAAATTAATCAAGTTTTTCGAACTTAAGTAAAAATTGTCAAAATTAAAAGATTTTTTTATTATTCTAATTTTTACTTAAAATTTTCCAAACAATGTAATTTTTGTAATGTTCGAAATTTTTTAACTAAGTACGAACTTTGCGAAACAATATTTTCAAAACTAATTGTTAACATTTTGTTAAATATTATCAAAAGTAAATCATTTTTGTGAAGACCGAAATTCTAAAATTATAACCCAATATTTCCAACATAGCTAAAAATTATAGAAAAAATTTCGAAAATCTTAAATCATCTTCGAGTTTTTCTTACGTATTTACTAGTTATGAAATTCAAATAAATATATATTTTTATTAAAAATTCTGGAAATTCAATAATTTTTGCAAACTACAAAATTCAAAAACAAGTTAAAAACTTTCGGACTTAAAATTATTAAAAAATAATATTTTGTCGTTTAAAAATTGCTTTATTATAAATTTTGAAAATATAATAATTTTTGTAATATATAAAAATTTCAAATCAAGTTCGAATTTTTGAAAATTAGATAAAAATTATGAAAATTTATAATTTAATAAGAATTTAATAAGAATTAGAAATTTAATACTTTAAAGTTCTAGGATTTGAAAGTAAGTTCCATACCTTCGAACTTAGCTAAAAATTATAGAAATCGATATTGTGTGACATAAATGTTTATACTTTTAAAGAATTACCAAAAATGATTAAATTTGGAATTTTCGAACATTCTTTTGAACAAAAAATTATAAAAATGAAATTGCTATTGCATTTTGCTAACTTTTATTCAGAATTTTTGAAATTGTATAATTTTTGTTAAATTCGAAAATTGGCAATCCACTTCTAAATTTTCGAACTTTTTTGTTAATTCCTCTAAAAATCAATAGTTTTATCGTATATTTTTATAAGAGAATTAAAAATTTTATGATTTCCATAAGTTTCGCGGAGTCTGCCTCTTAGACTCTGTGGTTGTGGAGTCCAATATGTAGTCTACATTTGCGTCAGTCTTCTATATATTTAATAATGAGCTTTTTAGTTTTCAAACTTTTATTGAAATCGCAGGTCTTTACTCTAAAATTGTTGCATTTATTTAAATTTTTATTAGCCAAAATGTACATTAAATCTTGGGACATTTTTTAGCCCAAATCTTGATTTAATCGCAGGTGTTTCAATAATCAAAATACTTTGTGATCAGAGAAGTCATAACAGCAAATATTTTGTTTAAAGTCTGTCCTTCTTTAATACAAAATCGTCTCGTTTTGTTCCAAATCTGCTTTTAATTATTGAATATTTCACCAACATTTACTTCTCGAGTGTATTTAATATACATTTATATTTAAATAAAAGAACTCACAAACGCTTACACAAACACCAGTCACATACAACCAGTTTCTTGTAAATTAGACAGACATTGTTATATTATTTGTTTGGCATGGTTGGTTATACCTTTTATCATAACGTAATGGGGGATATTATTGAAAAGTTGTCATCAACCCTAATTTAGTTTTAATAACTTACACATTTTTTACTAAAGGGACCAAAAAAAAAAAAAAAAAAAAAAAAAAACAACAAAAAAAAAATAAAGTCTTTTTCCCACACACAAACACACACGCATTAACAAAGGTAACAAAAAATAACCAGTCAAAGGACTAACAAGACAGAAAAGTAAGAAAAATATATCATAAACCTTAAAAGTGTCCTTTCATTAAACTAACATAAAATTAAACACACACAATGAAAAACAAACTTTAAACGCTTAAGCTTATAAAATACTGGAAAACATAAATTTTTTCGAAAATTACATAAAAGGGTAGGAGCTCGATAAGCAAAATAAACTTCTTACTCATATTTAGAAATAAGAATTGCTATAACATACTTGTATTAGTTTCTAGTAGATTTTCTCTTTTAACTGATTTTTTTTCTGTTTTGCACAAAGGGTTGTTGCTATCGTTCTTTATTAGACAGGGTATTAGAAGTTGAGTATGATGGTACATATATCTAATAAAAAGGGGAGTTAAAGGGTGGGTACATTTGGCTACTGGTAAAGGTTTAATAACACTAGTTTACAAATTTTGGTCAACTTTTGGACCTAAGCAGATGATAACTAATTCTAATGTAATTTGGATGTCGAATTCAAATATGGAATTCGTTTCTCAAGATAGGTTCTAATTTTCAAGTTTTCGTGTATTGGAGAAATCAGTTGTAACAACGGCTTCTTGAGGTTGACGTCATAAGAAAATTTATTTTGATCGTATTCTTCATGTTGGACGCTCCGAGATGAGTATTTTCATTACCTAGGTTTATATGTTTCACTATCAGAACTGAATAACTTGATTCGAAGTTTGAATTTACTAACACAATTGGCGTAGTTGATTCCATAATGTTTGAAGGGGTAAAAAATGTTGGACACTATAACAATTGTCAACGTAAATGGGGTCAAGAATTATTTACTATTTCCGATTCTCAACAGAAGTATACGTATGCTTCAGTGATGATGTCAGTGATTTATTCGATTTCCACCACATCCAAGCTGATAGCCACATCTTCACATAGAACCTTACCTTATCAAGAATATCATTAAAGCACTCACCCGCAAAGTACAAAAATTAAAGAAGTTATGTTTGAAAAATCTAATATTGGAGAACTAACGTCAGAAGGAATCTTTAAAATGTGTTTTGCATCCAGCAAACCGCCAACGATGCGATAATTAGGCAATCGTGTTCGCAGCATTATCGGTAATCGCAAATTCCCTTCCTGACAAAAAATATTGGAGAATTTGATGCAAAAAAGAAAAAAAAATTAGATATCGAATATCTTTAAAACTTAATTTTCTATATTTGATATTCAGAATTTTTACTTAAAAGTTTGGCGGTGCCAATTGCGAGAAGGAAGAACAAATATTATAAAATTTGTCGAAAATCGAAAAACAATACCAAGGATTTTGGGATATGAGCATGATGAAATCTTACTTTTGGACTACAATATATGAAACAGATCAATCTAACAAATGTTTCCTATTAGCACTTCTTATTGAATAAATTGTTTATCAGATTTCAAATATAGTAAAAAATGATTTTTGTTGATACCTCAAAAACTTTAAAAAAAGATTCGAATTCAGCACCCCAAATGACTTTAATTTTGGTTGCTCAGATACAAAACCTTGTATAACTATGTATTTTTCCCTTGTACTTGTTGTATTTTTTTTTTTATTTTTTTATTTATATACATTTTCATTCATTTAACTGTTAAATTTAGTCCTGTATAATTACTCAATTCAAAAGCGTAAATAATTAATGAGTTTTACGTGTGTGTGTATGCTAAGGACAGAGTATGAGTTCAATAGACTCTGGTATAGGTTTGTACTTTAGTCGTAATTAAATAAATTATTGAAATAGAAGACTAAAATCAGTCAAACTCAAACACGAACTGTTTATGATGATGTGTATAACATATGAATAACCATAACGATTTTGCCTATTAATTTTCCATACAAATATATACGTGTATAGCAGATTATCTATGTATTTGTATCTCACAGCTGAAAATTTTATGTTGACATGGTTAACATGCATAAAAAAATCAATGCTTTTTATTTAACAAATTGTATTTTGTTTTACTTTATTCAATTGGTATGCGTGATTTCCGTAAATTTTCCATTTTTTATTCTATTTCATTGCGATTTATTTTCATGTATATTTCTAAAATACGCATATAAAAACATAGAGATATATATGTATGTACGTATGTATGTATGTATATATGTATGTATGTATGTATGTACGCATGCGATGGTTGTCATAATAAAGTGTTGACATTCTAAGTTAAATTTAAACAAATACATGCATATTTACAACTACAAAAATAAGAATTAATGACGCTTATAAATAATAGAACAACTTGATAAGAGCTAATAGATTTTTAACGAATGTTTACTAAAAATAACTAAGTGATTGTAAAACTAAATAGTAAATTAAATAGTTTGTTGCTATATACGAAGCCTTTACCAAGCACGGAGGTTTGTAGACATTTCTCAAAAAATATAATTTATGTTTGTTTAAACTTTTAATGAAGTAATAAATTTTGAAAGGGATTTTAAACACCATTAAGTAAAACAATAGTTTCCTTAGTATTCTCATAAAACTAACACCTTTTGTGAAATCTATTTGATATAGTTATTTGAATTCAATCCAATATTTCTCTAAAGAGTGTGTCTTACAATAAATATCAAATAATTTTAAAGCCGAATTGCACATCAAGGTGTTAATACCTTAATTATTCATATTCTTGACATTATAAATTCTGCTGAAATCGAAAAATTACCGCAAAATTTTGAATTATTTTTCATATGAAATATGACCTAAATTTGTATGGGAATTTCTGGGCGATTTTTCTTTATTTGATTTGAGCAATTTTGCTTTGAGTTATTTTGTTGGCAGCCGTCGAGAGCTGAGTTACTAGGATATGAGAAAGAAGGCGGCTAAATTGAACTTTAAAAAAGGTCAAAAAATATTAAATGCCCAAAAAGTAAGGCCAGAAAAAAGTTATTATTATTTTTTAATTTAGAAATCTATTTTTTTATTAATTGTAATTAGTTTTTGAGAATGAATATTAACATTCTAGCCTTTTTTAAGGCCATTTTAAGAACCAATAATGGCTAGAAAAAAGCAAGAAAATAAAATGAAAATTTTGAGGCTAGAAGCAAAATAAAAAGGCTAGATTTAACCTTAAAAAGGCGAAACTGGCAACACTGGTCATGAGAGACTCAAGTTTCTGTCAATAATTTTATTAAATTCGGTTTGAAATTTTTGTAATTCAGGTCCGAAAGTTCTGTTTCACCAAATGCAGCTTTAAGTCGTACTCCTTTGTATTATATTTTTCTTCCTCTCCTATAAAGTAGTCAAATTTTTCATAGTTGAATATAAACTATTTATCTAATACTGTAAAAGATATTTAAGATGTGGAATTAAGCAGGTCATTACTTTATGTGATTTCATCCCATGAATAAAATTTTTCGAATTCAAATTAAATATCATTTTTTATTTATTTATTTTTTTTTTATTTTATTTAAAACTTGATTGATCTTAATTTAGACCCTATACCTCCATAAAAGGCCGCAGATATGATTCAATATAAGATATGAACAAAATAAGCTAGGAATAAAAGTAAATAAATTAATTGTAGTATTTTTATTTATTTGTAAATTAATTGTAAACTATTTATTTTTTTTTTTACTTTTTTGTATGTCTGCTGAACATTTTTTAAAGTAATTTCACAAAATGTTTGGTTCTATCTGTCATAAAAATTTAAAATTTATTATCAGAATTGATTACCTGTGGGGCATTCTTAAAAACACTTTTGACTTAGTTAAAATTTCTTTTATAATTACCACAACTCTGTGCTGTTAAACAACTAACAGCTATTTCTGGGTGCATCTACTATAACGCCAAAATTATAAACTAGCCTAGATAAAGCTAAATATAATATTTTATAGTAGGATTAGTAAGATAAAAGGCCATTAGATATGTTATATACTATTTCAACGAACAACCTACCAAATTACCTATAACTGGTTGCTGGTCCATGTAAACTCTTTCGTAAAAGTAATAGTCATTAATTTAAAGATACAATACAATATCAATTTGCACAACCTATTATTATAACACCCCGATTTGTGCAACCAGTACTTATTTCATATCATATTTTCATATCATATTTCATATCATATATACAAAATTATAATTTTCTACCTCATGTCCTTCAATTTTCCAATAAAATTTATCAAACTTTTGTTTTAAAAAAATCAAAAAACTTGATTTTTTTCGCGGTTTGAAATTATTAAAAAATAGAAAAAACATGTTAATTTAACAGAATATATTTTCCGCATTTCTTACCAGATTTTCATTATTTAAAATGCACTATATTTCTACATTTGCCCTCTTTTATAATAAAATTTATTAAGTAATTTTTGTTTTTTCTTAAATTCAAATGCATTTTTGAAATTTTTCTCCCCCTACGAGTTTTAATTTTTTTATTTCATATTAAAATGTGATTTATTGCTTAAATAGTTTTTTGTGATGGAAATATTTACTATTTTTAATACTTTTTAGAAAAAATACCAAAACTTTTTTTCATACCAAAATTTACTTTTTAATTATTTTAGTGTTTTTTACGTTTCGCGCAAATAGTATACAACATAGAATAAATAAAACTAAATCACAGATTTAATTGATTTTAAAAATATTTAAGTGGTATCTAAATTTGCTTTAAGTGAAATAATTAAAAAAAAAAAATAGTTATAAATTACAAATGCATAAATGCATTTGCAATTTTTCAACTGCATTTTTCGCTGAATTTCTTCAACAAAAATTTGCTAAAAAGCTGTTTTATTAAAATTTGAAATTTACACTAATTATTCATATATAAATTTATTTGGTTACTTATTTATCCATTTTTTATAAATAAACCGAAAATTTTGGTTAAAAAAATTTTTTATGTTTTTAGTCAAAAAAAAAAAAAAAAAAAATATATATATATATATATTTGAATAAATGAGTTTTTGTGTGAGAAAATTTATTGGTGTTTTTTAGAAAAACATATTAAAAAATACTATAGTTTCTCGTCACAAACAACCTTAAACTTAATTGAATGGGAGAAAGTTTTCAAAACTACATTCAAAAAAAGGCATTTCCATTATAAATTTATTTTTTAAAAATTGATTTAAATTTGTAATTTCGATATTAAAACAGGAATTAATTGCCTTTCTAATGACTTTTAAATCAATGAAATCGGATTTAAACTTTAAAAGATATTTATAATTAAAATTACATACAAAGTGAAATATTTTAATATTTTACGAAATGAAAAACGAGAATAAAATCGTTAGTTTTTTGAAATTTCAAAAAATTATTAATAAAGTCTTATTATCCACGCAAGTACCAAATATGAACAAAATCGATGTGGTGTCTCATAGAATTCATGATATATTAAATAGTTTAGAAGTACATTTCCCTAAACACGTAAGTGCAAATTTATATTGATGTTTGTAAAATCGCATAAATTTATCGTAAAATTTTTTTCTTGTTCACAATGATAATCTGTAGATATATTCAAAGACATTGAATTATCACCCAATAAAAATTAAAATTGCAATGAGGCCAGATTATCTTCTTAAAAATCTACTTTTTTGAGTTAAAACAATAGTGACTCTTACGTAAACATTGAAGTAACACGTTTGTTTTTCTATTATTTAATTTAAATGAATTATTTTATTATCGGTCATTTCAAAACGACAACATTTAAAAATAGTTTTTTCTATTTTCTCATTTGGTTTTAACATTATATTAAAACAAAAAATATTTATATCCTACACCAATATAGTGGGGACGGTATTATGTGCTTGTGCTGATATTTATACTGCCTAAAACTAATGATTCTATACCCACCCTGGAGTACACCAATCATCTCAGAATTGGTTTCGGAGTCGATTTCAGGATGTCCGTGCGTCTGTCCATTTAAGTAATGTATGCGGAATAAAATTACAAAAAGAATTTTAAATGTTTTTAAATTTTTTTCGCACGCCTCAAAATTATTAAAGTAGTTTAGAAGATGTATTATTGGATAATATACCTCGATATTTGATCTTATGGAATACATCACCTATACGTTATTTAGTTTAATATATTATTTAAAAAAACAAGAATTTTGAAAACTTAAAGATTCGCCATAAATTGAATTTGATCCATAAAAATTTTTTCTGCGAAAAATTTATGGCCATTATATTGTGTACTTTTGCTATCAATTTATATCTATTGAAAAAAATAAATATCTTTGATATCAATTACCGTCTAATTATGATTATTTTATATGAGCTAACTATATAAAATATTTGAAAATATTACAAATTTTTGTCCAATGTAGTCTTTTTTGTTTATAATTTGAAGAAAATAGAAGTAGTAGAATGAGATGAGAAAACATGTGGTCACCCAAAATTAATATTAAAATGTCTCAATCATAAGCAAATTCGATTTTAGAATTGTTACCAAAAAAAAAAAAAAAAATAAAAAAGAAATATTCACTTCAAATTGATTTACGACCATAAAAACTTTTTTCTCGAAAATCTTTTCACAATATTTATAGCAATAGGTTTATATCTTTCGAAAAAAAGTTTCCTTGATATATATATATATATATATATATATATATATATATATATATTATATATATTTTATATATATAATTTTGTTATTAATTTATAAAAATAATAATTAAATTATAATATGATAAGATTGGATAACTGTATGATAATATGCGATAATAATATTATAAAGTGGAATCATAATATGTCAAAGTGGTATAATATAATAAGATAAAATTATAATATATTAATATCAAATCATAATCTGATAGATTGGGATAATGATTTCATAAGACTGTTCAGTTATATGTAAAACCAGATTCATAACATGAAAGAACAAACCATAAAATCGGACGCAATATGACAAAATGGAAACATGCGTGTAGCGAGAATATAAATTGCAACGCTATGCTATGTAATCTTTGTTTGCATATATTTTGCTTATAGCATTACCCGATGTAACAGTACCTAATATATATAATTTTGTAGAATATTTTTGTACATAAGGAAAGTTATTATATAATGCAACTGAATAAACCAACATATTCTGATAAAAATCGTTTATTTGAAAAGGCTAGAAACTATAATATTGTTAAATACGATGATTTTGTTATATTCTTACATATAAATTTAAAGTAATGAAATCTCTTATAATATAAATATTCTTATTCTTATTATTATTCTTATTCTTATTCTTATTCTTATTCTTATTCTTATTCTTATTTTTAACATTTTTCTATTTTTCTATAATATTCTACAATTTTTCACAATTATTGATATTTTCTTATAATTATTATTTATTTATTTATTTATTTTTTTTTTTTTTTATTTGAAATCTAATAAAGGTTCTCTATGTAAAGACGATCAAATATTTATCCTAGTTTGGTTTATCTTGATATTTCACAATTATATAAGAGCTTTCGACCGAAATAGCGCTACTAGTTTAGATTATAATTTTGATGGAATTAACAGCTAAATATAACTTTGTCACAATGATACGATATTACCTACTGTCCGATAACGCAATACTGTTCAAATATACCTTGATTTTGGTTATGGAGAAAATTCTAACACAAGGAAATTTGATTAAGAACTATACCTATTTTAACACTGTTCCTATGTTAAATAAAAAAAATTATAAATGTTTCGTCTAATTTTTATAAAATTTTCACGATATTATAAGAACACATTTATTCATCCAAAATTGATTTAAACAGCGTCAAAAATTTTGTTACAATTTTATTCCGCATACGTTACGTAACACTGTTTAAAAGTTTTTGTAATTAAAAAAAAAAAAAAAAAAATCTATAAAAATCAAAAACTTCCAATAACTCTACACTTTTCTTTTTATTATAAAGCTGTATATGTTTCAATTTAAATGAATCATATTTTATTAAAATCGATGCATAAACGTTGACTTGATGAAATTTTATTTTAAATAATTTTATTGTTATTTTTTTCTATTGTGAATTAAGTATATCGATGTAAATGAAATATAACTAGGAGTAATTTTATGATAAAGGTAAAATATGGCATTTTTGCAATTAAAAAAAAAGAAATTAATGATTATAATTTTGTAAGAAATTTCATTATTTGATATAATTTTTAAATAACTCCAAAGCTATTAAACAGGTTGAATATGACATAAAAATTACTTGCAGATAATTTGGGTTCTTACAAACTTATTTGAAAATATGAAAAGATAAATATTGAAGCATATAATCTCGTTTGAATTATAACAATATAAATTTAAATTCAAAAAAAGCTTTCCATTTTTTCCCAATGACCTTAAAATTATTCTTAAATATATTGTACTCATATATTCCTTTACAAATATGCATTTACTATAAAAATTTATATTGCATATTTGTCTTTTTAATTTTCTCAAGAATTTCAATATTGTTATTTTCAATTTTCTTATGGTATTTATTTCCTTTTTAGCTTACACATAGGAGGATAGCATAGAAATAAAAAAATAATACATTTAAAAATGTCCTTTTAAGTTAAACATCAATATTTGCATTGTTATAAAAACTTTGTTAAATAAATAAAGGTATGCCAAAAACTTTTAGGAATTTCTTAACAGAAAAAAAAAACAAATAGCAAGAATTGAAAAGTAAAAGAGAAAACTTTCAAGACAAAAGTTTTCAAATTGAAATTCATTCATATGCATACCATATGCCGTCAATGCAAGTTAAACAATGTTAAAGTCATATACTCTTAAAGTCAAATAAGTACACATATTCCCACATAAGAAATTTAACTATGTATGTGAAGGTTTTTTTTAACAAGGATACATGCATATAGATTTTGTGGCCAACATACCGAGGAAAATTTTAGACTTAAGTACAAGTGGAGTAAAACTGTGGCATTTTTAGAGCAAGTAAGAAGTAAAAAATAGCTCTTACACTAAAAGCCCCCTAAAAGCCATCATATATGTTTGTTTTTCTCACACTTTTCCTAAATGGTTTTTTTAAGTTTTCTTTTTCTAACGTGTGAAATTGCTGCATTTGTTGTCGTCAACTATAGAGCAAAACTTTTAGCTAGACATTATTTTTTATATTTTCACTATTTTCTTTTTCGTATTTGCTTTTTACTGCACATCGAATTTTCTAGTTCAATAAATATTTTTAGCAAAAAATGTTGTACATATTCCCTGAAAAAAAATTAAAAAAACTTTTTAAAAAATTAGATGTTTTTTAGAGCAGAAGATGCAGGTGGCAAATTTTAAGGATTACATACGTTTTTTTATTTTCTTGTTTCCTGTGTTATTTTTTCTTTTAGTTTTCCTTTTTTCTTGATATACTTTTTCTCAGAAAAATGTTTGTGTTTGCTTTACTAGTTAACTGGGTGACACATGAGTTAGTTTTTGTATTCCAAACATTTTCTAGAAACTTTTGTTGCCAATATTTTTTTCTGATGCTTAAAGATACGTGCACGTTTAGCTTAACTTTTATATATTTGCACTTTAACACTTTTGTGGCTTAGCTTTTTTTGCGGTAATTTTGTTTAAAATGCTTAAGATATTTGCAATAAATAAGATATACATATGTTGATATTGTTCTGATATGTACACTTAAATTTGTAATTTAGATATTATTTCAAAAATTGGTAACATCACTAAAAAACTTTAAAACAAAATTCAACCTCTAAGGATGAATAAATTCATATGACAAATTCATTATTACTGGAAGCTTGCACAGTAAAAATTAAAATACGATTGTAATTACAAAAAAGGTTCATTTAATCAAAAAATATTTAAATTTGCACCTGTCACCAAAATGATGATATCAATTACTCATAATTGAAGAGTAAAAATTAGGAAAAAAGAAAAGAAATCCAGTTAATGGTTTCAATTAAAAAGTAATTAAAAATTTGTAAACTTTAAACAATGTATTTAATTGAATGTATTTAAAAATTAATTAAACGAAAATTATTATTATTATTATTATTTTTTTATTAAATCAATCAAGTAGATGATTGAATTAGGCAAAAGTTTTATTGAAAAATATTAGTTTTAGATTTTTATTTATTTTTTTACTTCTTATATGCCAATTATACCAAAACAAAATCTATTTAGTTTTTCAAAAACTAAAATTCAAAAACCAAATCATCTACATACCTTGTTTCCTCTCCATGTGGCTTTTGTTGATACTTAATTTTTTAAATATTTTTATTTAAATACGTTTTGCTATATTTTTGAAATCGTTTAAACAATAATTTAGAAATAATTTAAGCACAACATTTATATATCAAATAAAATTATTCAAGAAAATCAAAAATTTAATTTTTTTCATAATATATATATATATAAAAGCTTACTGTTCTGAAATCAATTGAACAGGCTGTATCATAAATATTCATTTCAATATTTTTCTTTTTATCGTTTTGTTGAGTTTTATCCTTATTTTCTTAGTATCTAAAATACACGAATGTGAAAAGAGCAAAATCAAGCATTTAAAAAGGTGAAAGGATATATTTTAACCACCTACTTACAATTACAAGTTCCACAAAAAATCAACCAACATAGACTTCTTAAACCATAAATCGCACACGCCATCATCCATCAAGAATATCACCAAAACTATAAAAATATAGCATTTATGCATACAAACCTGTCTTAGATAATAAATAATTACTGCAGTCCCGTTATGTCCATGTAGAAAACTAAATTCTTCATAATAATAATATTCTTGGTGGTAACAAACAAACAATTTTTTAACATTTTGTTTTTCTTACATTTGTTTTTTTTTTTTAAGAAAATTAATTTCCAAAATTCCCCAAACCCTTTTTCAGATATTAAAAAAAAAAACTTTAAGAATCTTGTCTCTCTGACCATATTACATTCATTAAAATTCTTCTTCTATTTTCTATATAGCATCATTTTAATTACTTACTACATTACATTACTTTACATTTTACTTCCTTCTTAAAAACCTAATTATCATATCTCATATATTATATTAATAAACAAAACTTTTACAA
This sequence comes from Protocalliphora azurea, assembly GCA_932274085.1. Classification (NCBI taxonomy): domain Eukaryota; kingdom Metazoa; phylum Arthropoda; class Insecta; order Diptera; family Calliphoridae; genus Protocalliphora; species Protocalliphora azurea. The sequence continues at coordinate 114,043,021 of OW026520.1, forward strand.
TTACTTACTTCAATGTGTAATCCAAAACACAAAAATAAATAAAAAAAATATATTTAATAACTAAAATAAGGCCTCATAACTAAAATAATACTCATAAAATTTCTTTAGAATTTAAAGACTCTTGTAAGCCACGTCCCCAAATCATAAAAACTTAAAAAAATTTACATATATATTTTACATAAAATAAATAAAAACTAAATCCTATTACTTACATTAGTATTTTATAAAAGTATGGGTTAATAATATGCATTTTCTAAAACTGCATACATAGACAAAATTTCAAGCATAATTTCACACATACTGCAATACCCACAAAAATCCTTCAAATGCTAAACTCATATTTTTATGCTCATCATGTAATAAAATCTTGAATAAATACATACGAACGCATAGAATCAAATCAACTAACCTCTTGGCAACATATATAATCAACATAAAACCAAAAAATAAACACATTTTGAAAAAGCCTCCACATGCAAATTTGCAAAAATTAAATGCAGGCTATAATAAAGTATGTGGGTGATGATGAGTTTAAGGCTGAGAGGTTTTTAGTCGTTTTGATTTTTTTCTTCAAGTTTCATAGACAAGCAAAGTAGTTGCCTTAAAATGTATGCATATTTATTTTAGCTGTAACTCAAGTTGTAAGTTAAAAACCAAGTGAAACATGTTTTTTTTCATGAAAATGTTAAATATGAATTTTGCTTAAAACACTTTCTTCTGAATAAAATATTTCTCCCTTTTATTGTAACATCACGTTTCCTTTCCAAAAAAGAGAAAATTTTACAAATTGAAGTATTTTTATAATTTATTTTCATGTGAATAATGTCTACTGATGTATAATTAGAAAAAAATATCTGTCATATTCTGATAAAAAAATGTCTTACTCTTAAATTAAGGGAGACTTTTTAATAAAATGTTCTTGAACAATCTTAAAATAAACATCCTCTTTAAAACAAAAAGGGCTTTCGTTTATAGTATTTTTTTGTCCTAGGGATAAATATCTGTATTTTTTAGTATATCTTTATGTCCATCATCAAAAAATAAATGTCGAAATAATCATCTGAGATCCTAAAAATTATATATATTCTGGAGCCTCGTGAAAATATGAGGCGATCTAATGATGTCCGTCCGTCTGTTGAAAGCAGAATAGAGCTTGCGCAGGACATACTAGGGAACGAAATTTGGCTCAAATATTTGTCTTATATAAGGATTGTTTAGTATTGAAAATAAGAAAAATTGGTCATAAAAAAATGTTATTGACCAAGTACTAGAAAAACAGGGTCTCCGTCGTAACAAATAGTTCAAGGACTAATGTTAAGTCAGAAATAAAAATGTGAGTGGTTCACCCACTCTACCTCCCACTTGCCGTAAAAGGTGAAATTTTAAAAAATTGCAAATGGTGAGCATATAGATTCGGCCAAGCCGAATATAATATTCTCACTTATTCTTTCTTAAAAGGAAAATTAAACAACTAATCTCCCTTCTAAACTATTACAGAAATTTTCTAAAGAAAAAATTCAAATCCAATTTTTCTATTTTTTATAGCAACATTTACTATAGAAAACAACTAGAAGTCCAACTCTTTGAATTCGCTCAGCAAAAAAAAATACTCTATTCACATGTATAAATTAGCTCTTTAGGAAAGTCTACTAACACATACAAAGAGTTAGATTTTTTTGACAACAGAGTTAGGTATATTTTACAGAAAGTTGGACTTGTAGTTATTTTCTATGACATTTATTTTCTTGAAGAAATAATATTTTTATACATACCATGTTTTATTTCTGTAATAGGATCTCCATTAAACAGAGCCAGAAAAGAAAAACAATGTCTTTTAAACAGAGATCATATATAAGCAGAAATGGACAGAATTAAATATTATGAGACATTTTAAAATTATTTTTTTTAAATTAGATGATAATATTCTATAAAATATTTTGATATCTTAAATAAAGATTTTAATTTTATAAAGAAAAACATTGCTCTCACGCCATAGGAGAATAGCGTTCAATTGAAAAAAATATGTTTTTTATAATTAAAGACTCATTTTCTATAGAAACAAATTGCTCTCATAAAATGAGAGACAATTTTTATAAAAAACATAATCCCTTAAAATAATAAAAATTTTAACTCTTCAATGTGAAAATTAATTTTATATAAAATAACCAGCTAACCCGGCAAACGTTGTTTTGCCATATAACGTATTACTAGTGAATATTTTGATTTTTAATTAAAAATTAACGATTGTATTTTAAGTAAGTGGGGATGAGTGGCATGCTTTTACCCGTTTTGATTTATTTTACGCCCTAAAAATAAAAAAAAATGTTAACATTTATAGCCTTTAGTTCCTTCAAGACTTGAAACTATCATCAGATAATTAATTAAGAAGACATGAGTAGGGGGACCTTTTAGCTGTTTTGCCCTATTTGTTGGAATTTCTAAAAAAATTGTATTTCTTTAAATTACAGGCTATAGTTCCTCCCAGATGTTACTCTATTTGCCTGTCAAATTTCAGGAAAATCGGTTTATTAGTTAAGAAGATATAGGGAGGGAGACCTTTTACCCCTTGTGACCTATTTGACGCCCTCTAGCGATATGAAATATACTTTTCGACCTATTCTCATACCTAAAAAATACACATACAAAATCTCAGAAAAATCGTTCAAGCCGTTTCGGAGGAGTTCAGTTACATACACAGTGACGCGAGAATTTTATATATATATAGATTTGCTCTCTGTAAATAAGCACTTATTTTTTAAAGAAAAATTGTCACTCTTAAAATGAGAGAGTAAATTTTTAAAGAAAAATTCTATTAAAAAATCTTTAAATAAAAAAACTAATTTTCTGTAGAAGAAATTACTCTCTTAAAATAGGAGGAAAATGTATATAAACAAATATGCAATTTTAAAGAAAGACATTTTCTGTATAAAAATTTTATCTATATAAGTAAGAGACTAATTTTCTATAGAAAAATTTGTTCTCTCTAAAAATAACAAACTAATTTTCTATAGGCAATTTTGCTCGCTAAAAGACACATTTTTTATTTATTTTATTTCATTTATTTTATTTTTAATATGAAATAAATTTTTCCATAGAAAAAATTTGCTCTTCTTTAAATAAGAGAAAAATTAAAAGTTTACTCTTAAAAAAATAACAAATTTTCTACATAATATATTGCTTCTTTTAAATAGGATACAAATGTTCAATAGGAAAATTTCTGTCTTTAACAAGGGAATTACATATTTCTGAACTCTTAAATAGGGGAAGTAAAAAAAGAGAAATAAAGAGAAACATTTTTCTATTAACCATTTGCTTTTCAGTTCCTATATTTTTCTAACTAAAGAGGACAAAACATTATTTCTTTATTAATAAATTATAATCTCTCTTAAATAAAAAGACACATTTTCTATATAAAATGCAACCGTTTTCTCCTTGCATATAGATACAATTTTCTTTATAAAGAAATAAAAAAAAAGTCCCAAAATTTTGTTGGGTTATGGCATGCACTTTTGTATATATTTTAATGTGGGAACAAACTGATATATTATTTTTGTATTATGTTAAATGTCAGCGTTATTTTATATTTACTTGAACCAAAACCCACAACACTTAACAATTCATTCAGCTGCTACTCATATAACTTTAGTAGAAAATTATATTGTGTATGTATTTTGTAAAACATATACAAATGAAAATAACTAACACAACCATAACCAGGCATATAAATCTAAGTTTAAGTATGGATACGAATAAGTTTCGTAATATGATCTGCAGTAGCAATAGTGGCTAATGTTGTTGTCTATATACTTACAACTTATACAAATAAATTTATGTACTAATGTTAGCATATGTAGTTTTAGCTTACTATGGCTGTTTTTCTATGAAAATTTAGAGTAGTTTGTGAATATAATGTGTAGTTTTGTTGTTTACATTACGTAATTAATTTAATGTATTTGCTGAAGTCTTGGTATTTATATACTTACATACATGTTTGTATACTCACGCTCTAAAGTCCTTGTATTTAGACTCGTAGAAATTTATATAGAATTATATACAATACTTACTTTAACACTAATACATTTGTAGAGAAATATAAATACACACTCATATATTTTTACATGCATATAAGAACACAAATATACGAAGACTTTTTGTCAATTAATTTATGTGCATTAAGACACAAAACAATGTTTATAAACATACGTGCATACACATTTATACAAATACGTTTTACTTACCCAAATATACATAGTATTTGTAGATTTAAATTAGTGTGAGTATACTTGCATTAGAGTTTATGTGTATATAAATTGGTATTTTATGTTTGTTGAAAGTTTGAGTGCCAAAAATGTCTATAGTAGAAGTTTGAGTTATAACATTGCAAAAAAAACAAATAAATTTTAAAATTTGTTTACAATGGCATCAACAAAATGAAGCATATTAAAATAATTTAATTAAAGTTTTTAGCTTAAAGGTAGTAAGTACATGCAATATATTTCTTTAGCATGTGTGTGTTTTTAGGTAATAATTTTAAATTAGTATGCATGAATTGTAAATGGATGCAATTGCATTAGGGTTAAGCAGTAAGAATAGATATAATATCGTAGTACATTTTAAAATATTATTAGGTTAAGAAAATATTACTTAAAGAGATTTTTGTTGATTTTAAATTTGAGACTTACTTGCAGTAATTTATTAAACAAAATGTATTTTGAAGTATTAATGACATTTTAGAATTTAAATTAATCTTCCAATTTTACTGGTAACATGTTTCTTTACCCTGTTGTTTACACATTAACCCCTTTTTTATATACATAGAAATTATACAAGTTTTCAAATTATAAAAATGTTCATCACTTAACATTTTTTCTCTTGCCTTATCAACTCTAAACATTCATCAAAACCAACCAATCAATCTTACAATTAACGTGATAAACATTATAGCCATTATTGCACACATACAAAAGAACCAACTTACAAATACAGATCCAAAAATTTCACCCATACGTACATAAAAGATTGTGTTGTCAAATACTAATTAAAGCTAGAAACAAGCCGAAACATGTTTCAATCGGTTACATTTTACAACATCATATTGAGCTGACATTCTATCAACAATGTCCTCATCAACATCATCGTACATTGTATGAGTTAATTTTTCTACTAAAAAAAAAGAAAATCAACAAAAAGAAAAAAAGGAACAAAAATAAACAAAAATGTATAGTTTTAACCGTACAATACACTGTGATACTTTAAACAACCAGACCCAAATTGTAAAGCAAAAAAAGAAAAAAAAAGGATTTTTATAGTCTACTAACATATTATGATTACAAGGACTACTATGAACGGAAACTGTATCAGCACTACTACAAGCAATGTGTATGGCTACTGCTGCTGGTGCACTTGAGAACCCATCAAAATCAACAACAATCAAGATAAAAACAACAAAACTGGCTTCAATATAAATAAACTTACAAACAGCAACAACAACGAACGATGAAAGCTACAAGCAAAATTGATGAAGATACTGATGATGTTTTTGATGACGGTGATGAAAAAAAATTGGAACAAAGGAGGAGTTATTATTGTGGCCTTCATTTTGTTTTAAACAAGTTGTGATATTTTTTTATATAAATATTTTTTTTTTGTTTTTATATAAGCGTAAATAATTTCCTAAATGTTTATAAAAATATGTATCTTAAAGACATACTTTTTCTATGAAAAATCAATTATACACAAGCATCTTTAAAAATAAATATCTGTACAGAAATCCTTTTGTATTATTTTGTATAGAAAAAAGTCCCTTTTAAAGAATTTGTTCTATAAAATATTTTATTTAAATAAACGAATTTCTTTGTTTTCTGCATAGAAAATCAACTAGAAGATCCACTCTCTCAGCCGGCTGCCAAAAGCAAAAAAAAAAAAAAAACTTAACTCCATGACTTACCAAATTTTATACTTTATTTTTTAAATACCGTATTTCAAAAAAGTTTACGAAAAACTAAAGGAAATTTTTTAAAGAAAATTCTCTTTCAAATGAAAAAGAGCTATTTTCTAAAAAAGTCATTATTTAATAGAAAGCTAGTTTCTACAGAAAAATATTCTTTGAGGAAGTAACTTTCTGTGAACAGATTTTTTTTTGCAAATAAATCTTTCAGTATTAGGGAAAGTCATCATTTCTTAAGAAGAACTCTTTCTCTATCACCAATCAACAAAATAATTCATTCAAATAAAAATTGTTTAAATATGCAGCTCTTGCCAAAATTATTATACCAATTACTAATAACTGTAAAAAATGAAAAATAGAAAAATTTTTTCCAATTATAAAGATTATTATTAAATCAACCAAATATATGATTGAATGAATTAAGAATTTAAATGGGAAATAACTTACCTGAATTTTATTTTTACTATTTCTTTTGTTTCATTTTTGCTTGAGTATATTCATTAAATTTTTATCTAAAGTGAAACAATTGTGTTAATTGAAAAATATAAGGTAATAATTTTTTCTCTGTAAGGAGAAAATTTTTAACTTTATTTATTTTTATTTTTTTAATTTAAAAGGCTTCTATTAACCGAAAACAATTAAAAAACAAATTCTTTCTGCATTTAAGCTTCTAGGTTATCAGTTTTCCATCAAAAAAAAAACTTTTTTAATTATATCAATTATTCAAGTGATCAAAATTCAAAATTTCTGGTGTTTTTATTAAAAATAAAATAATTTGTCGGCTGTCAATTATTTTTCTTATTGTATCAATTAATAAATATAAAAAAATCAACGACAATATGAAAAACTAAATATCAATTTTTTAATAGGTTGAAAATAATTGAGTTTGTATTATTCGTAACAGAAATTAGTTAGAATACTTCGATTTTAAGTAATTTATTTAATTATAAAAACACTTCAAACCATTTTAAAATTCTGGTAGATAATTTAATGGAATTTTTTTAGAAAATATTATTTTTATATGTATACAGAAAAAAATGGGTTTATTAAATGATTTATCAAAGATAAAAACTCCTCCAATTACTCTTTTAATTGTATCAATTATTCAAATAATAAAAATTAAAATTTTCTAATATTTTTTAATAGAAATAAAACAATTTATCGACTTTCAAATATTTTTCTTATTGTATTGATTAATAAATTAATCAAGTGTAGGTAAGTAAGTACGTGATAATTTGAATAAATCGATATACAATTTTTTTTAAAGGTTGAATTTCAATAAACAAAATAATTGAAAATGTATTATTCGTAATTGAGATTATATTTTAGATTTTTCTGTGTAAAACTTTAATTTAATTTTACTAATCAGAATTTTAAGATAATTTCAAATATTTTTTATAATTAAATAAGTTACTCAAAATCGGAATACTTCGATACTTGATTTAAAATTCTGATTAATAATTTAATTGAAATTTTTTTCGAAAATATTTTTTTCTGTATAGTAAAAAGTACTAGAAAATTTTAATTTTGATTACGTGAATAATTGGAATATTTGTATATATATATATATATATATATATATATATATATATATATATATATTAATTAACTAATGGGAGTCATTTCGAAAACACATTAAAGCAATTCTAGGTCTTTTCTTCAAAACAGTTAAGATACATACATAATATGTGAAGCATGAACGCATATAAAGGCGTATACACCCTATAGAAAATTTTACTAGAAACGATAAAAACTTCATAAAATCATAAAACTTAATCATTTTTTTTTTACCTTTTTTTTTAAAAAAATCTACCTGTAAAAACGTACCGCTAAAAAATTCGTATTAGAACAAGCAAAACTATGCGGCTGAAAATAGCTTATAGTGGATCCGTATATTTATGTAGAGTAGTAATTAGGGTTTACAAATGCTTTATATAATCTCTATTTCATTAAAATTCGTTCCAATTAAGCTTGCCACAATGATTTATGCACATATAAATTATTGTGCAAATTTCATGGACAGGTAGAAAGCTAATCAGTTTAAAGTGCATAAGTCAAATATAATTATTAGCTTAACAATAATATTTGGCGGTAATAAGTTTTATGTGGGTAGAAAATCTAGTGCAAAGTTTCATCACAGTCTAAATTCAACTTTAAAAAAAGTTAAAAAAGGCTAAGTGTCCATTCTTTTTAAATTTAAAAACAAAAGCTTTCTCGTTATCATTAGTTTTTTTTTTTAATTTTTTTAAAGATATCATAACAAGTTTATAAATAAAACAATAAAGTGACCAAAATAAAAAACCGCCCAAAAAATGTCCATCCAAAATTGGGTTATAATTCGTATGAGAATTTACCTAATATTTTCAAGTATTTCTCCGATATGTTTAAACCGTAATTCCTTTCGATTAAGCATTTTTAAGTTTTTTGATTTTTCGCTTTTATACAAATTTGTTAAAATTATGTTTAATTTTAAAAATATGTCATCTACACCAAAAAAAAAAAAAAAATACTTTAAAGACACGATTTTATGGAATTTTTAATTTTTAATACAATTTGTTTTCAAGGCTTTTTAGGTGTTTTTCCAATAAATAGAGTTCAATCCAGTATTAGATTGATACATCGACTTCAGAATATGCCGAAAACACTTAAAATGTATGTCATATTTATATTACAAAGAATTTATTATCTTGTGAGTCTTAACGCATCAGAGTAAAAACAAGTAAATGGGCCTATATCCATAATTTAAATATAAAATAATGATCTTTTAATGTGATTATGTTAATAATTTCAAATTTTGTCGGTCAGACCCGATCATTATATATATATATAAATATACATATATACATATACATATATATATATATATATATTTACAAAAAATATTTATATTAAAAAATAAACATGAACTTTTTGATAAAGATACCTTCAACACACGTTTGCATTTGTTTGACTGCATTTAATTATATGCTAACAAACACATATACACACAAGGATATATATATAAATTCATTTGTAATTTTATTACTATTATTATGATGTTTGCTGTCTTATTTTAGATATATATATATATACATATATATCTATATATATATATATATATATATATATATATATATATATTTTTTTTTTTTAAACTTCCAAGAGAATGAGTAAAATTTTAGAAAATTTTTGTTTCAGATTTAAGCACGTTTTCATCATCATAATTTGAAGTGAAAATTTTCAATTAAACTTAATTGCAAAATATATTTTCAAGAGCGCTCTTATTGTCATACTCATCCTAGGCACTAAAAAGCAGTTGTGGCCATACAATATTTCATCATCATCATTATAATCGTTGTTGTCGTCAGCAGCAAGCAGGAGTAGTTAAAAGTTGATTTTTTGGGGGAGGAATTTATTTTGTTTGTTGGGTTGTGTGTCTAATTTTTATAGCAAGGACCTGTGTAAATATATGTTGCTTTTGTTTTTTATACATTTATCTCTTTATAGAGGGAATTTTATGGGCGAATTCTAGTTGTTTTTTTTTTTAGATATTTTTCCCAATGTGGTGGTTGTTGTCAGTTAGTCAAGTCAGTTTACTTTTATCTTTATAAATTGGGTTTAAACTGTTTGAACGAGTGTGTGATTTGCTCTAATTGTGGGATGAAATATGTTTTTCACTTTACTTAATTACATGGGGCCCAAAATAAACAACAGCAATAACAAAAATTTAAGGAAAATATGAAGGTTTAGAGGAGAGTTTAATGTTTTCTAAATTTGGACAGATGACAATTTTGAGATTACTATATTTTATATTTCTGTTTTGTGTTGGTAGTGGTTGGGGGACAATATTAAATATTTAACAAACGAAATTGAAAATTTTTGGAAAATCAAGATTAAGCAGAAATTTTATATAAAGAAAGCATTAATTTAAAAAAATGAAAAATTATAGATTTATGTTTAAAATAATTGGCGTTTAAGCAAAATTTCAAAAATATTATAATAAATTTTGAAAATAACCACAAATAATAGGGAGGTCTTTACAAAATGTTCATATTTTGAACAATATAATATGATAAAAGTAAATATTTTTATTCATAAAATTAAAATGGATGATCTAGCAATGTCAGTTCTTATATCCATCTGTTGTAAGAAGGGTAGGGCTCGAGTCGGACCACCTTAGGAAACGAAATTTTTGTTAAATATTTGACTTATATAAGGTTTGTTTGGCATTAATATTGAGCAGAATCAGTTCATAAACAAAAAAAAAAAAAAAAATATGGGCCATATATTGGAAAAACAGGTCTTGAGCAACTATATCTTTATTTTTCGTTATTTTTATAATTTTATGTAACTTTTGAACCGTTAAATATATTTCAATGAAATTTCACATGTTTAATGCTGATTTATTTTTCAACTCTTTTGGGGAAACACAAATTTCTAATTTGTCTCGGGGCAGGTGGAAGACCTTCGAAATTGGTCACCTCTTTTAATTATTTCTTATTTGACTTTATTTATTACCAAAAATAAATTAACATAAATACTGTTTACTAAAGATTGAATGAAGTTCTGTACAAATATTTGGATTTAGTGTATTCAAGTCAGTATATTCAGCATATTAAAGAATGAAAAAATCATTTATATTGTACAAGTTTAGGTAATATAATACAACAATCAGGTATATCCAGCCATTTGGTATTCCTTAGAACGGTTAAATAAAGTTAATTAATTAGTTAATTAGATATACTTTTTTATCAATACAAATTGGGGTAGCATCGAAAATTTTTGGAAATAAATCTGTAACTTCCAATCACTAGGTGGGATTTACACTAAATTACATATTGGCATAACAGAGAAGCGTACACTTTTGTGTTTGGAAGAAGGACTTCAAATATCCCTCAAGAGCGGAGCTATCGGGCATAAAATAGGGTACCTTTGATATAGGAAATTTTTATATATTTACCAATTTTTTGCTTCTCATTCGTAACGCCGGAAATTTTTCACTTTATCCCTATAAAGTCCATATTTTTTCGATGTTCCAGAGATAGCGATTTCAAACTCTTAAGAACACATTATAAATTCCGAAACTGCATTCCGTTTTCAGATTCATGCTTTAGGATTTTAGTGCATATAAAATAAAGTCAAAACTTTCATATAAAATAGATCAAATTTGGGAGGGTGTGTACTTAGACCGCTTGAGCTGTTGGAATTGTTTTCTATTATAAAATTATCCTTGTGAAGACATCTTTCAGAAAACTATAAAAGTATTAGATTCATGTTGTTAAAAACAATTATATTTTGGAGAAAAGGGAGTGCAGTCAATTTTTCGGCCCAAAAGACACAAAAAATCATAAATTTTGCAATTATCAATTTCAAAATCCTTTATTTTTGGACTGGGTTAAGATACCAACTTCAAAAGAAAAAAAATACTGGTATATATATATATAAATTATAAATATAAATTATAAATATATATATTAAAATTATTGATAAACTTAAAATTATTGTATTAAATTTTTCTTTTTACTTCATCAAAAAATATTCCCTCACATCAAATTAAACTTTCATTAAATAGTTTTTTGTTTGCTTTTCTGCCACAACTTTAGCTGATTTGTTTAACTTTACTTTTTTCCCCTTAATGGCGCTCATTTAATTGTTAATAGGCCTTCATGCATAAACAAAAGTATAAAACAGCAACAAGAATCCAAGAAACAAAAAAAAACTTAATTCTTCAAAGAAAAATGTTGCTGTTAAAGTAAATTTACTCTGTTCGCGGTGCTAAATGCAACAATGAAATATCAACTCGTGTTTAAGAAGAAGTAAAATAAACTTTTTTTGTAATATACTTTTTGCATTATTGTAACTTTTTTGTGAGTGTATGCAAAAAACTTAAACATGCATAAATATGCACGTACAGCTAACTACCAGTCATACATGACATGGTAGTAAGCCAGCCAGTCTCACAGCTAAAGCAACAGCTATAAAATATTCTCTTAAATAGCCCCAGCAGTTCGGGTAAACATCCATGAAATAATAAAGGTAGTGATTTTTATCAAACAGCAAATATGCTAGTTTTTATAATATCAGCCTTAAGCATAAAATCAATATGCCTTTTAAAGGCTACAAAATGGTAGACTAGTACACAAAATTTGAACTAATTGCAATTTATATTACTTATAAACACAAATGTTTCAAATTTACTACTACTTGTATTTTTAAGTCTAGTGGCAGTTCTAAAAGTATAAACTTACTAAATACAAATCAGATTACGTGGGAACAGCAAACTAGACAATTAATTTCTTTATAACATATACAGCACTGAAATATCAACTAATCGCGTAAACAAATATTAAGAAAAAATATCCAAACTACAGGACACTGTGATACATAAACATTTATAACTATAACGAACTTATACTTATAAGAGTAAATTTATACGTGTTAAAGTTGGGATAATGCAATTTAAGCAATTCCTCAACAATTGAACACAACTGAACAGAAACAAATAAAACTCTTTTATATAAAGGTAGAAAAAAATAAAAAATGAATATAAAAAATTGTAAAGAAACTCAAATATATAACAATAGTGTGAAATGTAAATGTTGAAGATTGTGAAAAAATATATTAAAACAAATACAAAAACAATGGAAAAAATGGAGTTATAAAATTTTTTTCTATTTTTGTATAATTGCTTGGCAAAAAAAGTTTTTATTATACAATGACATACAATAAAAAACATTTGAATTGTTTTAAATTCAGAAAAATTTAAAGGAAAAATATTGAATTGTTTATTACATTGAAAGCCTTATAGAAACTTTGAGATTCATGTTTGTTAAAAATAATTATTTGTGGTAAAATTTTAATCATGTTTAATCAGAGCCATAACTAAATATAGAAAAATATATGTACTCGTAGTTATAAATTTCTTTTTGATGTGTATTGAGCTATTGTAGTGGAAAGATTTCTTTCACATTTTAGTACCTCAAAGATCATGTTATGAACTATAGATTAATAGCTAATAAATCTGTCCGATAACTTTTAAAACGATTCTTATGCATCGAATATTAAAAACTTCCTTCTGTCAATTAAAATCTCTCTCTCGCTCCACTAATTTCTACAAACTAAAATAAGGGTAAACATTCAGGATCTTAAGCGATCATACCTAACTAGCTGCACTTGAGAAAACTTTTTATTTAGAAGTAAAAAAATAAAATATTATTTATTTTTATTTGAACTCGAAAATTCCGAAAAAGCAAATTTCAATGATGTTATAAATTATTATAAATTAATTATATAACTGATCACTTTTAGACAGTTAAAAAATTATTAACTTATTACCAAAATATGGATTAATTTCTCGGGATGACAAAAAATATTATTTTTTTATGACGCGGCATTTTTCAAATGATTATGGAGTTCCAACTCTATATATTAATTTTTATTTGTTTCTAGTTTTCGAGATAAATCACCCTATAGATAATTATTGAGATTGTACTACATAGTGCAACATATTTAACAAAAAAAAAAAAAAAATCAAAGTATTTTTAAGTTATTCCTACAACACGTAACATGCTCAATAGTTCGAGACATATTAAAAAATTTCGTAAACAATTTTAAATTATTTTTTTAATTTTTTTTCTTTTATCATAATGAATGACATATTGCAAATAATTAATTTTTGCAATAATAAAATTATAATAGGTATTGATAAAAAACTTTCGGTGGGATAGAAATGGGCTTTTATATCTTCTAGAAAAGAGTTTTCCATTAACTGCCAGATCACCTCTGCTTTCCTGAAGTCGGGATAAGATTATTTTTTTATTTTTTATTTTTTGGTATCACCAAAATATTCTAACGCACAAGGGGCAGAATCAACATTTTTTAGAAATAAATCTGTTACTTCTAATTGGCTGGTGGGTGGTGCCCTTCAGGAACAGAGTTATCAGGGCTCAAAATAGCGTACCTCTGATATAGAAAATTGTTCATCGCTTGCCAAATTTTTTTCTTATGTGATTTAAAATATTTTTACATCTTCTTAAAGCACTCAAAAAAAGTCTATGAAAAAACATGTGCAAAAGTTATGTTTTTTTTTGCCGAAAACGTATCTTCTTTAAAATAAAATTTAGTTTAAGAAAGATATCTTTACAGAGAAAGTTATCTTTACAGAGATAACCTTAGAAGTAAAAATAAAAAATAAGCCCAAACAACAAAAACACGACTATGTACAGACCTTCCCAAATTTGAAATATTTTAAATCCAAATTTTTAATTTATCCTATATGCAGTTTTGAAAACTTGTATGTGTTCTAGAGAAGACATGCGGTAAATGTGTCCGTAAGCAAAATTCCAAAAAAAAAAAATTCAATTTTTAGATTTTTGTCGGCTTTTGTTTATTTTTTTTTTTTTGAGAATTGTTGGATTTCTTTTAAAAACTCTCAAATTCGTCTACACTACCATTTCAAATGATAAAGTCAATATTAGCTGAAGATTTCGTTACGATATTTTTTTTTATAAAAATTTCTTTAATCCCAAAAATCAGAAAATTTTGCACTTTTCAATAAACTTTTCAAATAAAATTTTCTGTCTAGCTGATATAATCCTTAATTATACACAAAATGAAAGAAGTCAATCGGACATGAACATTGGGATATATATTGAAAAACTGTGTCAAGATTTTTTAGAATTCAGATAGTTGAAATTTTAAATGCAAATATAAAAATATTTGAAATTGCATAAGAAAAAAAACTTTGACAAGCGATAAAAAATTGTATATGTCAGAGGTACCCTATTTTGAGCCCCAACAGCTCCGTTCCTGGGGGGTCTTTTAGACCTCGCTTCCACACTTAAAATTGTACACTCCTTTGCTACGCCTATGTGAAATTTTGTGCAAATACAAACAGCCAATTAGAAGATACAGATTTATTTCCAAAAAATTTTGAACATGCCCCACTGTGTAATGGTAGGTATCTTTTTTTTACAGTTCTGAAAAAAATTTTAAATTTATAAAAGTTTTTTTTTTATCGGATTAGCATGCAAATTTTTTATACAAATCTTTGATAACATAATGAAACAATTTTGGAAAAATAGTACACATGAAAAAAATTGATTACTAGTTTAGTTATTAATACTTCTTTTTTATATATGTAAAGTTATAGCCATACATAAACGGGGAAAGGACCCTAGACTTACTAGCAGCTATATGCCAATAAGAATACTACGCTCTCTTGATAAAATATTTAAAAGAATGGCTCTGTGAAATAAATGTTTCTATTGAACGTAATAATCTTATTAATAAAGAACAGTTTGGTTTTCGTCGACAACTTTCAACAGTCCACTAAATTAAAGAGAATACAAATGGGATTCGTATCACGTGTTAACAACCGGCATTGTACTTACGGACATAGAAAAAGCATTTGATAATAGATGGCATGCGTGGTTAGTGTATAAATTGAAATAATACAACTTTCCCATATATATTATAAAAATAATTAAGTCGTTTTTAGCAAAAAGATCTTTTAAAGTAAACTTAAACAACATCTTATACTCAGCGCGAAAAATTCCCGCAGGAGTTCCTCAGGCAGCTGTGCTTTCTCCGACTCACTTAAAAAACGTCTCCAAAATTGTATAAAACACTATAAAAAATGGAAAATTAAAATTAACACAGACAAAGCACACATTATAATGTTTTCTTTTAATAAATCGCCTAAATCATCAGCTTTAGTAGCCATTTAGTGATACCGGGATATATCTCGTAGTAAAATTATATAAAATCCAACATTTGTTATCCACATAGAACATGCGTAGACAAAGTCAAAAAATGTTTGCTCTTTATTCTTTGCTAGATAAAAGATCAAAGTTTAACTCGGACATATGTAGCAAGGTAATTGTTTGTAAAAGTAATTTGGTCCCATTTGGAGAAAAGCAGCAAAACACAAGGTACTTAATATGATTTATAAACTTCCACGTTTGCGAGAATTCTATGCGAGATAGTCACACCCTACTATAAAGGAAATAATAGACACTAAAAATATGGCATTTTTAAATAAATGCTGAAATTCTGAGTTCGATTTGATCAGAAACATATCAGAAGATACTTGATAGTTAACTCTAGTTAACTAACAAAGTATCAATGATAAAACCATGATATAATGTTCTGCTGATGCAGCTTAATTCCAGATAATAAGCAAAGGTTTTGCTATAATTTTTCCCTGGATCATTTCTATAATATATTTATTTGGTAATTTTTGCATACGACTTTTATGCTAAAATATCTTTTAGTAACAAAGTTGTAATTCATGAACAAAGTTGTAATTCATTTTTGACTAAATAAATAAAAAAATAAATTCAAAACGAAGGACTAAAATACAATACCAAGGCACTAAATCGTGGTATATGTGTGTTGTTAACATAATAACTCCACTGCTCTATCTTTATTTTATTTTTATTCAGAGATTTGTATACAAATGGCACTGTCCTTGAGATTAAATTCGTGGAAAAGTATATATAAAAATAATATTGAACAATAAATTCTTTTAAATTGAACCCTAATGCTTTCATTTTATTACCATTTTAAAAAAAATACAGTTTTTAACTTGTAAAAAAAAACTTTAGTAAATTTTATATTTTTAATATTTTTGTTCAATAATTTTTCAGTATATGGTCAATTGTTCATCACAAGCAAGCTAATCAAATAACGTAATTAAAGTTATCGTAACTTTAATTATAAATTAAAATGTTTAAAATAACCTCCCAAATGTGTCGTCATTTGAAAAAGTTCTATTTCATATCAAAGTTCTCAGCTTTAGGGTACAAAATTACTGCAGCATTTTAAAAATTAAATACTGTAAAAAAGTGCAATCATATAAATTTTTTCATCCCTGATTTCGATCAAAATATTCGTATTCTTCTGAAAGTCAATCTGCGATCAAGTCTCTGTTTCTTTCTCTCTCTCCCTGATATTTATTTCATATCAAAACTGATACGTAAATACCGAAAATGTATTAACGAGATAAGGAGATTCAAATATCATGGATAATATTACTGTGATTTCCTCTTACATCAAGAACATATCGATGAACTAGTCGACGTATTTTCATATAAATTAAATATACAACAAAACGAATATGAGAGAATGAATTTGCCTGCTGGACATCGAAACATACATGAACTATATATATGAATAAATTCAATCCATGATTACTGGGTACTGTGGTATCGGTGAGTATGTTAGTTCTCTTCTTCTATGAATATTTTTGTTATAATTTATTATTATGAAATAATATGTATTGTGAAATATTGGGGCACCATATTTCATGAAATAGAAGTTTTTAAATATAAATGATAATATCTTTATTATAAAGTTTCCTTTAAATTTAAGCTATTAGAAAAATATATAACTCTATTTTTAATAAATCCTAAAAGAAGTCTTGCAGTAAATAGAAAATATTAACAAAGTTTCGCTTAATTGAAAAAAACATAAACCTTCTTAATGACCATTGAAAGAAATGCATATGCAACAAAAGTATAACCCACTGACATGAACTTTTTTCATAAAGTATTTAGAAAAACATTTCGCTACCTCATGCAATATTTAAATTAGATTTTAGTTTCTTGTTAGAACATTTAACTACCTTTTTGCTTAGAAAAACATAAATTATAGTTCATAACAAAAATCCACAATAACTTACTTAAATAATAGACTAAAGTCTTTTTTTAATTAGTTGGCAACAAAATGAAGAAAACGATACAAAAATTGTATAAATAAAACAATAGCTTTTTTAAGAAAATTTTATTTTTTCCTTGAGTATAAAACAGTATAGTTAAAAAATAATTACCAGTTTGTCGTAAAAAAATTAAGTTTAGGGCAAAGTCTTGAAAAATAATAAAGGTTTTCTTTTCACTTAACAAGGCAACATATTTGCAACAATTTCCTGTTAGAAATTTTGCAGAAAAAATTTTAGCTAAGATTGTATTTTGAATAATAATAAAGAACATGCAACAATTTAATGAAAGTTTTAATAATTTAAGATGGAACTATAAAGAAAAATAAACTATTATTTATTTTTGAAAATCATTGGTAATATTTTCCGTTGCTTTTCCTTTTATAAGCCATCATTATTAGGTCAGTAGGAGTACAGTTAATGGCTATGAAGTTTTTACTATTAGGGGATTTATTTCAACACTATTTGCGACTTGCAGGAAAGGAATATATTTGATAAATAAAACTATTATTAATTTGAACACATTAATCCTTAAACATTTTCATATATCAAAATTTTCTCTGTTTTCAATGAAACGTATTTTTAATTCATTTAATTTGTAAATAAGACTTTTACTTCTTTTTCATTAAAAAATCCTGATTTTAATTTTTAATCTTTGCTTCACTCTAAAATCATTATTTTAACCTCTCTACAAATTACTAAAATAAGCCATCTAAACTCATATGTATGAAAAATAATTAAAAATTCTACTAAAGATTTACATGCAACAACTACAACGACATGACATAATTGTTGTTAATTTCTCTATCACTTTAATGTTTCTCTATATTCTTCAAATTTTTTTTTTTTTTTTTTTTTGAAAGAACATTTCCTTTCTGCTGACACACTTTAATTTCCATAATAGTTTTGTTAATGCTACAAACTATATATATATATTAGAATTTATACACATACATATGTATATGTATATGACTATTAACCCTGCAAACTTTTTCTATTGCGGAAGTCACTAAGAAGAGTCACTAAGAAGATTTGAAATTCATCCGCAAATCTATTGCCAAAATATCATACAAATCATCTTCCGTCGGAAAGAACTGTTCCTTGTGGAAGAGTCTTCTAGAAGTCTTAAAGAGGACACTTCTAAAAGTATCAAAAAAGAGTCTACTGAACAACACTGGGACGACGCTCACAGAAGTGTTGTTTTAGTATATTAGAGAAGATGATTTTGCACTTCTACTTTTTAAAGTAGCCTCACTATCAATTTGTCTACGCCATGTATGTGCTGGTCGGCCTCTTCTGCAGCTTCCCTATGGGTTCCATTGGATAGCATTCCTGGCAAGAGCGGACAGTGGCTTACAGAGTGTGTGTCCAACCCAGTTTCACTTTCTCACCTGTATTTCTACACACAACGGTATTTAACATGTTTCAGCCAACAGATTGTTGTTTGAGATGGTGCGTGACCAGAAAATTCGCATGACTCTTAAAGAGATATTTATTTACGAAAACTTGCAAAGTGTTAATGTCTCGGGACGCATCGTTCCAAGTTTCAAATCCATGAGGACGATTTGCATGCTTTACCGATCTGGCCAAAAGATGGTGTGAACTTTTTTATTCGGCTTATAATATTCTCACTAGTTTGGTTTATAACAACTCTGAGGTAGCAAAATGTTTCAACTTCTTCTAATATTTCATTATTTATTAGAAAGGGATTCAAGTTTCTAAAATTTACTCGCATAACTTTGATTTTCAATCCTTCTTTCTCTGATGTGTAGATGAGACGCCTTAGTTGTGCGGCATTGTCAGTATAGCATACTCGAGGTAATCCAGTCTTTCGTTCAGCCCCCATATGATCCCGCGGTTTCCCTTCATAGTCTAGTGCATCACAATATCCAGCACTATATTGAACAGCAGTGGAGCCATTACACACCCTTGAAGAACGGCTTATAATGCCATCGTGTAGAATTCGGCAACTTGCTCCAGTATACATACTTTTTATTAATTGAATGAAGGGTACCACTTACCCTTTACATTCGAGAGCATTCCAGATAGCGTTATGGACAAGGGTGTCAAATACCTTATCGAAATCAATAAAAATA
Organism: Protocalliphora azurea; assembly: GCA_932274085.1. NCBI lineage: Eukaryota > Metazoa > Arthropoda > Insecta > Diptera > Calliphoridae > Protocalliphora > Protocalliphora azurea. The sequence continues at coordinate 114,062,759 of OW026520.1, forward strand.
AGGTACAGAGGAGACCTCTATTCAACTGACTTAATGAGTTTTTTTTAGGGCAAAATTCAGCCTGTTGTTTTCTCAAATTTGGCATTAATTCGTTAGATAACCTTTTAGTTATAACGTGAGATAAGATTTTATTCAGCATGCTTAGTAAGTTAACTCAATTTTCTTTGGAATTTTAATAATAATACTTTCTTTGAGCTTATCTAAAATTAACCCTTTGTCCATATTTTTCTGTAATATATAGGATCAGTTCTGCCATATTTTCTGTATTTATAACTAAAATTAATTTTTTTTTAATATTTCATAATTATTTTTATTTTACACACGTAATAATTCGCATAAAAAATTTTTTATTTAATAAAATTCCTCATTAGAAACTTCTGGTAAACTCCAATACTTTTAAATGAAGAAAAAAAATTAATTAATAATAATTTTTATAATTAAATTATAGTCAGATTACCTTCTAATTTTACTAAAATAAATTTAAATTATGAGAAAAGTACGGTTTTACTAAATAAGATGTTAATAAGATTTGCTTACTTTTTATAATTATCCTTCTTTTGATTATAAGATATTTAATTATCAGGAAAATTGTTTTTCATATATTTAATATTGCAATCAAATTTTACTAAGTTGAATTATTTCTGAAATGTATGATATACCTGTTTCCTTATTGTGTTGTTTTCTTTTTATAAAACAAACTGACAATCTTCCTAACACACACCAAGGTGAACAATGAGCAATAGTACTGTATTTTTTTTTTTTTTTTTTTTTGTCAAATTCAAATTTTCGTGACATTATCTTCCACAGGTGACTTCAAAGTATACTTTTTTGTATTTTGCTTTTGCAAATGTCATACAAACTTCTGACAATCATCTAGGAGTTACTATGAAGTGACGTATGGACGATTAAATTTAAATTTAGAATAATCTTCCGACAATCATTTAAAAGTCACAAATTAGTGACGTCTGAAAGATTGGCAACAAATTTATCTCCCAAATATTTGAAGGGAAACATACCCTGACAACAGGCATAAAATTTTGTAGGTTGCAAGAAGACAACATAGAAAAATTATGCCAAAATGCAAATTTAAAATTCTACTCCAGAGTATACATAAAAATCATGAAAAAGAAAGTACAACAAGATAAGAAAAATATTTATATTGTACATTTAAGAGCTCTATTGCAAGAACATGTACTACACTATGTGTTAGTATTTGTTGCTTGCCTGCATATTTGTGCTTAAAATATAAAACATAGATGAGTGTACAATAATGCATGCATGCATGAAATAACAACATTTCTTTTCTAGTTCAGTATGCCTAAGAATGTAACCCGAAATTGATAGTTTATTATGGTTTATAACAACAATTTCTGTTATACAGAATTTGCAGCAGCTGAAAAAGAGTTACGACTAAAATATAATATAAAGCACTTTAAAATGTTTTGGTATTTTTTAATATGTGGGTTTTGATGTTGTTGTCAGTATATTAGAGAGATTATGTTAAAATTTAAGTATGTGTTTTTTTTTATAAATTTAAAGATAGGTGAAATTTAGGATTTAAATATTTAAGGCATATCAATTTAATATTATTAATCAAGTAGATTAAATATTTTCACAGAAGAAAATAAAAATTAATTTCAATTACAAAATTACTTATAAGAATTAAATTTATTTTGCTCCAATTATCAAAGTGATAATAATAATTTAGTTAAATTAGTTGATTTTTTAAAGGATTTTAATTAATTATTTTACTATATGAATTATATTTATGATTGAAATTTTGTATAAATTAGATAATGTATGTATTGTTTCGATACGATAATTAATTGAATATATGCAAATGCACAGAAATCCTTCCCTAAATTAAAACACAAATTTACGCAAGTTTACTTATTTGAATCTAAATATTGAAAGTATACACAAAATTATTTTATATGTAATATATGTGTATAAATGAAATGTGTGTGTAATTTTTGTTATTATTTACTATATAATGATTAAATATAATATGGCTAATGTATGTAATATTTCAGTTGATGTGTGTGTTTTAAAAATAATGGATACATACTTGGGGTTTTTTGTCAGAAAAAAATCCTATTTGTCTCAAATACGTCATCTCAGGAGGATGCATCATCAAAAGGAATTTGAAAAACATAAACAACATATGCCAGTCTATTTAAAGAAATCGTCAAAATAAATAAATACTTACTAGGGCAATTGACTCGGTTTTTCAACCGCTTGTTTTCAAATTTTTAATTTTTCGAATGTCGAATAAACTGATTTTTTTTTCCAACACAAACAACCGGTTTTAAAAACAGCTTTTTATTTCAAAAAAATATATGTACCATATATTAATATTGGAATGAAAATTTAGGAAAAAATTTTAACTAATTAATATTCATAAAGTTAATTTCTTGTTATGTTTTATAAATATAATGATAAATTCAAATTAATTATATAGGTTTAAATAAATATTAAAATAATAATTATCTTGAATGAAATACGCATATCAATGGCATTAGTTTTTTCTCTTGCAACACCTGCAAGATTCTTACAAACGATTTAAATATTTTAGGGATTTTATTAATTCAATGTGTGATTATCGAAGATAAAATTTAATTATGCTACAAACAATATTTTTGAGTTTTTAGATACATACATATCGCCTAACATATTGGTGAGATATATTTTTTTTTGTGTTAAATATTTTTCAAGTTATGTAGGTTACGTTTTTTGCATGTGTATTTTCTGAAAGCAAAAGAACAATTTTAGCAAAAATTTTGTTTAACAAGATTTTGGTGCTTTCTTGGTAGTATATGAAGTTGTGGTGATGTCTGAATTTTTTCATTTATATAGCTGCATTTTAACTATATCATGGTGCTTCTTCATAACATTATTTCAAAATTTTAATAGCTTTCAGATCTTAAAAAAAAAAAAAAAATCAAATATTCTGTTTATCAAATTCATTCACTTGCTGATATGTTGTTTTGAATTTCGTTAATATAATTATTATTTTTTTGAGATATAAGTCTGCTATCACATATATTTTGCAAAACTAAAGTATATTCCAACAAATCGAGTTTGAAAATTTTGATGTTACGTTAATTTATATTTTTTGTGATGAATTGTAACAACAGTTTACTTCACTTTTTAAAGGAGTAGTACATGAGGTCTACTTGCAAAATCGATTTCGAAGAAATTTTTAGCTGTAGTTTCTGCACATATTATATAAAACTTATATGCTTGTTCATAGAAAAAGTCTTTAAAAGGTCATAATAATCATAAAATTAACGTTAGTCAATAACCGGGATACCCTGGTACTTTAATGTGTTGTTCGTTGATTTTGTGGAAAAAATTATAATTTTATGTCAGTTATTTATTAAAATCATTTAAATGGATGTAAAAATAAAAGAAGCCTGGTAAATAGTACACGAAGAAAAAACATGTTGCAGTTTGTTCACGATGTCTGTCCGTTCATCTGTCCGCTCATGTTAAAATTTTAATTAAGTTGTAAACCGCAATTTTTTAGACAATGGAATAAAATTTAGCTTTTTATTTTGCAGAAACAAACTCTGTTAAAAATAGATGACAAGGGTTACCTATTATAACATAGCCCATATAAAAATTTTCGCCTAAGTTAGGATTTCGACGCTCAGATTTTTTTAAGCATTACATAATTCATTACATATAAAGGTTTTGTAGATGTTAAAAGTCATAATAATTTTATAGAATAATTCTTATAAACGTAAGATTTTTATGAAGTTCGCAAATCATAAATCCATAGCTCTCTTTTATGGCCCACTTTCGAAAAATCATAATAAAGTGCATGAATTAGTATTGGTAGACACTATGTTTTTTGTACACGTAAGGCTCTAAAAAAATATAAATTGTTATTTTAAACTTTCCAACAGGACTTGATTTACAATAAAGCATAGGTCTTATATAAGAAACTCTCTGACAATCGGACAAGACCTACTATAACATTCTTACAATCTTAAAGAATGTTGCCAGTGATGACACTAATTTGATTCACAATTGAGCATATGTTCCGTATAAATACAGTCCTAAAGAAAGTAGTCAGTGACAGCACAGCATCCTGCCATGTTTGGAGCTTGAAAGTTTAGGTATCCTGGCACAAAGAGAGGAAATGATATCAACAGCTTGAGTCTTTGTGTTATATTTTAGATTAGAAGTGCTGCACATTTTTGCCAATATTGAAGAATTAAAAAAAATACTGAAATGCCACCATTGTCATAATCATAAAGACTGGCGTAAAATATTGATAATGGGAATGATTTCTTTCTTTCTGAAACTCCTAAATAACCTTCAAAGTTCAAAATTAGCTTCCTAGTTTTCCTTCAAATCCAATCGGAGCTAGATTTTATACAATGACACTTTTTCGTGACATTTAGTTTAAACAAAAAATAATAGTAAAATTTAACTTATATGAACCAAAAGACAATAAAAATAATAAATGGTGAAAAGAAAAATTGATTGTAGTGCAAAACACGTAGAAATTGTATGGGGATACCGGAGTACTCTGGGTATTGACTCCCATATGTGACAACTGTAAATCCATTTTATATATAGACCAAGTTAACAAAATTGAGGTTTCTTCAGTTTCTAAGTTTTAGAAATACGTTCATCGCAAAGATTTGAAGTTTCGTGATCATATGTTTATTTTACTAAAGAAGTGCGAGCGTTTTAAAGTCAAAAAAGATAAAGACAATAGTCACAATTTGTGCGTTATGACTATTTTTCAGTCACAATATTTTCTGTGAATAGATACGTGTCTTATTTTTATACCCCACATCTCCATAGGGGGTTCGGGTTTTATGAGGATCGCTCCATAATTCACTGTAGCTCCCACGGTGAAGTGCATAAATTCATATAAATGTTATTATTAACGTAATATTCTGTATTCGTATATTTTATTTTACACTTAGTAAAAGTATAGGTCCACAATTGTCCACATATCTATTGATGGACATACAAAATGGTGTGGGGTATCATATGGTCGGGCTTGACCGACTATATCTTTCTTATTTGTTGATTTTTATTTTCTTACATTAATCAAAATTTGTTTCTTAAAATAATTATATTTACAAAATTTGAACTTGAATTTTATAAGATTTGTTGATTTTTTTTAGAGAAATATTGTCAACCAGTTTTTTTGGAATTTCAAAAACAGCAACCAGTGTTTTTAAAATTACAACTATTCAAACTATTCAAAAACCGTTTTCTTACCCTTTGTGCAGTACGCAGCTTTAACACTTGCGTGTGGGTTTAGTCGTTAATTTTCTTCATGCATAACGTTAATTACGGGAATATCTATAATAACATCCGAAAGATAAAACAATCTCAGTAAGCGTAAACAGTTTTGCTTAAAAATAAATCATCGCAATCAGCATTTCTATTCTAATAAAGCCCAGAAAGGCAGACATTTTTTATATTTTATACATAAATAGATTTTTTTCAAAATACTTTTATTTAAATTTCTTTAAGAGTTCTAAGCTATTTCCAAACAAATATTCAATTATTACACAAGTTATACTAATTAAAGCATTAGTTACATTTTAAATTAAAAATTATTAAAAGATAATTGAAAAATATTTGATATCATTATTTTTTTTTGTCTTCAATTTAATTCTATAAGTATAAACAATTATTTTCCCCTTTTAGTTCGTGAATCTTTGTCCAGTTATTATTTATATTCAATCACAGATATCTAGGCGTAAATCTACACTATCTTAATTTGAGATAGAGACTATTAGATATCGGATATATATATACCGTACTCTAGAATATCTTCCCTGTTTTGATATCAAGTAGAAAGTTCTCGTAAAGTACCTCCTAATGAACTTAATGCGCACAATACATAAACGTACCCATGCTTTTTTGGCTAAGGGAGGAGCTTGATGAGTTTTTTCAGGGTAGGAATTGTGATTAAACTCTTAGAAAAGCATCTTTGAACTGAGACAGATTAGGAGGTATGTTATAAAATCTCGCGGCAGATGCTACTGCCCACTTGAGTAAATTTATAGCACTAACCAGATTTTAGATATATAGTATACCTAAAGAAATTTTGAATTTAGGGAAATGGGGTCGCACGACGATATATCTATATAGAATTTCGGAGAGTTGAGTTCCTCTAGGAACTAGGTTCTATACTGATTTCAATCTTTTTGTATATAACGAATAATTATGTTTGCTAGGCAACATAATTAATTCAAAAAACGGAGCCCATAAAGCAAAAGTTTTGTTAAAAATTCTCTGTAATGAAATATTTGTTGGTTAAGACATCTTAATAAAGTTTTCAGCGATTGTAGACTTTATCATTTAAAATGACAAAGTGGAAACAAATTTAAGATTTTTGTAAAAGGAATCTCACAATTTCCAAAAAAAAAAACCATCGAACATTACAAAAGTGGGATTTTTTGAGTTTTGCCGATAAATCCAGTGAATTACGCTTTCAGACTCTTTAGAATATATCGAAGATTCCAAAACAGCATTCCGTTTGTAGATTCAAGCTTTGGAATTTTAGAATCTGTAAGTTAAATTCAAAATTTCGATACAAAAGAGGTTAAATTCGGTATGGTTTGTACTAAGCCATATTTGATGATAGGGATCGTATTTTATTTTGAAATCATCACCGTGAAGATTTCTTTAGGAAAAGTATGAAATTTTTTTATGTTCTTAAAGAAATTTTCAGTTTAGAGAAAAAGAGTGTAGACACTTTTTCGGTCAGAAAAGAATGCAAAAAAAAACATAATTTTTGTAATTTTCAACTTCAAAATCGTTTATTTTTGGACTCAGAAATTATATCGATTGGTTAAAAAATTTACATACTCGGATGAAAATATTGGGCTATATATACTTAAAAAAACTGGATAGAGATTGTGTTGTGAGATGGTTGAAATTTCAAATGCATATAACTTGAAAACTATAAGAGATAAATACCTCATACAAGCATGTTTTTCATAGACCTTATCGATATCTTAAAAAGGATACAAAAATATTTGAATTCGGATAATAAATAAATAATAATTTGGCAAGCAGTTAAGCATTTTTTATGTCAGAGATACCCTAATTTGAGAGACAATAGCTCCTCTCCTGAAGATTCTGTGGGACCCGTCTTCTACTACTCTTCTTCTCTTCTACTAAACCTGTGAAATATTATATAAATCAAGCCAGCGGATTAGAAGTTACAGATTTATTTCCAAAAATGTTAGATTCTGCCCGACAGTGCTGTCCAGACTTAATGTGGATTTGTGTTTTTAATTGAACAGATCTTGAGTTTATAAACGAAGTGAAATCTCTTGAGATTATCCACTATTAAACTTTCTTAGAAAAAAAATTGGAAGAAGACCACTCAGACGATGCATAGTGATAAATAGAAAAAAAAATATTAGGTATTGATAAGTTCAAAGCCAGCAATTAAAAATCACGGGTCTATTAAATTTTTCAAAAACAAAGTTTCGAAAGTTCTTAATTATGATCTTGTTATGAAAAAACATTTAAATTTTTTCTCAAAAATTTCCCAGATGATCACATTCGTGCGTCATGATATAAAAAGTTCGAGAATTTCAGATAAATTTAAAAATATCTTTTCCATGACAAACTCACAACTGCGAAAATTTTGAGAGTTACTTCTAAAACTTACTAGAAAATTTTTTTATCAAAATGTACTAGATCCGTGTTTACATTTCGAAATTATTTGAAAACTATCAGGAATTTTTATATCATCAAAATAGAAATAAATGTTAAGATTAGTTTTTCTGGGATGATGTGGATCGAGTTTTGGATGGCGACTTCGGCATTGGTGCGCAGGAAGAAAATTTTTGCCATTTTCTGATCATACATTTGTTACTTTTTTAAACTTTATAATAAAGAAACAAAAATTTTTTTAATAATATTCAATATGAGCAAAATTGTTTTCAGATTATTCGATAATATTTTATTTAATTTGATGTTTTAATTTATTATACAAAAATTTATGAAAGGAGAGACAGCGAGACTGTAGCATTTGCAGAGCTTATAAAAATTATAAATATGATAAAGTAAATAAAATAGTAATCAGTTTCAAATAATCAGAATAAAAATTGCTGAGATATGATGGTAGAAATACTGAAAATCATATGTATCCTTCCTGTGACACTAAGGAACTTTATGATAATATGAAAACATCTATCACACAAACACAAATTTATATCATTGCTTTGTTAACCTCTATCTATATTTGCAAACGAAACTTAAAAAATCGGCTTTCGTAAAAAATTAAATTAAGTGGGAAGGTAAAGAGGGCAAAAAACTTGTATTCTGCAACTTTCGTTTGATATACATATATATCATTAATATTGATCATCATTATAAATGGTCATGTAGAATCCTATTCCATTTATCGGAGGAAGTTGCAATTTAACCAAGATTTTCAAAATGTTTAAATGTAGATCTCAAAAAATAATTTTGAACCACTCTAGTATAGGGTCACTATATGTAATCTTTCGAAGGTCTTAATGATCGTTATATGTCAAAATTTCTCTTCAGTTGTTACTTCTTATACCATTATTTAATATAAGCTTAATCATAAGTCTTATGTAATTCTCTTTCAATTGATATTAGACCTACATACAGTTTCTTTACAGACTTGATTACAGATCTTATTGTGGGATGTTGAATCTGTTGCACTTTAGAGCATAAAATAATATTACATTTGAAACTGATTTGATGGATTGCTTATAAGTTCTTTCGAATATTTTTATTTTCAAGGAACTTATTTTTAGTAATTAGCCTTGCGCGAGTAATCCTTGTTTAGAATTTCCTATAAGTAGAATAGATATATTACATTACCTATTTTTCACCTATCTTAGATCCTGGTTCACTATCGAGTCCTTTCAAGTTACAAATGAGGCAAAGTAAGAGAGAATAACATTGATATGTACATATTTTTGAATGTCAAAAAAAAAAAAACTATTTCAAGGAAGCAAAAATAAACTAATCCTAGTACTTTTTATCATTTTTCTACAAACAAAATACCACTTTCATTCATAATTACTTATCAAATTCTAACTATAATTTTAATCATCAGTACAAAAGCTCAATTATTCCGAAATTTTAAAAGAAATATTATTTATTCTATATCCACAAAAAATAACCCTCAAAATAACCAGTTACTTACCACCTACAAAAACATATACCAACTGCTTAAAATTATAATGACTTAAATGTAACAAAAAACCACAGAACAATATTTTAACGAGACAACACAAAAATTATCAACCAGCCACATATAAAATAAAAACGGCATAAATTTATTATGTTATATATACATATACAAAAATAATAAAACTTAATACAGACATAAATTCAATAGCTACATAAACATACACAATATCTAAAAAAAAAAAAATATACAAACTGAACTCATACCTTTTGCTATGACAACGTAAAAATAATTTAAGGATATCTCATATGTGATGATTAAAAAAAAAAAAATAAAAAAAAAATAATAAAAATAAAAAAAAATATTCTATTGAAAACAATTGGACTTCCAATAAGAAACATTAAATAAAAACAAAATTTTTCTAACAAACAAGGAACAGCAAGAAAACCCTTTTTATGTTGAACACAGCCGCAGGACACTCCCAAATAAACAATTAGCAAAAAAACACGAATGTCCTTGTAAACCAAATAACAAAAGTTGGAGAACAAAAAAATACAATACAAACCAAAAACAACAAAGGGGAATAAGCCAAATAAAATTGGGAATTTTTTAAAAGACTTCTTTATAAGTACGAGTAGATAAGAGATTGCAGGGGGTGTTAAAAAATAAAAAATCCTCTTCATCATATGAGTTTCCTAGTAAAACTTCATATTTTTATAGGTTTTTCTTTAACAGTGACTGACCCTTGTCTACTGCTGTTGCTTTTTACATGTTGTTTTTTTAATATTGCTGGTTATTTGGTAAGTTTTTTTATCTTTTCATCCAGCTCTCCAATCTATTTTTTTTTTAGCTAACGAAAAACATGGGTGCTAACATAAATAGTATTGCACTCTGTACGTTTTCTTTTTGTTATGGTGAGGGGGTGGCTTTGAAGGAAAATAAAAACTGAAAAATATGTTTATATACAAGGGTTATTTACCCACACATTGCACCCACTTAAGGCACAGAAAGAACACGACACAATCCCCCAACATAAACAATCATGCAACTCACACTAGCTGGTTATACAAACACTGCATGATGACATGCAACATTTGCTAAAGGGCAATATAAGCAAATTGTTGTTGGTGAGAGGGATTGAGAGGGAAAGAAGAGTTCGAGAGCATTTTTTTGTCATATAAAACGTTGAAGTGATGAGCTACAATTTTATAAGGCAATTAAAGTTGAGATTTTTTTTATTTCAGTCGTAGTTTTTATATATAGTTTAATTTGCACTTCCTTCCTGAGAAATTTTTTATTTCGATCATATATTTTTAGATCAGATTTGATTTAGATCATGCTATTCACGTATGATCTAAATCAAATCTGACCGCTTTAATTATAGGTTTATTCATTTATTTTAAGTTAAGCTTAATTTGAAGGTCTTAAAATAATTCAATATAAGTTTCTATCTTAGCTTTAATATTAAGGCCTTATATAAATAAATCTTAACTTCAATCATAGGTCTATTACAAAGTTAAACTTAACCTTTAAACGTAGATTTTTATATAGTTTTGTCCAAGTTCCAATTATCGGTTCTTAAAATTCAATATAAGCTTTAATATTATGTCTTTAACTATTCAGTTTATGCTTCGATCATGCGTCTTTAATAACTCCGACTGAGCATCAACCATAACTTCATTCTAGGCTTCAATCGTAGGTCTATAAATAGTTCATCTAAATTTTTATAGTAGGTCTTACTATAATTCAATGTAAGCTTCAGTCGAAGGCTTTTATATATTTAAATCAATCGCAGGTATTCTAACAAATCAATCTATACCTCAATCGTAGATCTGTCTATAGATAAATATCAGTTTCTGCCGCAGGTTTTCATATAAATATGTGTAAGCTTAATTAGTAGGTCCTTTTATAAGTCACTCAAAGGACTTAGCAGCTGTTTATTTAGATTAGTTTTGGCTTTAATCGTAGGTTTCTACATTGTTTCGTCTAATCTTCAATCATAGGACTGTCAATGTTACAATTTAAACTTAAACATTAGGTCTTTCTAAAGTTCACTTAAGCTTCAATCTGCTCATAGTTTAATCTAAGCTTCAGTTATAAGGGTATATACACAGAAAAATCTCACCAATCACCAAAGCAATTTATTCAATTAAAAACTTTTTAAATTTGCATCTCTCACCAAAATGATTATATTAATTACTAATAACTACAAAAACCGAAAAACAGAAACATTTTTCCAATTATAAAATTTATTAAATCAATCAAGTAGATGATTGAATGAGTTAAAAATGTAGATGAGAAAAAATCTTACTTGAATTTTATTTTTAATATTTCTTTTATTTAATTTTTGCTTGATATATTAATTAAATTTTTATGTAAAATGAAACAATTGCATTAATTGAAAAATATAAGGTAATAAAAAAGTTTAAGCTTCACTCATAGGTCTTTGCGTAAGTAAATATATATATTCATAGGCCTTTATATAGCTCAACCAGAGCTTCAATCATAGGACTTTATATAAGTCAATTGAAGGTCTTCAAATAAGTCAATCAACTTCTTATTCAGATGAATTTTAGCTGAGCTGCTTTATATCATCATAGGCCTTTATGCAATTAAATATGAGCTTCAGTCATAGGTGTTTATGTATTTTTTCAGTCTACGCTTCAAACTATGCTTCCCATCAAGGTCTTCTGCAGTTAGATCGTAGCTCCCATTCTTGGTTTTTGGCTACAATCAAGAATCTTTATTAAATTTTAGTGTCACTCGTAGATCCCTTTATGCTTCATATTTTGATTGTTTAGTTAAATAATAGAACTGTTTTAACTTTAACCATAGATCGATATTATGCTATAGCAGCTTCCATCATGGCTCTGTTTTTGCTTCAATCTTATATTGTAAGACCTTTTACAGTTCATTTTATACGTAAGATATCATCAGCTTTAGTTCTAGATCACTTTAAGCTTTAGGTGTATATTAGTCTTTTATTTATTAATTTAAACGCAATTGTGGGTTATTATTTGCTTCAATCATGCTCAACTTTAGCTTTTAAATAAGGTCAGTTAAACTTCAATCTTAGAACAATTTAATATTATTTTATATTATTTTACATTATCAGTTTCAATCATGGCTTATTTAAAACTTGGTCCTATAATGTATAACCTTCTGCAGTTTAGTCTAATCGTGAGTTATCATCAGCTTTAACCATAGGTCATTTTAGCTTCAATCAAAGATTAGTTTGAATTCAATCATGGATTATCATCACTTTTAATCATTTTAGTGTAAATCAAAGTTTAATTAAGCTACAATCATAGAATAATTTAATTCTTTATGAGTGTTGCCAGTTTAGCCTTTTTAAGACTAAATTTAGCCTTTTTATTTTGCTTTTAGCCTCAAAATTTTCGCTTTAGTTTCTGTCCTTTTTTTATAGCTTTTTTCTTTTAGTATTTCAACAACGAAGACTATAGTTTCTTATTTGTTAATACCAATTTTAATTAATTTAGGCATTTTTGTGTATTTATTCAATCTCCAAATAAAAAAAAACTTAACTAGTTTTATGGACTTACTATATAGATTATTATAATTATTTTCTAATATACTTTATTAACTATAGAAACTATTTACTAATATAATTAAAAGGAAGTTTTATAAATGTGAAAAATCATACACAAATTTAGAAATGCTTATTCAAAATGGAAATTTAGTCTAAAAATTATAGAAAAACAATTCAAAATATTGAAAAATTTTTCGTATCAAATATAACCCAAATATGTATGGATTTTTTTTTTAGTAATTTTTACTAGGTTATTTTGCAGTCAGCCGTTTTATATTTTCGTTTTATAAATATATTAGAATATCTTTAACAAAAATAAAAATAAAAGAATTGCTAACTGGCCTTATTTTTTTTGCTAACTAGCCTTTTTTACCTTTTTAAAGTTCATTTTAGCCTCTTTTTTTCTCACCTTCTAACAACGCTTTTCTTTATTATAGTTTGCTATTTAGAAACGATCCATATTTATTTTCCATTATAAATTATTAGAAATTTGCCGTTGTACAACAACCAAAAATACCTCCTCAACAACTGTAAAATAGACAATAAAAACGCTAAAGTGTGCACCTCAGTATGAGCAACTTTTCCAAACGTTGAGTTCATACATTCATTATTATCATATATGATGCATCATAGTGCTTGCAGTCAGTCAGTCAGTCATTCACTCACTCACATGCTCATTTGTTCGCACATACTTTCAGTCAGTCATATACTAACAATGAAAATACATATTGCTGGCATTGGGTGATAAATTTTTAAACAGTCATAAGTGAGTGAACGAAAGAATGAACGTATGAATAAATGTTGGTTGCAACACAAAGTGAAGCGTAGCTAATGTTAAAACACACACACGATTCAAGCAAATAATAAGGTAATAAATGGAAGGATGAGTTTTATATTTTTTTATTTTGTATTTTTCGGTTTATATGTAAATAATTACAAGAGTGATGAAAATGTCAACCCCCTACAAAGAGCGAACTTTGTACTCACATTTACCAAATGTCTGATGTTTAAACACCATGATGCAGTTTTTTTTTTTTTATTTTTTGGTGTCATTGTTTGAACGGCGATATTCTTTTCAGCTTTCTTGTTCAGTTTACTATTTAAATTAAATTATATTTTTGTGTGCAATTAAGGCGTGTCTCTGATTTCTTTTCACAAATATTCCCCATTTTTTTTAACCATAGATCACAATAGCAACTACAACAATAAAAATATAACAACAATAACAATAATAGTAGCAAGACTGGCACGAGACTTCGCCTGTTCCGGTTGGTTGACTGGTTGGAAAGGACATATATTAAAAAACAACTTTAATCATTTTTCATATGAAACCAACATACAAGGACATACAGTTTTTCGTTTATTTTATCACTATTTCCTTTTTAACGCTAGATTTCTTTTTTTCGATGATTTCGAGGAAAATAAAGAGGGAGTGAGTTGGTGCAACAAGAAACAAGCACACACAAAAGAATATAATGTATTGAATAAGATTGTTGACACTATATGGCCCTTAGCCTTTTTCCCCTACACTGACCAGTTTCATTGTTGAGTATGTGTATACTTATATTTTTTCTAGCCTGTCAAGGGTGTTATCGTTTGGTTAACAAATATTAATGAAAAAAAAAAAAAAAAATACTACAAAAAAAGATTTCCCCCATCTGAGTCTAGGTTTTTTTATTTTTGATAAATAACATAAAAATTGTAGCCACCTTTCATATTGCTTGAAAAAGAAAAAGAGTGCCAAGAAAATAAATAAATAAATTCAACACCCATAAACAGCAAATATTAAACGAAAAAAGTGAAAATATGAAAAATATTTGCTTAACAACTTGGTTTTCACATGACTTGTTATCTTGAGTAATGGTTACCAAAAGAACGCTTTGTTTACTCAATAATATTATGAGTAATCATCTGCTAATGTTTGTCGACACAATGTCTTTTTACTTTTGAAGCAGTTGTAAATTTTGAATTGTAGTTTTTTTGTGTTTTCATTCTAAGGAAGTTTGTTTTTTTATGGTTGACAGTTTTTCCAAGAATTTCAATATTAATTTATTTTATTTCAAAAGGGTAGCTTTGTTGTTAGTGATTCATAGAGTTCTAGGAAGTTAGAAAATAAGATTTGTTAAATTGGATGTATTTATAAGAATTTACAAACAAATGGAGATTTTTCAAAACGTTAGATGGATGGATTGGCTCTGAAAGAAACTAAAGGTCAAAATTCAAATATGTATACCAAAAGGTGTTATTTTTATGTTAATGGGACAAAAGTTCATAGCCTGAAGTTAATTTATAAAATACATGTAAGCAGTGTTGCCTGTTTAGCCTTTTAAGGCTAAATTTAGTCTTTTTGCTATGCTTTTAGCCTCAAAATTTTCGCTTTAGCATTTAGCTTTTTTCTGGTCTTTTTTGATTTTTAAAATTGCCCTAAAAAGGCTAAAATGTTATTTCAACAAAGAAGAAAACAATTCCTTAATTGCTATCAATAGTTTAATTTTTACAGTATCATTCATTTGTTCGCACAAAAAAATTGAGAAATATAAATATTTAACAAAAGTTTTCAATTCATTCTCCAAAACGAAAATAACAACTAATTTTATCGACCTACTAAATCAAATATTATAATTATTTTTTTTTTTTTAATTTTTAATTATTAATTTATTAACAATGAAAACTATTTATGAATATAAATTTGAAAATATTCTTATAAAAGCGACAAATCACCCAAAAATTTGAAAATTCTTAATCAAAAAGGAATTAGAGGTCAAAAGTTATGAAAAATTACATAAAATTGTTTTTCATATGAAACATAACTCATATTTGTTCGGGCACTTCTTGGCCATTTTTCATTGGTTTTTTTTTTGCTGGCAGTTCCATGTTTTATTTATAAATTTACTACAATATTTTTAAAAGTTATACAAAACTAATGAGAACGAAAGAAAAAAATAAGCTTTTAAACTAAATACAAAATTAAAATTCAGTATAGCCTCTATTTTTCTC
The DNA here is from genome assembly GCA_932274085.1 of Protocalliphora azurea. Taxonomy (NCBI): domain Eukaryota; kingdom Metazoa; phylum Arthropoda; class Insecta; order Diptera; family Calliphoridae; genus Protocalliphora; species Protocalliphora azurea. Next base: position 114,078,469 of record OW026520.1, read on the forward strand.
ATCTCCTGGCAGCGACTCATGTAAGTTAAGTCTGCCAAAGGTATTCAAATGGAATCTTCTATACTTAATAAATATCAGAACATGATAGGGAAGTATATATGGAGAATTCCAGCCATTAAACCTCAAATATTTTTTTTAATTATGATTTTTTAAAACAACTTTTGATGCAATTATGTTATCAATACCTCGTGGAGTAAAACAACAAAAATTCAAGAACTGAAATGGTTCCATGTGGTACCGGCAAGCACACAAATTTAAAAAATTTAAAAAAAGTAACTGAGAGTAACAATTTTTTTCTTTCGTTTGATTTTTGCAATCGCGGATTTTAGCATATCTGTAAAATTCCTATAATGTAAACTACAAACACTTGTATAAATAGGTCAACTTGTGTTCGAACAGTTTGTCGTTGATCAGTGTTGAATTATATTGCGGACAAGAAGAGAAACTAAAACATATGAAAATAATTGGGCATTAGAGGGGATGTATTCATGATACCAGAAGTGACAACGAGAATTTGATGTTGGATTCAAAAATAACTAAAAACGTCTTTTTGTATTTTGGTACCTTGGGTGTGGCAAAAAAATAATTTTTGCATTTTTGGAACCCTCATGAACTATTCTTCCATTCTTTGTTTCGACTCATATTACTAGATTACCCCTGAATTTAAAGGTTTTATTTTTGCTTGCTCTACCGACAGTTTTTGGTAGATGGGGTTAAAAAATTAACACACTGCAAAAACTTTTTCGATCCATCATAAACCGCCCAGTTGAATTTGACCTCTTTCTTAAAAGCAACTCAAACCTTTATTGCGCTATAACTCTTTAATTTAATATTTTGCCAAAAAAAAAAAAAAATAATAATAATTATATAAGCTTTTATTCAGAACAAAAAGCAAAAATTGGGACATATAATTTTTTTCCTGCTATGACTTGTTCTGATGTTATCAGAAATCAAATTAAAAATTTATATATGGACTTCTTTTAAAACGTCCCTCATTTTAATATGGACCTCTAAAATATACTGATCGACTCAAAATCTCCTTAGCGGGTCGAAATTGTTTCATTATTTTACCTAGTTTCCAAATAATTTTTCTTTTGGAGTAATTTTATGAAGATCAAATATTTTTAATATATATAAGTGTATTTCTATAGAATTCTGTATAAAAACACATTTTTAAGCATAAAATATTCTATAAAAAATTTGTATATATCTACATAAAATATGGCGTTCAGTTTCAAACGGATCGTTTTAAAATTAAGTGTAACTTCTATATAGGGTTCTATCGCGAAAATTAGTTATAAGTACGAGTACTTAGATCCAACATAAATGATCATAAATTAATAAAATTTGGCTCAAATAAGATTAACAATAGCACCCACATAATGCTCTCTCTCTCATGTACTTTGAGTCACATACACAATAGTATGGGATATCACATAGTCGGTCTTCACCGACTTTTTTAATAGTAATTTATTTTATAATCACAAGTATTTAGGTTGTTTGTTACATCGTTGGAACTTTCTCACTAAAATATCCCAATCCATTTCACTTTTTGCTTAAATATTATAAAATCTTTATATTTTCTAATGATTTAAATTGTGTGAATAAAAGTTTTAATGTGGTTGACTGCAAAAATTAAAAGTTTTTAAATATTTTTACCACAAAAAAGATTTTATTTATATAAGAAATATCATTACTTCTACAACCACTAAATACTTTGTCATTTTCCTTGTTCCTAAACCATATTCTCTAAAAAATATTAATATTATTATTCCAATGACAATAAAATATTTCAAAAAAATATAATACTTATGCTTTTCACAAACTTAGTGGAAAAATTCACAACTTGTTTGGTTTTAAATATATATAATATATTTTTAAATGTATATTGCTTTCAATATTTGTTTTGCAACTTCATTATAATTCTCATTTAGTTTATATATGAATAAATATAAATAAAAAGGGTTTGGTTATAGTCGGTGTGATTCAAGTAATATAAGATACTATTATTTAAAAAAACATATCATGCATTTAAACTACATATGGTGGTACGAATGAATATACCCAGCATAAACTTTGTTTTCCTGGTAAGCTATATGGTATAAATGGAATCAAAAATAAATTATTTATTTCTTGCCTGAATGACTAGTTATTTTTGTTCGTGTTGTCCACAAATTCATGTAGTTACTTTTACACTCTAGGGATACTCAAAAATATATACCTAAACGAAAATAAAAAAATGCCGTCACTGAGACTTGAACTTGGACACAAATTAACCATTCATTTTTAATGACTAACGTCTTACTCAGTACACCATCTCACAATAAATTTTCTAAGTGACAAAAACTTCTTCAGTATAAATATATGTTTTTAGACATTTTGTGGTACAAAACTAACAGCATAAGAATGTAGTTGAACCAACAACCTTCTGGTTGTTAATACAGCGCTCTAGCCAACTCACCCACATGATTGAAATATTGCTGTGCTATTGTACTATTGAGTACTTATTTATCTAATACAGAGTAGGTAAATAATAATGACGTCTCATTACCAAGAAACTACTTTAATAAGCAGTTGCCATTACCGAAAACTAAAAAGTTTTTGCTGAGTAATTAACAAACAAATAATATGTAAATATTTTTTCTTTTTGAATTTTTTTCTTTAGGATTTTCAAAAATAATTTTATAAAAATAATAACTTTTTATTATATGTTTTATTTTAATATATGATAAGACGGAATAATGTGTTGGATAACTATATGATACCATTTGATAATAATATAATAAAATGGAATATTAATATGATAACATCACATCATAATCTGATAGAATTGGATAATGATAAATTAAGATTATTTATATGTAAAACTAGAATCATAACATGAAGAAACAAACCATAAAGTCAGACACAATATGACAAAATGGAATCATAATTATTATTACTTATTGTCATTTCAATTTTTCGCTGTAATCATATGTTCCAATAATAATATGTTGCTCTTAGACTATGATCACTACAACTATATTTTTTCTCTGAGTGTTCAACAATAATGTGGCCTAGCTTCATATTCTACTCTTGCAGAGAAACAAACTATCAAATGAACGCTAAAATTATAAATCATGTTTGTTGACATTCATTTTAAGCTTTTCTTATTATCACATAAAATTAATTTTGTAAAAGAAAATCTAAGATGAACTACTAATAAAATTAAGTCTAATATTGAGATTGCTCTTGAAAATCAAAGTTATTTAAAATGGACGGAAAAGTGAATTAAAAAAAATCGAGGGCACGATTTTATAGTCTTTAACATCAAAGAAATTTTATTCAAGCACTTTTCCAACAGTTGATTAACAAACATTCTTTGCAAGAAGGATCGAGTTTTTCATCCCGGATGACAAAAACAAATAGTGTAAATGTAAATTTTTTAAAGATAAACTTTTACATGAAATGAAAAACAACCAGAGATTACAAGCTGGAAAAGTTGAAACAAATTTTAACAGGAATGTAAGTTTTTATTTTTTTTGCATATTAAACAAATAAAGCCCTTACAATTTGAGTTCTTTAATCCCTTTTGCAGTCTGTGTTTAAATTGAAATATTCACAGACAATCTTTCTATATATAAATTATTGTTGCATATAATTCCATACAGGTGTTCATAAGCATACGTGAAAATAAAATCAGGAACAAAAATAAATTTTTGCATAATATTGAAAAAACACAAAAAAAAAACTGGAAAGAAAAAATGCATTAAAACAATTTTTATTTATGTGAAGAATATAAAAGAAATACGAACAATAAAATTAATATAACTCACAATGCAACATTTTTATGAAAAAAAGTGCTATTCACATATAACTGTCTCTGACATATTAAACTTTTTTGTAGAGTTAATAGCAATTTTAATTTTTTCTTTCTTATTTTTTAAATATTTTTTTAAGGTTCACATCCACCCAGAATAGTGGAACATCCAATTGACACAACAGTGCCGCGTCATGAACCCGCAACGCTTAATTGCAAAGCGGAAGGTTCACCCATACCAACCATACAATGGTATAAAGATGGAGTACCATTGAAAATTTTACCAGGATCACATAGGATAACATTACCCGCAGGTGGATTATTTTTTCTAAAAGTAAGTAGTAACATAAAGAAAAAAAGATAAAATAAAAGATAATGAAAAAAATAAAATAAAAACAAATAAATTGAAATTAAAAAGGAAGTAGAGAAAAAAATGTGAAATAAAACATGAAGTCAAGAGTAAAACTTAAAATGAGTCAAAGTGTGAATGAAGTTTATTTATGAAAAAATATATACGGGGTATTCTCTTTTTAAGTTTACCTTTATGAAACAGACCTTAAAACTCAAATATTTTTTTTAATTCTGCTTTTTTAAAACAACTTTTGATGCAATTATGTTAACAGTACTTGGTGGAGTAAAACAACGAAAATTTAGACCTAAAATGGTTCCATGTGGTAATGGCAAATTTAAAAATAAAAAAAGAGTTTGAAGATAATAACTTTAATTCTTTCTATTTATTGTTATAATCGCGGAATTTATCATACACTTACCGAAATAATGATAAGTTAAATTTTTTTCATTAAGAGTGGGTACGTACTTTTTTCAATTTCTGTCCTTTACAGTAGAAAATTGTAAAGTCTATTACAAAGTTTCTTTAATTTTTTTCCGCCTTAAATACAAAGTTTTTCAGCTTTTTTATTTATGAGAGCGAAATAATGATAGTTTCATTGTGACTGTAATGTAATTTTCATCTTACAGGTGTTCGTATGCATACGTGAAAAGTGATAAAAAATTTCCATTTAATTATTTCACAACATCTTACATTTACTTTTATTTTTTTATCGCAGATGTTATTAAATTTTAAAAATCACTCGAAGAAAGATCCTTTTCTAACTAACTACTAAAAACTCTTTTGTTTTGATGTCTTATATTTTTAAATAGTAGTGTGATGTATAAAATGAATAAATAACTATGTATCACCACATAGTGATGTTCAATTGCATGTTTTTTTCCTGTACATTGAATGAAGTCATCGATAAAATATTTATCCGTCTCAGAATAAATAAAGCATTTTGGCATCGATTTTTACGTATTTCATCCTTAAAAGCATTTTTTGCATATAGCGATTTTTAGAAGATATTCAAGGCATACTTGGTCGTATTTTAGAGCATAATTAATGGTTTAGGGTATATTTTGGCATTTTAAATCTATGTTTTATACTTAATGAGATGTTTTTAAAATTTATTTGTTTAAAATAATAATCCAATAATATTTAGTAATCAAAATAAAATTTATTGTTTACCACAAATTCGTTAAAAACCATAACTAAAAATTGTCTCGTTGTAACAAATTATGAGGATTTAAAAGCAGGTGATATAGAAGGACGTATTAGCTTTCAAACTTGATTAAACTGCATCAGCTAAAAACTATTGATTTTTTGTATTCATGAAGTTAAATAATTACAAATAAGTTTTACTGAACTCAAAAAATGGATTTTTGAAAATAATATTTATTGTGTTTTATCAAAAAAAAAAAAAATAATAATTAAATAAATAAATAAATAAATATATAAATAAATAAGAAAAATGTTAGAAAATAGGAAAAATAATTTTAGTTATTAAAAAATATTGTCCACAGTATAAATACTAATTTAGATAAAGTTGACATTTTATTTATTTGACAAATAAGTATTTCATTAATTTACTCTTTGAGAAAAATAAAACCGGTTGATAATCCTTACACTAAAGTTTGAAAAAATTTGTTTTACTATTTTTCCTTATCAAGATAGATAGAGCTGATACATGACCTATGATTTAAATAAATTTCGACTCCATACAACTCGAAAAGTCATGGATTATTTGACCTGAATCGGTTTTTGAAGTTGGCCAGTGTTAATTTAAGTGCTACATTAGCCTTATTAAAAAAAGTTTTTTTTTTATAATTCTCTTTAAAGAAGGAGATTTTCTCGAATAATTTTTAAAATTTTCTCACTTTTTTTTTGATAAAATTAATTGTTACTAAAAGCAACTTTTAACATTTTTTTAAATAATTAAATACCAATTTTATTCACTTTCCTACTTGAATTTTACATAAAATTGCATTACAGTTACAATGAACCTATCACCTTAATGAGTGATAAAAAACTAGAAAACTGAACAGTTTTGTATTTAACGAAGAAACAAATTGAAAAAACTGCAATAGAATTTATAATTTTCTACTGCCTAATACTGAAGTTGGAAAAAAATTGTATATACTTTAGTGTCTGTATGTATCCAATTCCTCTAATGTAAACTACAAACACTTGTAGAAATAGGCCAACTTGTGTTCAATTAGTCATCAGAATCGTTTTCCATCGTCAAAAACTCTGTAACTTTTGAATCGATAGAGATATCTTAGAATTTTTTATTTATTTATTGTTTTTTCTTTTGATGGAAAGATATTTTCTTCAAATTTTCTCCGGTTTTAATTTCATTAAAATCGGTTAAATAGTTGTTGAGAAATTTAAGGCTAAAGTTTAACTGTTAATTATTTTATATGTAGCATTTAGTATGAAAATGCGGATTTTTTGTTTTTTCAATCAATTTTACATATAAAAAAAAGTTATAATACTATAGAAAAAAATAAAAATAATAATAATACCCAGATTTATTTTCCTTTTTATTTAGATAACATTAAGGACAAAAATTTTTATTTTTTATGATAACTAATAGTTTTTTAATGTTTATTTTATTTTTTATTTAAATAACAATAAAAAAAAATTATTATTCATTCAGTTGGAAAATAGCCTGCAAATATTCCATAGTTAGTTCCTTTTTATTTCTGTCCTCGAGCAGCCCTTTTGCTTATTTATCTAAATCCCAATGTTCTACCTTTTTATTGACCTCGAATGCTAGAGATGAGCGGATCTGACGTTGCCAGTAATATATTAAATAGATCTTAATTTGTAAAATTTCATGATGTTTATCTGGTATTGTGCTCTCAATGAAACTTGTAATGCTTATTCCATTCCTTTTGGATCTAACGCTACAGTTGTTGCTTTATCAGCACAGTAAGTTTGTTTGCTCCATTTAAAATTTTTTTAGCGCTTTTATTTTCCAACTATATTTCGGTGCGGCAATAATGATAATAATGAATAGAAGTTTACTTTTCTTCGAACATAACTAAGAATATCTTCCCGCTTTTGGTTTTTAAAATATTCTTCGGATAATTCTTTACAGCTGAAGCCCTCCATGTTTTATAAAGATTTTAAAATTTGATTGTTACTGTTTAGATATATTATAGCAACTGACTTATCCTTTTCTTACATTACGTTATACTATGTTCCTAGTTAGCATAAATAAGTATAACAAAAAGTGCTAAAATGATAATGATAGTTTACTTCTGGTTAAATTACGAAAATCACATTTTTTAATTTTTTGCTACTCTCACAATTACCAATATTTTGATCTAATTTTTTGGAATTGGTATTAACATAAAATTACAGTTTTTGCCAATGAAATTAATTTCTGAGTCATCGTATGTCGTTGACCTGTGCTGAATTGTGGACAAGTGGAAAAACGTAAATTTTCAAAATTTTAATTTAAATTTTGATTAGAAAATTTGCGCCACTTCGAGTATTGCAAAATAAATATTACATTTCGTTAATGTGTCCTCAATAGCGCAAAACGTGAATAACTCTAAGATGTACCTCAAAAATAATTACGTTTGAATTTAGTGCAACTTTTAACATTTTTGGGTGTGCATTTTTTGTCGTTGAAAAATTTATTTTATAGTTATATAATTAATATTTGTAACTTTTTATTTATTAATATCACTTAAAAAAATTTTTTTTTTGTAAATGAATTTAAAAAAAGTATCCAAAATTTATGTTCGTATTGTTTTTCACTCAACGTTCTTAAGGTATGTTAAATCAGAATGGTCCCGATTATGTTTACTATTATAAAACGTATCGATCTTCCTTTACTTTGTATTTTGTATAAAAAAGGAAATTTTTTAAAACAAAGGGGTCATTTGCTTCAATACTTAAAAAAAACTCCTTAAAATTTGTTTATTTGATAAAAACAAAGAAAAAATATTGAATTTTAAGAAAAATTACTGAACTCAATTTTATTAGTAACAAATAATTTATATATAATAATATTAATTATGGAGAAAAATAAAGATTTACTCATAAAAACAGTTAAAATAAAATTCTCTTTTTATTAATTAAACTTCTGCACTTTTGCACAAAGTCTTCACTCGGTCTTCAATTTTACAAATCCCCGTCTAAAAAATTTAGGACTGAAATTTTGCATAAATTTTAAGTCTGTTGGACAATTTATTTTTCATTAGTGATAACAAAGAAAAAAAGGTGCTCCGCCGAGGTATTGCTATGAGCCAAACTAAAATTTTTGATTTTTAACCACCTTAACATAAATAATCATTTCTTGTTCATAAATATCATTTCAAATATTTTTTTGGTAGTCAGGTAATAAAAATATATCAGCGATTTCATTAAAATTTTTTCACTGTGATCGCTATTATCTTCGGTGTTATCAATTATATCGTATCACTTTTAATTTGTATTTTAGTTATACTGGTATAGGTAATACACATGTGGTAATTTTTTATATACTGCTGAAACTAGAATTTCTGCAATTTTTTATCTTTTCTTCTTGAACGTCCATAACATTAAAGCCATTTAATAGCGTTGATGTGTAATTAAAAAATATCAAATTTTTCTGAACTCCAAAAGTAAACTTATTTGCAGAAATCCCCACATACTTTAAAACATTCTGGTTTAAGCCTCTTGGCATTAACATTTTTTATTATTTTTTTTAAGCTGAAAATAAGATATTTTTTGTACTTTATTAAAATGATTTTTTTTATAATTTCTGTTTTAATTTTATGGCTGACATTGCAAAACTGAAAAGGAAGATGATTTTGTTTTTTTTTAACTTTCTTTAAATTCATCTGTGTACCTGAGTTTTCCATGTGCCTTTTTATTACGATTGAGCTGAGCCAAGAGCTTACTAATTACTTTTTTGTTGTTGTTTACTGTCCGTATACGATGAACGCTTTTTGCTCTGCTTCTTTTGCCATAAATGTTATTGTCAGTCTGTCTCGCTCTTTTGTTATTTGTTTGTCTGTTCATTTTATCCGTCCGCTTGTTGTTGAGTTAAATATGCCTGGGAGCATATTTTTGGTTGCAAATTTTATACGTAAAACAACTTCATTAACGCAAAATAAACATGAAAACCTTTTGATAAATACACACAAATATATACATCAACAGCAAGATATGCTAAAATTTTTACTTACATATAGTTGATGTACACTAAAATACTCATACTTAAACATTTTGCATCCAGGAATGTTAGTTAGTAACACCCATAAAATACCTTATCATACCTTTACAATACTGTTAATATGGATGCATACAATTCTGTGGCAGTTAACAACAGATAGAGAGATATATACAAACAGACAAGAAAAATGCTGATGAGTCAGATGATGCAGCATTCTGTTTCTTCATTCATTCATCCCGACGCCACATAACACACATACAAAGGTATTATTATGAATACAAATGAAACTGTGAATGCCTGCATATACTGCGTTCTTGTTGCCGCTAACGACAACAATGATGATGACTATAATTTTGCTGCTGCTGCTGTTGTTGCTGATGACGATGATGAAAGCAAGCAAAACCTTTAGCTTTAGTTTGAAGTGTAGCAAAGAGATGAAAAAAACTACATTTAAATGTAAACAAAACCATCTAAATTAAATGTATGATTGTGGATATAAAATCGCATGGTATGAACCAGTGAACAATAATATATTTAGAGATTTTATTCAGCAAAGGAATATTTTTAAATTCTTAATGATAAACAGAAAAATAACTCCTTGCTTAGCGTCTTACAAGCAGTTAACATGTAGCAGTGTAAAATTGAAAATTAATATGATTATTAAATACGAGTCCTAAGTAAATTATGGTATTTGCTAAAATAGCTGAAAAATATGGTTTGAAGCATTAAATCCAAAAGGGTTTCCAATAACGACAGGTCGATATTTCAATTGTATTTGTATAGATCCAATTTTCAAAATAAATTTCGATGAATTTGTGTTAACATGTGCTGATACTATCTTATTGGTATAGAACTCTGTCTTTAAGAAACACCACAAGAAAAAGTCGGAAGGAGTAAAATCTTGGGTGTTTATACAAGTCATCTTCAAGAGGGATAACCGCCATATTTTTCTTGGCATTTTTAAGAATAAATCTAGATTTTTGTTATGACTTAGTCTTAAAATTTCTGTTTTAGCTTCTAGCTTTTTCTAGCCTTTTTTGTTTTTTAAATTTGGTTTAAAAAGACTAAAGTCGTAGCATTTGATCAAAAAAGAAATTTCTTATTTTACATTACTAATCTTATTTTTGCAGAATCATAAATTTAAGCATTTTTGTATATTTATTTGCACAAAAAAAAAACCAACATTATTTATAATTTACAAAATAAAATATTTCGTCTTTAGCGCTTCATTCTCCAAATCAAAAATAACTAATTTTATGGACTTACTCAATCGATTATAATTATTTTTTAATATACTTTATTAACCATCCAGAAAAAAACCGATTAAGTACTTCCAAGAAAGAACATTTTAAATACTTCAAAAGTAGAACTAAATGGTTTTTTTATGGTTTTTTGGAAGTTATTAGTAATTACTTTCAAAAAAGTGAATATACATATATTTTTAGCAAAAAAAAAAAGATTAGTAATTTCTCAGAAAATTAAAATATCATAAATTTTAAAGTATTTTAATTATCTTTTAAATAAAATAAAATTTAAAATTTGAATAAAGTTGCAATTTTTTTGAAATTGGAAAAAAATTGCAATGAGAAAAACTAAACGGCTCCATAGGTTATATGTATACCAAATTTGAACAAAATCTGATGACTCTTTTTTAAAAAATAGCCAATTTTTATAAATTTCCTGTGGAATGAACGAAATGTATTTATGACATGATCGCTATTTTTTTTTAATCTTCAATACTAGGCTCTAATTTACTGACCATTAAAAGCTTGTTAAAAGACGATGCTCCTACTCTTATTACTATTGAAACACAGTTACAATTACAAAATTTTAATCAAATAAGTTTTTACATCCACAGGACTCTGTAAAAAAGGATTTACATAATAGTTTTTTTCAATTTAACGGGAAAACATGTCATGATTCGTAAAACCTAACGGTACTTCTTATGTGTTTTGAAATTCAAGATTTTCGCAAGCTAAGTCTCTTTAGAAGTTTTAGACTACCGACGAATTTGTTCTCTACCCAGAGCACAATATACCGTGGCGTGGGTTAGACTAACACTTGTCTTCTTGATTTATGTGAGTAATTATTTACCATATTGTCCTAAACTCATAGTAGTTTCAACAAAGGATGATTATAAAACATTGAGCAACGCTCCCATGTACATGTAGTAATTCAAGGTTTTCGTTACCGGAACGAAAGAAAGCTTAAATTGGTAACGCACTATGGATGACTTTGTTGTAATGAATCCATTAAAAGAAATTAGGGTAGCAACTTGAAGTTGGATTAAAAATTTTTTTCTTAATATTAATTAAAAATATATTTATTACACAGTACATTAGTAATTATTCTGGGAAAAAAGGATATTACACCGCAAATAACAAATTAACCCTTTAGTGCGCCGTGATGTACATATGAATGAACTCACATTAATCAAACAATATTGGCACTAAATATTAACTTTTCCTATAATATTAGAGCCATTTTTGTTGTTATATTTAGTTTATTACTGAATATTTCGATAAATTTGCTCATTTTCCTTTGCTGTGGCAAATTCAATACACAATACACAATTGATCAAATCAAATTTTAAAAATATTGGTTATATTATGTAATGATTATATGTTTAATTAGTGAAAGAAAATTTACAAAATTTCTTCAATTACGAGAAGAAAAATCGGCTGATTCAAATATAAATCACTGTGCATTTGTGTAATACAAAATTGCAAATAACAAACCGAATGTAAAAAATGTAGCTATTGTAAAAAGTTATGTATTTCCACATTTTTTCTTTTAATTTTGCACATTATCGGATATGGATATATTAGTCGATTATTTCAGAAGCTATAAATGCTTTGAAAGTTTTAAATTTATATATATATAAATATATATATATATATATATATATATATATATATTTGGATGTTCTTTCATGGGATGAATGATATATTTTGAATTAAATTTTCCACTAATTCTTCAAGAGATTGCTATCGGCCACTGCAATAAATAGTACGAATATACGTTATGGGAAAAATATGTCAAATAAAAAATAAAACTGGCTTAATAGGATAATTTCTTCACCTCTAAGTCGGTCAGTTTTTCAATAGCAATAAAGCAATAAATAAAATTTGAAGGTACAATCATCTGTCAGCTAAGCACAGATGAAATAAATGTTTCTGCTCTCTTCGTGTTACCGATTTATGATTGGAGATAATGAGTTATAAGTGAGATAAATTCTTATTTTATTTTATTTTATTTTATTTTATTTTTTCAATTGATATAATAATATATATATAAATAACTACTAACTAATCTGACATAATTACTAAGAGAGAGTAAAGTCGTCATAATAGTAAGAAAACAAAAAAAGATATTAGTATTTAGTAGTTAATAGTAGAATTATATGTTAACTGTTTAAAAATAATATTTCTTCTAAAGGGTGGCGCGGAGTGATTTTTGTCATTTTTCAAATTGCAATATACTTCATATTTTTATAATTCTTTCTAACTGACATAAGTCCAAAAAATGTGAAAAATATAATACTTGTCGGAGTGGTATTTATAAAGTTATTATAAAAATAGGAAGAAAGTAAAGAATAAATTTGGTACAGTTTGGGTAAAAATGTAATTTAAAATGCAGCCAATTATAGTTCTTACGTGTACATTTGGATGGAAGAGTTATTTATTTTAAATTTGCAATAATTTTTACTATTAAGTAAAAAAAGAATATAGTACAAACTAATTGTATATTTGACTAATTGATTATAAAAGTTCATAGAAATTATGTAGAATTTCTTATATTTTTTCACGGATAATGTTGGAAAATTAAGAGTTGTAAAATATTTTTGCACAAAGTTGAACTGAAACATAATCACGAGATCACTATAATACAAATAAGGGTAAATTATCTTAAAAGCTGTATAGTTTTTGTATAATAATAAATGATCACCTGAATGACTTCTAAATATTGAACATATTTGAGAAATAAATTAGATATTATTGTAAAACCTGGTGTACAGAAATTAATCCGAGCATGATAGCTCAAATTTTTTTTCTTGCTATTTAAAGCAAGTAAAAAAAGCTTGTATTCTTTCGGTTCGTTATTTTCTAGTATATTACGGATAATTTCTTATGCTACTATTTATGGATATTACCCTCAATTTGTATCAATTAGCTAACTAAATTTATATTATGAAAAAATAGTCAAGTATTTGAATTGCTTGACTATATCTGGCGATCAGTCATTGTGGTAAATGTGTTTCAGGATGCCAAATTACAATTAGTATAGTTTTCATACTAAAGATGATGAGATATGTTTTCGTAATAACTTAACCAATTAAAGACATTTTATGATCCTCATAAATCAGAGCATAGTGGATCTTCGATACTTTAAAATGTTGTACAAATATGTTGAATTTAACTGCAGATCTCTGTGTATGGTTAATTACCTTAAATTGGGTATCATTAGCTTTTCCATGATGAAAAGACAAGTCATTTTATAGTGTTTCGAGAATTACTTTATCAATTCCGTTTTAAAACTTATTTAAAATGTCTAAACGAAAATGTCTTTTTTGTTGGCAATCACGCCCTTTGTCTTTTATTTTTCAATAATAGCACATGTATTTATTAAAAACGCCCCTCTAATCTATTTAAAAAAAAAAATTACAACTATTTCCTTCAACTGCTATTCAAAATTTGTAATTAAAATATTCACTGGGTTTATTTACCATATACAGACTTACACTTCACATACATTTTACACATCAGCTATAATAAACAATTTTACAATTGTTTATTTGTCTTTTACTCAGTTTTATTGTGTTTGTTTAACTACACCCTCAGACACATTTGCATACACAATTATACAATATACATTTTGAAAATGTTGCACAAAATGCAAAGCTAAAGAAAATAATATAAAGAAATAAAAAAGAATTAAATGAAAATAAAACAAAAAGTGTAAGTTTATCTAAGAGTAGAAAAGTTTTCTTCATTTATTTGTTCAAGTTCCTTTGATATTAAATTTTCTTTGCTTAATAAGTTTTTTCCTTATTTAATCCTTTCTCGGTAAGTCCTCAACTTTATATGTTCTGCTAGCAGTCATTCATTCATCTGAATTAAATGAATTGATTCCGCTACTTTTGTCGTTGTTTTTTTTTTCTTTTTGTTTAATCTTTTTGAAGTATGAAATAATAAATAAATTTGTAAATGACTTTATTCGTTTTTACTTCCAGCATCATCATTAGTTTACACATTATGTTGATTACTGTTAGTAATTATCATCTATTAAAACTTGGATTATAATTATCTTGGTTTTTAGTTTCGTTTGGTGTTGCTTTCTTTATAATTATTTCAATTTTTTAGCGAAGAATTGGAATATATTTATGATGTTTTATTGTGTTAATTAAGTCTAAATTGAAAATTTTTAAATTCACTTCTGAATTATTTCATATATATATATATATATATATATATATATATATATATATAATAGAGTCTGCAGTAAATACTTCAAAATTTTGTTTAATTTTTAAAAATTTTTCGAAACTTTACTTTTTTTTTAAATAACGATGAGAATATAAACAAAAAAACTTTTAATTCCACCATATATATATATATATATATATATATTTAGTATTTCGGGGTGCATAAATTCCTTTTTCCAAACAATAATGACGATGTCCCTTTTTAAATATAAATTTAAATCTAATTTGGCTCTGACAGGTTTTTTCATCATTTTTTCCAGTATTTTTAGATTTTTGCAACTTACTAAAATTGAGTTTGTTTCGCAAGATTTTACATTATCTTATAGGCAAATAAATAATAAATAATTGACTTTTGAAGCTGTGTAAATTATTTCGAAGTACAAAAAATGTGTGAAAATGTTTTTGCAAAGAAAAATGCACACGAGTTATTCATTTAATATCATATATAAATACCGCCACTTTTTCAGATATTACCACAATTTTCTTTACACGTTTTAGGCTTTACAAAAGCAAAACTATTGTTTCAAAAAATTTTATATTAATGCAAATATTTGACGTATTTTCCGAATGTTTCAAAAATTTTAAAAAGTGTAAATATGTATAACTGTAGATATTTAACTCTTTATTATTTTGTTTGAATTATAAGTTCATTGTTTATCAAGTGCAACTTTCATTTTTATTTTTCTAAAGATTTCAACATAAAAATTTTTAGTTTTTAAAAAATATTTTTTTGCAAATTTTTTGTTTCATCTAAGCTTTTAAATATTTTACCAAAACCGGCGGAAAAAAATTCTACTAATAATTGCTTACAATGTAAGTAATTCTGCATTGTTCTACATAAAATTTAGCTGCAAGAAAGCGCAAGACTGTATGTAAGAGTGCTTTTAATTAAAAAAAACAAAACTTTTTGTTTTGTACTTTATAAAACAAAATAAGAATTTATCTTTCCTTAAGTGAAATAAAAGCCCCATAACAATCTATATAAAAACTGCATAAAATCAATAATTCGCTAAGAAAAAACAATATGTCCACGAAATAACCCTCGCAATACCGAAGCCTACCAGGTGGGTTTTTCAGTTTTTGAATCATTTATAACTGACTGAATATTTGCTGAAACAAGAAACGCTGCTGACTCAGTGACTAATTTATTTTATTTTATCGAAAACTACTGCATTATTGAATACCGGAATTTTTCGCCTAAAATTTGTTTAAGCTTTTTTTTATTATTTTTACGTTGAACTCTGAAAACCCACCCAGATGGTTTGTTCTAGATGTCTGTATGTTCTAGATGTATGTATGTATGTATGTATGTATGTATGTACGTATGTATGTATGTATATATGTATGTATGTATGTATGTATATATGTATGTATGTATGTATGTATGTATTTTTGTATAATAAAACAGGAATCATTTTTATATCTCCATAAATTTAAAATAAGGACAACCCACATAATATAATATATACTAAAGCTAATAGTCTGACAACACTGACATTTTGCCTAATTGCATGTCAGTCACTTTTCTGTTGTATACTTATCAGCATATGTACACAACTAAATATATACAACCGATATAAAATACGCTTTATCGTAGGGTGCACATTTTTTTAATATCTATTCTTATCATTATCGTTAATTTTTGATCATTATTGAAATATATATTTAGCACATATTAAACAAATCATGCAATTTTACCTATAATACCAAAAAATAAATAGATCCTCCTGGGTGGGCTTCGGTGGTTTACGTGTATAATTTTCTTTGAGAATGCGAAGTTTAAAGCTGCGGATAATATGAATGTTCTGACCTCACGTGAACATAATGTTAGTCTAATAATAATAATAATAATAATAATAATTATAATAATAATAATAATAATGATAATAATAATAATAATAATAATAATAATGATAATAATAATAATAATAATAATAATAATGATAATAATAATAATAATAATAATAATAATAATAATAATAATAATAGTAATAATACTAATAATACTAATAATAATAATAATAATAATAATAATAATAACAATAATAAATAATGATAATAATAATAGTAATAATAAATAATAATAATAATAATAATTTATTTTTTGATGCGTGAGGAACGTGTGTTCCGCATCATCGTGCGCCTCGCCGCAGTAGATACAAGCGGGGTCACCTGTCTTACCCATGCGGTACAAATACTTTTGAAAGTATCCGTGGCCTGAAAGAAACTGGGTTAGATAGTAGTTAACCTCCCCAAATTTCCTCTGCGTCCACATTTCTATATTGGAGATGAGCCTTGCCGTCCATCTGCCGGTCGTTTCTGTACTCCATCTGATTTGCCATCGCTGGATGGTTTGAGATCTCCGCTCTATAGCACTTATACCTGGAACCTCTCCCCTAGATTGCCATGCTTCATTTCGATCACGCGCCAAGAGATCAACCGGTATTTCCCCACTTATAACAAATACCGCACCGCCCGAAACCGTACGATAGGGTGAAGCCACTCTATGTGCCACCGTGCGCTGTACTGTCCCCAGCACTTTGCGTTTAGTTTTCGCCCTCATCGCTTCACCCCAGATTTCACTACCATATAGTGGTATCGAATTGGTGGTTGCCATAATCAGTTTCCTCTTGCTCTGTGTTGGTCCGCCGATATTCGCCATTACCATGCCTATTACCTTTGCCGCTTTGGTAGCCGCGTGTTGAATTTGAGCCCAATAAGTGAGCCTGCAGTCAAGTTTGATGCCCAAATATTTGAGTCCTTATCATGACTTGGTTCAGCTTTCTTCTGGCGTCATCTGTATCTCGTGCTTTATCGCATTACCGCCGCTATATCATCTGCGTATCCTACCAGGTGTGTGTCTTGTGGCATCTCTAACGAAAGTATCTCGTCGTAACTCAGGTTCCAATGATCGGGTCCCAATATTGATCCCTGAGATGTACCGGATGTAATCGCTTTATCCCCTTGGCCCTCTGGCATATCGTAGAGCAACTTGCGATCTCTCAGATAACTCTGAAGGATTTTCAGTAGATATCTGGGGATACTGAATCTCTCCCGTAGTGCCCTCATAATATCAACCCATCGTAGGCTGTTGAAAGCATTGCGTACATCAAGTGTAGCTAAAACGAGTATACGCTTTGCGTAGTTTCGTCTGCGCTGTACATTTTCGAAGCTTCTTACTACATCCTCAATGGCACCAAGAGTAGATTTACCTGGTCGAAAGCCATGCTGTCTCTGCGATAATATTCCAGCCATCTCGACAGAGTCTGCTAATCTGCGTTGCAATAATTTCTCCAGTAGCTTGCCGGCACTACCCAGCATACAAAGAGGGCGATATGCTGACGATTGGGTTAGGTCACCTCTGCTTTGCTAATCAGCATAAATTTTTGTATCTTCCACTGTTTGGGAAAGATTGCTTGGGCTATACAAGCATTGTACATTTCGAGCGTCGCGTCTGGCCGCTCTTCGGCCAGAAGCGTGAGTACCTCCGCTAGTATTCCATCAGGGCCAGGAGCTTTACCTTTTTAAGACTCCTAGCAGCAGTTTTTAGCTCTTTCTCAGTGAAGGGCGCTGGTATCTCATCCATTTGGTAATCTTGTTCTTCATGCTGTACAGGGTGTGTTGGAAATAAGTCTCTTACGATACTGTTGATATCCACATTCTCAAGATGTGGCAGAGTTGGCACTTAGCTTCTTCGTGACGATCTTATAGCCTAGTCCCCAAGGGTTACTGTTCATATCTCCACGGAGTTCTTCCCATTTCGCTTTCTTACTATTAATAATCCCGGGAAAGCCTGAAGCCTCCATCAAAGCTTCACCTGTTCGCCTAGCTCTGGTGTACCTCCTACTGTCGTGGTGGCATGCCGGTCTGAGTTCAGCTATTTCTGGTGTCCAGCAATACACGGGTTGTCTTCTTAGGTGCTTCTTTATACGTGGCATTGAAGCATTGCAGCTTCGACCTATGCGTAGTATCATCGCGTTCGCAAAAGAAGCAGCGTCACTATTGGTAACAGTTATAGCCCCATCAAAATTTGCCAGAAATACTCCAGGGTCGAGATGCCTTACATTCCACTTGCGAGTGCCTCTCTCTCTTGATGTCGGAGCGGCGTTTGTTGGCGCTGTGATCTAGAAGGTAATGTATTGGTGATCACTTCCAGTGTAGTCTTCCAGTACTTTCCATCCTTCAATCATTGTAGTCGGCTCTCAGTCACTAAAGTGATGTAAGGCGTGGTGTATTCACATCCCGGTCTACTGAAAGTAGTGACGGAACCAGTATTTACCACAACCCTAATCTGGCAGCCATGTCTAAAATGCACCTTCCTTGTGTGTTCGTTGTTGGACTTCCCCATTCGATAGCCTTGGCATTGAAATTCCCAGCTACTATAAAGGCACCACCTATTTCTAGATCCAGCTTTATCCTAAATTGTTCCATAATATCACTTGAGGTGCGGTAACAGCTCATTAGCGCAAATTGCTCTGTTCGTAAGTATGTGTAGCACCATCCGTGACCTTGCTGCCTGACCGCAATCTTACTGCCACTGAGTAACCACAGTGCTGCCGTGCTTGTTTCATCCTCGTACTAGGACCCTCGACGAATTTGCCTATACTATTCACTGATAATGACAGCATCCACCCTCTTCTCAACAGCTATTTGCTCAAACTACGCCTCTGCCGTCCGGCTTCTATGCATGTTTGCTTGGAGAACTGCTATAATTTTTTGCCTAGTGGGCACCTCTTTGAGCCTGGAATGTGATGAATTTAATCAGTATGCTCTAGTTTTGCTTCCACGCAATGAATACATTTGGGAATTGCATTACAATCTTTTATTTTGTGCCCAGGCTGTCCACATCTGATGCACCTATCCCTCCTGTCTTCGCCGGAACAATTTGCTTGGGTGTGTCCCATCCATTCTGATATCTTCGTATAATCTCATCCTTACTCGAATCCATCTAATTTTTACGAAGCCAACCTCGATAAGTGTAGCAGCACTTTCTGCCGATAATGTGACGAAAGCCCGTACCTGCTCTCGCACATTCAGTGCCGTGATCATCGTCTGAATCTGCTCCTCTGGATCACGGAGGCTGTATCCCCGATAGTGTTCCTCCACTGCTGAAGAAACTCCGGCTTAACCAGCTGCCCTCTACCGATCTTTAGAAGGATGCCTCTACTCTGCGTTTTCCTTACGGACTTTATCCTGATTGAGTCATCAGTCGTTATCTTACTACGTAGGTCTTTTAGTACTTCTGCGTAGCTGTGATCACCTGCGGGTTTGATTATCACCGCTTCCGGTTTTGCACATTGAATTCGTGACTAATTTCCCCTGCTGGGCTCGGTTGAATTATTCTTCGGCTTACTCTTTCTGCCTTTATTGGTGACAGTCCTCTAGTTCTCCTCTCCCTTTTCAGAGCTCACTATTCTGACTTCAATGGTATCCTTTGCCCTAGCCCTTTTGCTGCTTGCTTACACAGCCGGGCTGGTAACCACTCGTTTTTGGTTTGTCGTCACAGGAGTTGTAACGACTAGTATCTGCTGGTTTACAGCCTTCTTGTGGTGTTTCGGAAGCACGTTTTCCTGTAAAGTACGCCTGTAGTTTAGCGTGACGTCAGGCTGTATTGTCACTTGTTGGAATGACAACGTCAGGCGATGCACCCGCTGCGCAGTTGCCAGTTGGTATTTTCTTCGATGTCTCTACCGCTCTATTATTTGTCTTAAGGGCATCCTTCTTCTTAGTATCGTTTTTCGTTTGAGTACATACATTTGTTGAACTATGAGATAAGACTTCGACATCCATAATCTCTATATGCGCTGCATTACTTCGGATCATGTCCGAGGGCTTCACGCACCTTGTAGGAGGCGATCTTAGTATCATACTGCTGCTCTTAAAGGCCACTCTCGGATCCATATTGCACTCATTGCTCTTTTCTGTACTTCTTTCTTCCGTGTTCTTCTCTGTAATTTGTTTTGGAATTCTAATCAGTTTTTTAGGGTCCCCGTTCCAAACCGCTATCCTTCCACGTTTGTACAGTCACCTCAAACAATCCCCGTGGGTCTCTTTACAAGCAGTGAGGTCCACTCAAGGATTGACACAGGGCCTTATGAGTACCTGTGTTCAGAACCATGATTTCGGCGTAAAAAACAGGAGTCATTCTTAACTGCACCAGTACAGCCACCTCAGTGGCTACGAGCCGTCAGCTCGTAGCAATCGTAATCATATCCGTTCAGCCATTCAAATCGTAAGCCGTTTTCATTCCGTGTCCATTTGATCTCGTTGCTCACATTTGCTGGTATTGAGACGGATGTTGCAATACCATTTCCGGTGTCCACCTGCCCCGAAGGGTCGGAGGTTGTGAGTCTTCTTGGTTGGTTACAAAGAACGAGGATTGGGTCTGGACTTTGCCATGTTAAAGTCATTCAGGCCCGTTACCTCGTATGCCGAACTCTGGACACCATAATAATAATAATAATAATGATGATAATAATAATAATAATAATATTATTATTATTGTTATTATTATTATTATTATTATTATTATTATTATTATTATTATTATTATTATTATTATTATTATTATTGTTATTATTATTATACATAATACTATTATTATTTTGCACTTGCATTTATGTTCACACACAAAATTTTGCTTCAACAATTCTTGCTTTAATTGCCTTGATTTGTTTTTAATTTGAAGTATGAAAATGAAAAATAAAACGAATTTTTATCACTTTACGGAGCACAGTGGGGTCAAACGCAAATTTTTTGGTAATAAATCTGAATCTCCTGATCTACTGGTCGGATCAAATTGAAATGTATGGAAGAGTTGTAGAGGAGGACCTAAGCTTTCAGAAAAATCATTTTGTAGTCACCCTGTGATAACACGAGATAATCTACAGGGTGTCAAAGTTGACTACCTCGAGTATGTAAAAGTTAAAAAAAATCGTAACTTGTACAAATGAAGTCCGATTTTAAAGATTTTTATATTTCTGGAAAGTGCTTGGCGAGATAAAGAAAAAATTAGCTTACTCATCTAAGTTATCTCTTACAGTCAAAAAGATATTTACGCTTGAATTTTGAATTTTTGATTTTTTGGCTCGACTTTATTTCGTTTTTCGGGAATAAGTCCGGAGATATATGAGGTAAAAATTTTTTACAAATATTCTGTAATTTGCTACATATTTCAAAATAATATGCTGAAAGAATTTTTGGATTATCTCAATTCGTCTAGACGTGAAAAATATTCAAAGTCAGCACTCTGAAATTGGCATGAAAAATGGCTATTTTTTTTACAAAAATATGTACAATTCATTCACTTTTTTCTCAAAGTTCCGTTAATAAAAAAATGTTTTCCTTATTAATTTCAAAAGATAAGGCTTCATAAATGGTTAATAAAGAAATTTTGAATTGATTTAAGTTTGCACCCTACATCCAGCATTGGCCGAAAATTGTCAATTTTAAAAAATAGTTTCATTTTTATCGATTAATAAAAAAAATGTCACGCGAGCTTTTTTAAATTTGGTACCCACATTTTTTATAGAAATAGATTTAGAATGATATAACACTAAACTGCTTCCCGCCCGGCCAAAAACGAATGCAAGAGTGGAGATTTTATGTTAAAAGTCAGTTTTTTTAACGACTATTTTTAAAAGCATATTAAAAGCATATTAGCATAATACTTTTAATATTATTTCTTATGTAATATATAAAACACAAATCAAGCTTTCATTCCTAAAAAAATCAATAAAATAGCTCCAATAACCCATTTTTGGTAATTTTTCAAAAATAATTTTTTTTCAAAAAATAGCTGAAAATCCAAAAAAATTTAATTTTTTTAATACAACTCCACTAATTTTGCAAATACTTTAAAAATGTTAAAAGAATATAAAAATAGACTTATTTACCAATTCAACGATATATAAAATTTAATAATAGTAATATAATGGCCTCAAAACTACCAAGTCACGTCAAAAGTTGCAAAATTCACTATTTTGTTCCGTATTTCCATATTGTGTATACGTAACATTTTAGTTTTCTAATGTATTATGTAGGTATATATTTGTTATTATAAAGTAGTAAATTCTTTATTTGAGTAATGTTTATTTAATTTGTTCTACATATTTACATACTTACTATACATATATCCCCTATATTTATTTTATTAAGAATATATTATCGAAGATATTATTAGATATTTTCTTGAAAATAATCAGAAACATCAAACGTTAGCAAATTTTTAACTTCCTTAGCTTCGGAATCCTCTTTTTCTATTTCAAGAGTGATTTTTGGTAGCCATCGTGTTCTTATAGAATATATAACTGGATCTGATGATATTAATAAATATTCCATTAAGGCCATATTTTGCGCTATTTTCGAACATTTTCGGGTATTGAAGAGTCGGAAATGTTTAACATCTTTATTTCGAGCTTACTGTGCTTCCTCTGTTAGCTCTCCCAATGGCAAATTACTATTTTCTATTATTTCTTTACCATGAGCCAATACTTTGTGAATTGTTGGAGTCATTGATTTCCAGGCGTATGTAATGTTAAGTAGTTCTTTAGTTTCGTAAGCAAAAATTTTAAATTTGTCCGCATTAATTTGTTTTTTGCTATTAATGGCTGCCAATATAATCTTGAAACGTTTCAAAATATTTAAGTCAATGCCTGTGATTAAAAATGTGAGTTCCGGATTTTCAAAGAAACGTCTTGCTGTATTTCCATCATTTGAGCTTCCATAGCCATGTAGAGGTTTATCAATTATTAATCCGAGTTGTTCTTTGAATTCTAATTGAATTCTTTTCTTCTCCTCTTTTCGTAATTCGTGAAGTTCCAAATTGTTTTTTACTGTAGCATTTTCCTGCCCGGGAATATTTCTGTACTTCATATCATATGCAAGATGTAAGCAGAACTCTAAAAATCTTATCCTTGCGTGGAGTAGTGATATTCAAAATTTTAAAGAATTTTTATTAACAAGGACTTCAGAATTATCCTGAAATTGTGAACTTATTTTTCCACATATATTACATTTCCATGTAGATGTTGTATCTGTTATAGCGTTTGCAACTTTTCCATCAATCATCGTTAATTGTTGTTGAAATGTAACTTTAATAGTTCTGTTTGATACTTTTACATATATTGGGGGCAATGCTTTAATTTCTTCTTCCAATTGGTTGACAATGCTGTTTATTGTAACCGTGGTTTCTTTTGTGTAATCAAAAAGGATTGGACGGCACAAAAATTTGGAACCTGGAGTTAAATTTATCCATATATCATCAAAAAGCGAGTCATTTCTTGTCGATGAGGAAGGCTTATTTAAGCGCATTCGAAGTGGTACCAGAGACGCTATAAACAGCGAGGAATATTATTTCCAGAATTACTTCCATCCAGTTGTTTGTATTCCGAAAATCCTGATGTTCCATCGCAGCCCCATTTGAATATTAAAATAAGTTCAGAGTCTTTGCATTTTTCAATGTTATCATTGCTGAAGGTAGATATAATTCTAGAGGCAGTATTTTCAAGTAATTGCAATATATTAACTTTAGCTCCATAGGCTGTAAAATATTACTTTTCGCTTCTCTCACTGATTTGCTACTGGGAAAGATATCATATCCTTTTTCGGTAACAGATTTCCTCAAAATCTCGTATTGGTTTCTTGATAATCCTAAATTTAATATTAGAGCTAAAGCATCTTCAGAGGTAAAGGACGATGTTGATTTCGGTGTCACTATGCTTTCGATTATCCGATGTAATCGATTGGGAGAAGCTGTTGGTAACACATCTATAACTTTTTCTACTTCCTTTGGTTGCGTACGTGTTACTAAAGCTTTAAATGTATCTTTTATTTCGGCATTCGTATGCGAATTTAGAATAGATTCCTGTTTGGTCCTCTTTGTTCTTAGCTGAACTTCATCGTAACTTTTTTTTGGTCGACCCTTTTTCTGCTTTCCGATGAAAATTGGTATTTCTCCCTGCAACCACTCTTCATTTTTCTTCTTGAAATTTGGTATTGACCAATCTGAAGCTTGCATCCTTTTTTCGTATGATTTATAAAAATTTTCGAGCTTTAAACTGTCTTCTGCAGTAAGAGTTAAACCAAAAGATGCTACTGTATCAATGAGTTTTCTTATTTTTTCTGGACGATTTATAATATCAGATAGATTATCCCAGATTACTTTGCAAATAGAAAAGTGTTTTAATGTAATCTTCATAATGGCAAATTCACTAATAAATCTGTATATTTATAAGGATACTTATATATAGAAAACGAATATTTATATCAGGTAAATGGTGACAGGCAAAAATGAATTAAAAAATTTAAATTTTTGCTCAAAACCCCCAATTTCATTCAGTTTATTTCTATGACCCGTAGTGTTAAACAGATACGTCAAAAAATGTACCTATGCGATTGTAAAAAAATCATTTTTGTTATAATACATTAATTAAGTAGCTAGGTAAATTATTTAAAAATATAAAAAAATGTAATAAAAAACGAAGGAAAATATACTTATTTATGTACTTAGGTAATTTTAAAAACCTTTTCAGTAGAAAAAAATTATGAATATTTTAAATAAATTCATTAATAAATATTATTATCTCGTAACAAAAATAAGCAATGCAGTTGAGTATACACACATATGGAAATACGGAACAAAATAATGAATTTTTCAACTTTTGACGTGACTTGGTAGTTTTGAGGCCATTATGTTACTATTATTAAATGACCTATATCAACATTTTATATATCGTTGAATTGGTAAATAAGTCTATTTTGATATTCTTTTAAAATTTTTAAAGTATTTGCAAAATTAGTGGAGTTGTATTAAAAAAATTAAATTTTTTTGGATTTTCAGCTATTTTTTGAAAAAAAAAAAATTATTTTTGAAAAATTACCAAAAATAGGTTATTGGAGCTATTTTATTGATTTTTTTAGGAATGAAAGCTTGATTTGTGTTTTATATATTACATAAGAATATCATTCTAAATCTATTTCTATAAAAAATATGGGTACCAAATTTAAAAAAGCTCGCGTAACATTTTTTTATTAATCGATAAAATTGAAACTATTTTTTAAAATTGACAATTTTCGGCCAATGCTGGATGTAGGGTGCAAACTTAAATCAATTCAAAATTTCTTTATTAACCATTTATGAAGCCTTATCTTTTGAAATTAATAAGGAAAAAATTTTTTTATTAACGGAACTTTGAGAAAAAAGTGAATGAATTGTACATATTTTTGTAAAAAAAAATAGCCATTTTTCATGCCAATTTCAGAGTGCTGACTTTGAATATTTTTCACGTCTAGACGAATTGAGATAATCCAAAAATTCTTTCAGCATATTATTTTGAAATATGTAGGAAATTACAGAATATTTTATTTTTTTTTATTCATTTTTACCTCATATATCTCCGGACTTATTCCCGAAAAACGAAATAAAGTCGAGCCAAAAAATCAAAAATTCAAAATTCAAGCGTAAATATCTTTTTGACTGTAAGAGATAACTTAGATGAGTTAGCTTATTTTTTCTTTATCTTGCCAAGCACTTTCCAGAAATATAAAAATCTTTAAAATCGGACTTCATTTGTACAAGTTACGATTTTTTTTAACTTTTACATACTCGAGGTAGTCAACTTTGACACCCTGTAGCTTATCTCGTGTTATCACAGGGTGACTACAAGATGATTTTTCTGAAAGCTTAGGTCATCCTCTACAACTCTTCCATACATTTCAATTTGATCCGACCAGTAGTTTAGGAGATTCAGATTTATTACCAAAAAATTTGCGTTTGACCCCACTGTGCGGAGTGGTATTTATAAAGTTATTATAAAAATAGGAAGAAAGGAAAGAATTAATTTGGTACAGTTTGGGTAAAAATTTAATTTAAAATGCAGTCAGTTTTAGTTCTTACGTGTACTTTTGGATGGAAGAATTATTTATTTTAAATTTGTAATAATTTTTATTATTAAGTGAAAAAACTAGATAGTTCAAACTAATTGTATATTTGACTAATTGATTATAAAAGTTCATAGAATTTATGTAGAATTTCTTATATTTTTTCACGGATAATGTTGGAAAATTAAGAGTTGTAAAATATTTTTGCACAAAGTTGAACTGAAACATAATCACGAGATCACTATAATACAAATAAGGGTAAATTATCTTAAAAGCTGTATAGTTTTTGTATAATAATAGATGATCATCTGAATGACTTCCAAATATTGAACATAATTGAGCAATAAATTAGATAGTATTGTAAAACGTGGTGTACAGAAATTACTCCTTTAATATTAATATTAATATTATTATTATTATTATTATTATTATTATTATTATACGTAATATTATTATTATTATTTTGCACTTGCATTTATGTTCACACACAAAATTTTGCTTCAGCAATTCTTACTTTAATTGCCTTAATTTGTTTTTATTTTGAAGTATGAAAATAAAAAAAAATTAATTTTTAAGTACAGCAAGTTTGTACACTTTCATATTCCTTCTCGCTCTCTCTCTCTCACACGAAATCAGAATTTCAGCAAAAAAAAATTACCTTGTATTAAATCAGACGTAGTCATGAAAATTAATAGAGATATAGGGAACATAATAGAAAATTGCTTGCGTCATTTAATATCCTTTCTAAGATTAAATAGTTGACCTCAATACACGTTCCTTTAGTATTGTCCATAGCGGTTGAAGTTTTAAATGTTTAAGTTATAGACGTAGCAAATTATGAAAACCTGTAATGATTATTATATTGCGTGCGATAACGTTCAAAAGGTATTAATTTTTGATGACTCTCACCCCCAAAAAAGTACACAGTTCGCTTTGTTAAAATAATGGGTTATACAGCTAATGTGTAATTTGTAAAGAACCAATATATTCATTAAATTGTCGAATAATTTGCTTGTCTTTTCTATAAGAAAATACGGTAGTTTCGTACTTGTGTTATAATATAAATACAGACCTTATTTGAGACCACAAAGGGTCAATATTTTCTAGTACTCCCACTAACTAATATTACTAAACTGTCACAAAAAGCTTTAAGTAATAAAGACATATATTTATTCTAAATGAAGCTTTATACAAAATGTCCAAAAAAAAACAATGAAAGACTTTCGGATGAACAAGTTTCCTTCCCAAAAGAAAACTTTATGATTTTAAATTATCGTTTGGAAAAAGTTTTTATTACAGTAAAAATATTCCTTATTAGGAAAAAGATTTTCTTAAAACAAATCTCTGTAACAAAGAAAAAGTATTTCTATACTAGAGATCTAAAAGAGGTTTTAAATCAAAAACTCACAAAGTTTAATTTTTTGAAATCTTTTTAATTTTTCTCTCTGAAAAAGCTGCAGGTAAATATGGCTTTCTTCAAAAAAAAAAAAAAAAAAATATAATAATAATAATAATAATAATAATCTCGCATTAAAATGTTTCTTCGAAAAGAAATATCTTTAAAACAAACAGAAGAATTTCTATATTAGACACTTAAAAAAGGTTCTTGGTCTAAAACTCTTAAAGTTTTTATTATTTATTTTTTTAATATACTTTTCTACGAAAAAGTTTTTATCATCTGAAGCTTTCTTTAAAAATTCCTTTGGCATTTAAAATCACATCACACAGTCAACTAAGCCCATATTAAAATTGGAAAAAATTAGAAGGAAACTAGGTACAGCTATCAAATTTTGTGTATATATAGACATTGACTGTCTATTTAAAAAAAATTAATTTAAAAATATCTTAAAATTTCAGCGGTATTGGATCAATAAATTAGTCAAAATACCCTCTTTTAAATATTAAGTTTTATAAGACCACATATATCAATTGTAACACACAAGGAAATATTAATATTTTTTGTGTTTTTGAATATAATAAAAAGTTTTAAATTTACATTAATTTTTTTAACTTTATGCCGTTTAATTATATTTGTACATAATTTACTTTATTTAGGATGACTTATTATTAAATTTTTATTATTTTTTCTGCAAAAATCAGTGTAGATATGTATTTTAAAAATTTACGGATGTGTTAGTCTTCTGAATGGTTAAAACATTAAAAAACAATATGTGCTATCATCATTTATTGCGAAATTACTGGTGACGTAATATTCATTAATAGTATTGTTTTAATTTGTTATGTTTCGATGAACTTTTGCTGTAGGATTGAGAGGAATTAAAAGTTTGATCGCTTGACTTTCATTTGTATTTTCCTTGCTATCTTTTCTAATAAAATCACAATTGTACTTGTTTGGTTTGGAAGCATATCCTAAATCCTAAGATATCTTAGAAATATATTCCTTACAATTATTCATCTGTAATACCCATTAAATTTAATATTTTCTATAGACAAATCCAAAATCTTAAAATATTTATTACAAAATTCGTAATATGGACAATTTTTGAAAATAATCTAGTTCGAAAGTTGTCATAGAAAGCACACATAATTTAATATGGGCTGTATAAAAAATACTGAGGCCGTTTTCCGAACACGACATGGAAAACTGAAAACGCAGTAATACTAAATGAAGTCTCTATTTTCACATGTATATGGAATTTAACAAATGTGAGAAAACTTTTTGATTTTGATTTATCGTACGGTGTATTCGTTGCTCGAGAACTGCTTTTTGTCGTAGGAAAACGTTGGCAAAATTAATTAGTATGAGTTTTAAATATTCCATTTGAATTTGGAGAAAATTTCCCAGATTTAGACATATGTTTATTTGTCAAACTCTAACATCTCATGAATTTTTTTTTAGCAAATTATATTTCTATAAAAATTTTATAAGAAATTAGAGTAACTTTTTTCCTCAGTAATTTCAGAAAATTGGTTAGAAATAAATATAAAAGTCGAGCAAAAATCTTTTTATTTATCTTAAAAATGTCTTCAATGAAAATCATCTCCATGAACATTTGTGCACTAGAAATTCATAATATTCATTAAGGCCATATTAATACAAAAATAAATTTGTATAATCTTCCACGATTAGAGATAAGTATAACCAACTTACTTTTATAATATCTATTGAAAAATATAAAAATGTAACTTGTCACTAAAATTCGATTTCCTTTAAACTGGTCATAGTATTTTCTTTAATAAAAATTTTACCTAAAAAACTATTTTTGTTCCTTAAATCGAATCACTTTAAAAGTAACTTTCACTATGTTTTCAAGTCTTTAAAATGCCATATGTATTGTAAATTTTTCATTTACTTTCAATTTAAAACAAAACTAGAAAAAACGTAACTTCGATAATAATAAACTTTAAATCGCAATTTCCAATAAATGAAATTACCACTAAAAAAATATTGCCGTAGAGAAAAAAGAAACATAAATAACAATCACTCCCTAAAGACTTTTAGCACGCAGTTGTCTGTTTTCACAGAAAATTTATGATTATTTTAAATTAAAACGGAAACATGTTTTCAGCGAGCTTAAGTCAGTTGTCGTTGGGTACCAATGGCTATTACTATCGGCACGGATATACAAAAAAATACACAATCTCACTTAAACATTCACAAACACAAAACCAGCACACACACCTTCAATTGGAAGCAAAAAGAAAAAATAAAAAATTTGGAAAATCGTAGCAAAAGTAGTCAATGATATTAATAAATGTTTGTGCTATAAAATCACACTCTCTTATAGAAAAAAAAATATATATATATAAAACTATATAGAAAAGACCTTACACAATACCATACAATATAATAATGTAGCAATGAACAAGGACATAAATGATAGAAAATGCTATGCCATATTTTATAGATGGTTTGGTTATATTCATACAAACTCTCCATACTTCCCTTCTTTCTGCTGTATGATTGCACGCTTACACACTCCTCGTAATTTACTAACCATTCGAAATATATACGCTGAAATGAATTAATGGTTGGGAAACAAAAGACCCAGCACATCATAAGAAGATTTCGAATAGTTTGGTATGGTATAATAGGAGTTATACTTCCAGTACACTCGTTTGCTTTGTTTAGCGTTTGTAAGTATGTGTATATATATATATATATATATATATATATATATAAAACTGTTTCTACTAGTAACCGTTTCCTGGCGCTCATTTATTCTGTGTAAGTCATTAAAGGTTATAATAAATTCATTTGGCTTTGGGTACGTGCAAAATGGCAAACAAATAAATAAAATCATACTTTAACTTTCTGCTTATTCGTAATCTACTTTACTCTCCCTTTTATGGTGCATTCATTTGGATTCTTTCAAATTAACTTTGAAAGACTATTCAATCTATAGATGTCCCTTTCTTTGGTGTAAAAGCTATCGTGGATTTATATTCTTCATAGAAAGTGTCTCAAAAGAAGTTACTAATTTTTTTAAATCTTGATAAATTTGTGGGCTTTTCAGTTGGGAAAATAAAAAAAAAAAAAAATGTTTCGGATTTTCTAGATTTTCTTACAAAATACAGACAATTCCTTGATTTTATAAATTCATGCAGTCTTATTAAAATAATTTTCTTTCATCCAGCTGTTTCACCCTGTTTCCACGTATTTGTTTAAGTAAGTAAATGGCTTTAAATATAAAATTTTTATTTTGTATACATACACGTTTAATGTTTCAAAATCTCTACATATTTAAAAATAGAAAAACTAAGATAAAACATATATAACATAATATCTTAATCCTCTACATACTTTTTAGCTTACTTTTACTCATTTTCTAAAGAAAAATATGTTTATGTTTTATAATTTTTTCCTTAAAAAAAATAATAAAACATATTTTATTTATTATATTACATAGCATTAAAATGTCGTCTCATTAAAGATGGATTTTCTTTCGGCGTTATGAAAAAATCCAAAAAGGAAGTTATTCATACAAAAGATAAGTCTTCATAGTAAAATGCATTCAAAGGGATTTTTAGTACATACCATTTTTTTAAAAAAGAGAAATGTAAAAATTATTTAAAAAAATCTTTTTTTAAAGCAAGATTAAAAGGTTTGTTAAAGTTTGAAAGATGAAAAGAAATTCAAATTCATAAAATAAAATATCCAGATCAAAGAATTTCAATAATCCCAGAAATATATGTAATACCTTTGTTCACATTCAGTATTAAGTACATGTGATAAGTTTAATAAGTTTTCCTCTTTTTCCGAATTAAATTTTTCTAATAATTAGCTGATTTTCTATCAGCATAGTAAAGAATTGTAAGGAATTATTTTAGAAAAAGAAGGTAGGTGAACTTTATTTCTTAATTATCCCCTAAATGCTCACTATATTTTTAAAGATACAACTATTAGAAACATTTTCAAGGGTTTATTTTAAGTCCAAAAAGAGTAAAAATTATTTTTCTTCATTTAGAAAGTATAAGCTCTTTATTTAAAATTATTGATTTGTTTGTATAGCTACGAGTACCAATTACCAATAAAATGCGATTTTGATAAAAATAAATAAATTATATACTTTGCAATGTAAAATCTAAGACCAGAGTTT
>OW026520.1:114715700-115043200 GCA_932274085.1 Protocalliphora azurea
ACGACTATTGTTGGCGATCCAAATTTGATTAATATTTGAAGAATTTGGCTTAATTTTAGCTTCGTTCAGAGAAGTTATTTTTTCTCCGAATGTTATTAGTCTTTAATAACATTCCATTTTGCAAATCTATTTAGACAAGTAGCGACATTACTTACCATTTTTTTTTTTTTTTTTTTAATTTTATTATATTATTTTTTATTAAAAATTGCAGAGAATATAATAAGATAGAATATTAATAATAATAATAATAATAATAATAATAATAATAATAATATAATAACACCAAATCATAATCTATCACAATAGGATAATGATGTAGTACGATTATTCAATTATATGTAAAACTAGAATCATAACATGAAATAAGCAAACCATAAGACGACAAAATGGAATCATAATAATTATCACTTATAATCAATGAACTATGACTCAGGAATTACACTTGATTCTATTTATTTAAGTAAGTTTGTTTTATTTAAGTAATAAATCATCGAGAACTTCGAGAACTTCAATTTCGATATTTTCTTTTCAGAAAATTTGAATATTGCAATATCGTTTACTGCCGAAAAATTACCAAAAAAAAAAAAGTTTAATGCTACGAGCTTTCATTTCTAATATAATTTTCGATATTTTCTCCAACATTTAGTTTTGAAAATTCTTCGTTTCTAGCGCATTCGCTAATATCGAAACTCAGGTCAGGCAGGTGTATTAAAAAGGTTTTTTAATTTACATAAGTATGATTAACATTTTTGAATAAAAATTAAACATACGCAAGAGGTTAACAATAAACAGAAAAAAATATTATTAAAACTACTGCATACTTTTCGGCTGTACGTTGACGTATACTTAATATGAAATTATAATTTAATAATTATACGCCACTGTGAACAGGGTGGTCTTCTTTAATAAAACTTGGAAAAATGTAAATATTGTTTTTTTTTTTTTAAATTAACTTGACTGGAAAATAAGACTTTTATGTCTATAACTCCATAATTTCTTGTTTAGTTTATGCTCTACTGACCAATGTGCGATGCAACAAAGTTAAGAATATTTTTGTTAATCTTTGTTTGTATTTTTTTATTGCACATCACCATTTTTAAAGTTAGAAAAGTATCATTGCATGTAATTCTTCTGAAAATTTTAATTTTCTATATTGAACTTACGACTGTTTTAAATACAATGACATTATTTTATATTCCGATTACTTACAAAGTTTTAATAATTAGCGACATTTTATCGTACTGTTTTTTTAATAAATTTCAAATAATTTATTCCACTTTGAAAAAGAAAAAGTATATTTTGTTCTCTGTTGACCTCCTAGCGACCACATGCATTTGATGCGCCAACAGTTTCTGAGACTAATTCTAATTCTCATTTTAACAATATGAATTTTTCGCACTATTTTTATGAATTTTACAAATTTGTATGCATTATATTATCATGATACTACCATTTATATAGCTTTTATACTTGTTATTGTGACCCTCAGATGGAGCTATTACATGAAGGCGATAGTCAGTTAAAGACCGATTACCATTAAATTTCTCAATAGTCCCTCGACTTTTATTATAGTTAAAACGATTTTCAGAAGTGAGCATATATGCTAAATTATAGACCAATCTTCATAAAATTTGGCATACTTATTTATGCCAATAAAAAATATTCTGCTGAATTTTGTATAAATCGTCATTAATTTAAACCATTTAAGAGCTTAAAATCACATCTCGGAAGTACATTTGTAAAGTGGATAGGGTAAATAATGGACCAATCCTAACAAATTTTATTCCAATACATCCTTATATCAAGGTGAGTAAACGTGCCAAATTTTATTAAGATATCTTAAAACTTGGACCTAGGCAAGGTTTATATTAACATCTAGCCAGACGAAAGGACGGACATTCTTCTTTCGACTCAGGAAATGATTTTATGTTGAAAGCTACACTTTCTTGGTGGGAGTTATACAAATTTATGTACGCATTAGAAACATTATCATAAATGCGTATTAGCCCAATCTCCTATTTTGTAGTAAGTTATTAAAATAACCATTCATAAATAAAATATTTTGTTTTTCAAATTTGCAAAAAAAAATTTCCAAGTTTTTTTCAGGGTGACTAAAATTAAATTCATACTAATTTATACGTATTCACAAAGAATAGCAATCATCGTATATACATTTTTTTTAACTACCCTAATAAAAAATTAAAATGTAAAAACTTTAGCAACAAAATATTATAAATTTGTTATATTGGAACAAAAGTTTAAGAGCAAGTAGAAATTATACATACAAGATGTATACACCTTTCCTTGTCTTGATATTTTAATTAAAGTTAAATTTTTAAAGTTAATTATTAAAGTTAAAATTAAATTATTTCATAAACAAAATGGTACTGAAAATAAAGTCGTTTTTCGGAAAAAAAAGAAATATTTATCTAGTCCCTACAATTTTTTTAATTTCCCTTAAACCTGCACATACTCTTACAAAGACTAAATTTAAAATCCAATATTAGGCATATAATTTCCTAAATGACAAAATACCATACCCCCACTTTACATGATAATTGAAACAAAAATCCCATAGTAATAAATACAAAATATCTTTTTTTATTATTCTTAATGCATGCTTCATAAACAATTTAAACAATTTTCTTCATTGTTAATTCATTTATGCAATATAAGTATTGATATTATACTCAATTGGTTTTGTCTCCCATTGCCATCATCAACATCTTCTTTAACAAGTTGTGTACCAAACATATGTTTTCCTGTTACTTGATTCTCATATAAATAAATATTTTTTTCACTTTATATATTTTACTATCGATATACAAACTTATATTTAAGCAGTTTGTAAGAATGAATGTATCTATATTTGACCAATGTATTGTAGTTTCATATATATTTTTTATATAAAAATAAACTCAAATCTTATACTTCATCAAATTGCAAAATCCTCTTTCCATGATGTAACAAACAAGATACAATATGTATAAAAACAAGTTGGTGTACATTTATACATATATATGAGAACAGTAATGTTAAGAAATAAATATACTTTATCTAGAATTTGTTAAAAGCAACCAATGTATAATTGTGATTAAAATATTATAAATTTTAAGCCAGTTTTGACTAAAGCATTGTATTTTGTTACAAAATTTCTTCCTTTTTGAACAACACGTGTATGTTCTGTATACATGTATGTATTATAACGATAAAAGTATTACTTCTTTTACAACTATGTATAAATTATTTAGTGCTACTTATTACAACTAAGTTTATGTGTACACAAAATTAGTATAAGAAGAAGTATTATAAGAAGGTTAAAAGAGTCTGCATCCGGCTTTCGCTTAGGTAATACTACTTAGTTGTACGGTGATTGAAATGACGAAATTGACTTAAAGAGTTTTGGTTCTCATAGAAGAGTTTTTTAAGTCACAAATATTTTTATCAATTTACAGTGAAAGCGTAGCCATATTTTTGATGCCTACTATACTTACACCCATAATAAAAATATAGTTTTTATTTTTCAATCAACCATTAACTCTTTACTCGACTTCATCTTTTGTTGTATATTTATTGTTTTTTGTCGATACTGTTATACCCTTCTGCAATGGTGGGATAAGTTAAGTTTTTCACTGCGTTTGTAATTTATAAAACATTTATGTAGAACCCCATTCTATCATAAACTGATATAATATTGTACAACAAAGTTATAATAATATAAAAAACTCAAATCATTATTAATTATTATTCACAATCATATCTATTCATTGCTGTGACCATATGTTCAATCATAATGATTTTATCCCGTCATTAATTTTTCCAGAACTGCTTTTCTTTTCCGCTGTAAGATGGATCCTACACAAACCACTATATATACTCCTAGGACAATTCAACAACTATGTACTATGTTATTTGGTATAACATTTCCAATGATATCCCATTAGGAAATGCTGACTAAGTATTATGTTGTATTCCTTAAACAAAGCCCGAAGAAAGTTCAATCCTTCTTGTTGAAATAAATTTGTAAATAATATATAGAAGGGTTGCCAGCAAAATGACTAAATGAAAAATCGACCAAAAAAAAATTACGTAATTTTTAATATGACTTCTCGTCATTTTAAAAGAATTTATAAATATATATTGAAATATATTAAGGAATAACTATAATAACCGATTTATTATATCCGCAAAATCATGGAGAATTAAGCTCCGTTAGCGAAAATTTTGGCTATATAATGTCGACTTTTATGCGAATACACGCAGAGAAAAAATATGGTTACGTCGTTGTCACTACAACGATTTTATGTTCTCATTGTTAATTTTCATTGACTTTAACAACACTATGTTCATGATAATAAGGTTTTCAGTTTTATCGTTCAATGTTTACATACAATCAAAATTTTGATACAGTAGACAAGTTTTTGTTTTTGAATATTTTTACAAGAAACAAAATTTTATTAATAAAAAATATCATTATTTCTACAACCATAAAATTATCTTGAACCATATTTTGTTTTTAAACCATATTAAGTATTATTATAAAAATAAAATGTTACAAATAAAAATGTTTTTATCAATATTGATGAAAAATTCATAACTTGTGTATTTTTGAACATATTTTGTTTTTAACATTTATTTTCAACCTTCATTATACTTCTCATTTAGTTTATACATATATGGTATAAGTAGATAAGGTTTTGTTATATTTGCCATTCAAACAATATAAGATATGGATTAAGTACTATTAAAGGACTTAGTTAATAAAAAATATCTTGTCTTATCTCGGATATCATATAATGGTGCAAGTATATAAAATTAATTAAAGAAAAAATAGTAATAATTTTTTGTAATGAATAAACACCTTTATCTGATCTGCTGAATAACTTTGTAATAAGATCTTATTTAAAAATTGCAATATTTGTATATTGATAATTATGTGAAATTTTATTCAGACTTAAATTAAATTTCTGATGCAAATATTATTGAAGAGTACATTGTATACTGTTAGGCAATACCAAAGTGAAATATATTTTCTGGCAGCACTTTAAATTAAAGCACGATAATTTTATATGCTATTGGTGAAGGTATATCTTCATATATTTAGGATGTATAGAAACTGTTCTTTTATTATAATTCTTTTCTCTGAGGAATGGCGCTTTAACAGCACCAATACGTTCGCGGACAATCATATCAAAATATAAGCAAAATTAAAATGATAAAACCGATATTATATTCCATAAAAAATTTTTTAAGTTGTATGATTTATACTTTAAAACTCGAAAAAGTTTTTTTTTTCAACTCAAGATATGTGACAGATATTCCTCAGAATTTTTTCTAATGATAGTAGGACGTTTAATAGGGGGAGAAATAGATATAAAGTTAAAATTAAGAAAAAAAATAATTTTGGTGATTTCTATACCAAATTTATGATTTTCCTTGCCTGAAATAATGATTTTTTTATCAAAAGTTTCTGACAACGCTGAATAGACATAATAAGCAATTTATAAAAATAATAGGTTTGAATTAATGTGTTTTATTTTAATATATGATCAAATGGAATAATATTACGATAAAATGGAATGATAATATGATAAGATAGCATAATAATATGATTAAATGGAAAAATAATGTGATATAATGGGATAATAATATGATAAGTTTGAATAATAATAATATAATAAAATGAAATAAAATCATAAACTGATAGAATGGGATAATGTTGTAGTAGGATGGTATAATAATATGAAAAACTCGAGCCATAACATGAAAAAATCAACCACAAAATAGGACACAATATGATAAAATGAAATCGTAACAATTATTATTTACAATCATATATATTTTTAGCTGTGGCCACATGTTCAATCATGATATGTTGCTCTTAGATTATGGTCATTACAACTATATTGATAATATGATAAGATGAGATAATAATATGATAAAATGAAATAATAGTGTGATAGAATGGGATAATATTGTAGTAAGATAGTATAATAATATAAAAAAGTCGAACAATTACATGAAAATACGAACAATAAAATCGGACACAATATGATAAAATGAAATCATAACAATTACTATTTAAAATCATATCTATTTTTAGCTGTGACCATATGTTCCAATCATAATATCTTGCTCTTAAATTATGGCCATTGCAACTATATTTTTCCTCTGCTTGTAGATCCACAAAAAAGCTTAAATGGATGATAGCAAATAAGAAATTATTTTCTTCATTGTTGAAATACTAATATTTTAGTTTTGAATTCGTCTATTTCCATTAACCTTTCTCAAAATTTTGTAAATATGTTTTTATGCTGAATCTTACACATGCGAATAGTAGGTTGTACTAGTTCATCGAATAATAATCCATGCAAAGTGATCAGTTAGCGATATATATAAGCGGCTGCCTTTACCTTTCCTTACTAAAGGTAACATCACAACTATCAAAGACGAGCAAACATTGTATTTGATTTCATTCGATTACGCCAAATCATCGCATGAATCAGAGTAATTGGTGAACTAAAATTTACCATTTTGGATATTAAAACTATACTAACTCTAATT
This sequence comes from Protocalliphora azurea, assembly GCA_932274085.1. Taxonomy (NCBI): domain Eukaryota; kingdom Metazoa; phylum Arthropoda; class Insecta; order Diptera; family Calliphoridae; genus Protocalliphora; species Protocalliphora azurea. The sequence continues at coordinate 114,722,265 of OW026520.1, forward strand.
TAATATCAGAATAATAGTTTTGACACTAAGGACTAGATCAGTAAGCGTAGATGTATGAGAGAGAATAGAAAAGGTAATGAATGATCTCCCAATAAAATCACTTCACAGTCTTTTCAACTCCTGTGTCTTTCTTATGGACTCTTTTTAAAGCAACAATAAGTAACTTACTGCATTTTATAGAGTAGGAAATTTGGAAGCCTAAGATTACACGTTTCAAACAAAGGGAACCATTCATCGCCCTTTTTTAAGAACTATTCTTATAGCTAACCACAACCAATATTTGTAAAGGTTTCTTTATGCTAAAGACATAAAAAATACTTAGTTTTAATTTAAGTTACTTTGTTCCAACTGCTTTGAAGTCAATAAAGTTGAAGACTTCCGATGTACATATATATATATGTATATATATATATATATATATATATATATATATATATATATATATATATATATATGTATATATACCAAAAGGCTAGGGTATACCAGATTCAGTTTTGTCGTCTATATCACTCTTACTTATTTTATTATTTTTCTCACAGTTGTTATATGATTTTCTGAATTGTAAAATTTTTGGCTTAAATTTTTGTAATTTTTTGCTTTTCTTATGCCTGATTGCACTTCATGAACAATATTATGCTTTCTGCTTACCATCCTTCTTTTATTTTCCTGAAAAATAAATATTGTACATCCGTTGTACTCATATGAAAAGTATATATGATCCAAATGAAAATTGTTGTTAATAAATCTACAAGTGTAATTTTTATTTTGTTGATTTTATAGAATATTAAAATATTTTCCAAACAATCAATTCATTTTATATTCACACACTCACTCTTATAAATACAAAAACGATTTATTTATGCTGTAAAATTATTTTAATAGTAAAGTCTATGGATTTGCATAAAGTCTCTTCATTGTCAATGAATAATAAAGGAGTGTAAAGAAATTACTGTTACTTAATAATAAAATGGAATAATTTATGTTTATAATAACATATATATGAATATTTTTAAGTTAAATTTTACTTAGAGTGCAAAATATTTTTGTACGCTATAAAATATTGAAAACTAAATAATTTTTTGTAAATTGTATATTATAATGCTTATTATTGCAATTTTACTCATATGTTGACTACTAACAAAATTTTTTTTCATATTTTTCTATTATGTTTTTCTTTAATTCTCTTATTACTCATATCATAAAATTGTTAAACGTAGTAAAATAAAATTCTTTTCGTATTTTATATTTCCTGACTTGCATACATGTCAAAATTTAACCTAATTCTTTTTCTCCACTAACATCAAACTTAATTAATTACTACTTGGCTACATATATACATACACACATATATACATACATACACACATACATACATACATACATATATACATACATACATACATACATACATAAAAATATACATACAGTGGCCAAAAAAATTATTCGACATGAACGATGCTAATTTAAGTTAAAAAAAAAATAAATTTTCACAGAATTTTTAAATAAAATAATGATTTAAAGTTTACTAGAACATAAAGATTTCAATTCTCTACAAATTTTAAAGTTGATAAAAACAAAAGTTAATTCAAAAGCCATTTATATAATGACATTAAAACTCAAAGCAAAAAGTATTTGACATCATACTTGTTGCTTCGAAAAATGACAAAAATATTTTTTTTTTTCATTTTACAACCTCTTTAAGTGTTTTGATATAGGCTTAACATATTCAGGATAAATTTTGTTTCAATGCACTTACAATATAAATTTAATACTATTTCTATTCGTGAAATTCAAACATTTCTAGTTTTTTAATAAAAAATCCACAAATATTCATTAGACTGCCCATGTGTACAAACATTTTTGATTTCGCTTGCTACTCCGCCAGTTTCTGGCAGAGGGTAGCCTCCTAATATGTGTGCAAAAATTGGATCGATCGGTCGTAAAACTGCCAGTCGACTTTGACTTTTATCCTATAAAAGGTCTTAAAAGTAAATAATGTCCCTATTGCGCTATAACTCTCTAATTTAACATTTTGCGAAAAAAGAACTATATAAAACTTTTTTTTTAAATAAACAAGTCAACAATTTTTCACATGTAATTTTTTAGCGTACTATGACTCTTGGTGATGCTATAATCAATGAATCCAAGGATGGATTTTTTTAAAAAGGCCCTCGTTTTAACATGGATATAGCCTATTAGCAACGGTTTTTATTATTTTGTGGAGTAAGATTTTTACTTTTTATAATTCAATACAATTTGTATCTATTTGCAAGCTATTGTTCTTAATATGCATCACAGATTTTTAAGAAACAAGAAATAAACAAAAGTCTTTATATCCATATTAAATCGAGGGCTTTTATAAAAAAGGTCCATGTATAAATTTTGCTTTCATTGCTTAATGCATCACAACAAGTCAAAGCTTAGGTAGTTTTTTTTCGCAAAATGTTAAATTAAAGACCCAGCAAAAATAAATAGGAAGTACTTTTTCATTACATCCAAATTTTCATTAAGTATACAGTTTACATTTTTCTGATATAAAACGTTGAGAATTTACAAATACCTGTTACTTAATAATAACTGTTTTAATCAAAATATTGTTAAGAATATTTTTTTAATAAAAAATATTTGGTTTATATAAAAATTAAAAGTAATTTCCTTGAATTGATAAAAAAGGACATAGTAAGATCAATTTTACATGACTTCGTAAACATGACATCCTACTCAGTGAATAGGTATCAAAAAAGAGAACATCTTCCAATGACAAGCCTATGATAAATTTAGTGGAAATAATCCGAATTTGCTCTACCTCTAGATCATAATTTCAGGATCTTATTAACTTCTTTGGATTTTATTTTTTTTTTTTTTTTTTTACTGGGGATTTATAATAAACATATTAGTTGCTTTTAAGACCGTTTCTAGAACAAAAATTACATTTTTAGCCCCATTTACCAGAAACCACCGGTGGAGCAAGCGAAGTCAAAACTTTTGTAAATTCCATAAATTTTATGGGTGGTCTATTCTTCATTTAGATTGATATCAGGTGATTATAATATGTTTATTATTATTTTCGTACATTCCTTCCAGAACATTTTCAAATTCTTGGCATATCCTCTTACAAATTCTAATCTCAATTTTATATCCTTTGGAGATATGGAAGCTCCTTTACCTCAGATAAGCACCGCTTATTCTAAAATATTTTTCACTATCTTTAGCCATTTTCAATGCATTTAATTTATTTTATTGTTTCACTTTACGTAAAATTTTATGTTCAACCAGCTTAATGGCTTGCTGATTTAGATTTGTTTTTCAGTGAATTTTTGTCTTTTTTTATATAATATCGTTGAACGTTTTAATTAGCTTTTACGCCTTTTCTACAATTTAATTTACCGATTTTGATTACTAAAAATTATTAATTATGAAGTTTTTGGCTTTAACTGAAGTTTTTATTTTTTGCGTCCTTTACTTACACAAAGTCAAAATAAAATGCTCTAAAAATATTTAATTATTGAAAATGGACAAATAAAAAATATTTATAATACCTCGTGTACTGTTGAAATACCTCGCGCTCAATAAAGTTCTATGTATTTGGGAGCAAATATTACTAAAACCAGAAAAAACACATATTTCAAATATATATATTTTTATTCGAAATAGTTCTATAAGTATATTAAGGTGTTTTGATTTGCATGGAAACTAAAAATGTTCCAATTATACACCCCTAATATTAAAGACTGATACGTTCTAAACCAATCCCCAACATATTTCGGTTTAATTATTTCGTTCGTGTAAGCTGGACCTTTCTTAAAATACCTCCAAAAATATAGTTTTAGATCAAGAGTGCACATGATATTTAAATTTTTGTAAAAAAAATTACAGCATATGACGTTTGTAAAATTTTTTAAATTAGTTTTCATTATCGCGAAATTCAAATCTTAGTAAAATTTTTTATGATTTCATTTTAAATATTATTTTATTAAACTTTATTTTTTTTTTATTTTTTAATCGTAATTTATATTTTAAGGCATCATTGGAAACACCTCATTCAATACTATTGATATATGTATTAACTTAACCTTTTAGTTTCACAAGTAATATTTTAGGATTTCCGGTCCATAATTGTTTAATTATTATGCCAAATAAATGTTTAGTTGAAAAAATAAATATCACCAAAAGCATACATTTATCATAAAAATTATAAATTTGTTTAAAATAGTAACTAAATTTCAAAAATCTCTTTAATTGGATTATTATCGCGGTTTTAAGGAACTCATTATAATTATCATAAATTCATCTATATTTAAATATAACAAATGGAAACTAAATGCATAAAATTTACCCTCTTATTGTTAAAAGGGTATTTAAGTGTTATCTTGAATAACAACAGGATAGACTATTCCAATGGCACAATAAAAGCTAATATGTGTTGAATAATGTCAGAAATATATAAAATTATATGTTTGAATAAAGAAAATATGGCAAAAAAAAAAAACGTTAGCAAAATCTTAATACTCCGCTACTGAGAATAAATATTCCAGCTCTTAGGCCCGTTTTTACAGTGATTCCTTAGTGCATGCTTAAGCGAAATCTTACTTGCGAAATATTTAAGTAAAATCTCACACTTAAATAATATTTCGTTCAACAGTTTACAAACTAAGTTGACAAGAAAATAAATAAAAAGGTTTAAGCTTTTTTGTATATACATTATGGTGGTTCAACTTTTCAAGAATTTTTAATAAAAATCATAGTTGTATTTTATTTGACCTAAAACATTTTCTCATATGTATCTCAACTTTTTATTGAATATCTTTTAATTTAGATTACTATTTGCTTATACTAATCCAAAAATCATTAAAAATACAAAATTTACTTATTTGTGCAAAACATTTTTCGATGCCACCCTAATGTAGCACCAATAGTAAATACAAAAAAAAAATTATTTTAAAAATTTTAAATAATTAAGAAAATGCAAAAAAATCTGCAGCTTATGAGCTACACAATTGAAAAGGTGTTGGTGCAAAGTATATAACCACACAGAAATGATTCATTTAAGTACATTTTTTTTTTTTTTTTTTTAAAGATTTTTAAAATTTTTACACATTTTTTTAGATTTTTTATTCTTATTTATTTTTATTTATTTTCAATAAATATTTTGGAAGACATCAGAAAAAACTTAGGAGATGGAAATAGAATACTTAAGTTTTTAAATAAAAAAAGTTTTTATAACTTAAGTACGATTTCTCCACTAAATGAGCAATATAAGACGGAGACTTGTTATGCCTTTATTACAATTTGAAATTAATTTTCTTTTAACGAAAATTTTGATAATGATATTGAAAGAAATACGTATTTTTAGAGGTGTTTTGAAAATGGTACAGCTCACGTAAATTTAAATATTCAGATATAATATAATAAGTCCAATCTTCATTTATAGAAAAGTACATTTGTAACTTTTTTTCTTGAGGCTCTTCAAAGTATATAAATTATAAATTATGTAAACTATATGAAATGGTACATCGAATACTTATTTTAGCCACTGTATATATTTCATTTTTTATAAATCGAAACCTTTTATGAATACGCAATTTTTTTATCTCTAATTACAAACTTCTATAAATATTAAATTGCATTTAAAAGTAGAAAAAATAAATACTAAAACTTTAATTTCTCAGAGCAATATTTGATATGCAAACCACCAAACAAGCAATCCTTTTACACATACTGTAAACATTCGCATACATATATAGGCAGACAAACTGACACCATACGCTCTTTAGCAACCAACATTAATTCATTAATTAAAAGGCTTAAAACATATGTAAACCCAGCCGCAGTTATATACATAAATACACATATAAAGCTACACATATAACAACAACTTAAAAACAACAAAATATATTAACAATTATTAAAATATTCACAAATACCATACACATACATATCCGGTATTTATATATTTGTGCAAAAAAATGTTAGGGGATTGTGAAAAGGAAGTATAGTCCTAGAATTAAAAAAATAAAAAAATAAAAAAGTACCAAATAAAAATGTCAACGCATTTATAAAACATCTTTCTTAATTGCTTCACGCCATACTCATACACTCAATACTAAACACTCAGACACACTGACACATATATATAATGCAAACACGTACTAACAAATATGCCAAATTCTTAGCAAGGCGTCAATAAACGCGGTTAAAATGAAAATCCTAAGGGGAGGGAAAAGTGTCAAATGGGTAATGAGTGTGAAATAAGGACTGAGATCGTTTAGAATAGAACAACTGTTTAAAAAAACTGAAAGGAAAATGTTTTAAAAATCAGAGTGAATAATATTAATAGTATTTTATGATTGTTCTAGATCAATGCTACACTCCATTGCAAAACTATAAGTACATTCTATTATTGTGTATTTCTATAGATATAAAAGTCGTAGGATAATGGAAATTGACAATATGTAAACGCAATTAAGTAAGAAAATATTTCTGTGGACTTTTTTTCTATTTTAAATTTTACTATGTAATTTGAAATTTAAAGAACAAAATATAAAAAGAATATAAATTGGTTATCAATATATACAGCTATAATTTTAATATTGAGAAAAAAAATCTCGCCGGCGTCTACTTCACTAGTGTTGTCATATTTTTTTTTTTTTTTTTTTTTTGCTTAAGGGCCTCCATTTAAATACCTGGTTACTTTGAATGGAAATCACTTTAAACTTTCTGGATTTAAGAGTAAATGCAACGGAACAACATTCCTCAAATATTTCCAATTGAGTCTTGATTCGAAAATTATGTGGGTGATTTTAAACACATTATATTATTGCAATGCATTTTTGGCAAGTGAATAGTGTAAACTGGTGCTTTTTTTGGCTGAAAATTGGCTCATATTTGCGAAAACTGTCGACAAAAGAACAAGTATCTTATCTAAGTACTCTATAGAACCATCGTGGGTACGAAAAAATGCCAGTTCAAACAATACTTCAGCATAAAAAGATCTCAAACGTATTGCAAATCTGCCTATGAAATCTACTTAAATAAAATGTCGAAAATCCTTTAGTAGGCCAGGCGTATACCTTTTTTGATATAGACAAATTTTATTTAACTCGTCTGGGCCGCGTTTAATAGTTATGAGAGGAAACTACGAAAGGATATTCCATATTTGCACATATTTTTCTGTGCGATTGTAACAGTCGCGCTGTCGTATTTTAGCCATTTGACGAACCTTTTATAGTTTTTATGTACATTTTGCATGAATACAAATGCTTCAGTCAGATTTTCAGATTTTCCCTGAAAACCAGAAATATAAAAGTGTTTTCCACCCAAAATAACCTGTAATTGATGCGTTGAGGTCCATAAGTGAAAAAAATTATGGAAACACTGGTTAAGTGAACGCCAGTGAACTTCTTTTTTTAATATTTAAAAATATAACTGTACATACTCATTATTAATTTATATTCTTTTTATATTTTGTTCTTCCCTTTTTAAAATGTTTGCAATTTTTAGTTAAGTGTTTTTATAGTTATGAAACAGTAAAATTTAAAGAAGAAAAAAAAATCATAGGACTATTCTCTAGTTCAATTGCTTTTACATGTTGCAATTTTCATTATTTTACGACTTTTACATCTCCAGAAATCCGCTGTAATAGAGCGTATCTATAGTTCTGCAACGGAGTGTATTATGTTTTTGAATATATTCTTTCAATATGAATAACTTAGCGTGACAACCAAATCATAAAACTTGTTTCGAAGATGTGTTGCAATATGTGGCATAACCTCATTAATTTTCTTTATAACGCTTTATCTCGAAATCAATTGAAATGAATTTTTAAACTTAGAAATCCATAATCCAAATTGAAGAAAAAATGTCGTACCACAGAAATAAGTTCTAATTTTGTCTCATAGTTCTTATTTATGATATGTCCGCTTCTCTTTCTAATGATGACCTTAAAGGTCTTTTGAAACACCAAAAGTAGCAACATATTTCTTTCTTTTCTTATTTACCTTTAAGAAACCGACCTTAAACATCAAATATTTTTTTAATTTAGGTTCTTGAATTTCAATTTTGATGCAATTATGTTAACAACACTTTGCGGAGTAACACAACAAAAACTCAAGGTCTTAAGTGGTTCCATGTAGTACAACCTTAATCACTTAAAGTTGAAAAATCCAAAAAGAAAAGTGCTTGAAAATAACAAAATTTTCCTTTCTTTTGCAAAATAACTAAAAGAGTTTTATTGCACACAGTTCAAAATTAATAACTCTAAATATATATGTCTCGCCAGATGTTTTTCAATCTAATATTATATAATTTAATCCAACCTTCAGAAACCTTACTTCTGAAGATTAAATTAACGTGATTGAGAATCTATAACAGTTCCGAGACAGTTTTTACTTTTATTTTTATTTTACTTTTTTTGTTTTGTTTTTGTGGTGAATATAATGTGGAAAGCCTACTCAAACGATGAGTATCAATGAGCTGTGAATACAGAGAAATACTCAAAAAATGTATCTTCAGTCCCTTATAAGAAATTGAATTCACTTTTATACTTAATATTTTAAAAATAATTTGCTTAAAAAAGTTTCAAGTAATTTTATCGAAATAGTTCAAAATTTAATAAATTTTGTTAAATATGAAAACTGCGAATAACAAACATTTATTTCTTTTTTTAAGAATTGTGGTGATATTCCCTTTGTGCAACTTTCGAATTTGACTCCATTACTTATAATACTTACTTAAACTTTTAGTGCGGAATTTTTAATTTTCCAGTAAAAAGAAGAATATTCAGTGCGAAAGTTATGTGAGATTTAGGAAATAATAATTTTATTTTCAATAATTTTTAATAGAATTTTTCAATAATAAATGGTATGATTCATTCAGTGCGCATTTTTATGTAGTTTTACTTCATACATTTATGTTGAAATAATGGGCTTCAAATTCTGAGGTTTGTTGGTAAAGAACTGTCGCTAAAATGTAGAAACAAATCAATATTTTTCATATTTTTTGAATTGTAGTATTTTTAATAATATTATAACTAATCACAATTCCATAATATATAATACATTGATAATGCAGATCTTACTGTTTGGAAATCTAAAATAATTTTGATATTACTGTTGACATACTGAATCGAGAAGATGCTTTAGAAATTTTAAACCATTTCTTTTAAGTATATATGTTTATACCTAATATTCTCCTGTAGTCATTTGCTGAGTTAAATTTGAAACTTACCTCTTTTATAGCCTTTGAATTACATTTCTGTAAACAAAGGGCAAATGAAGTAATGGAGAAATATAATCATATTCTATAATACTTTATGTATTTTTATTATTTTTATTATTATTATTATTATTATTATTTATATATTTAAAAAAACATATATCTTTTACAATGGCTAAATGTTTACATTACGTTTGCTATTTGCAATTTTGAATTAGACAAATGCACAGTAATTCATATTTCAATCAACAGATTTTTTTTATAAAGAAATCGTAATTGATGAAATTTTGTTTATTTTTTTTCACTAACTAAACAAATGAACATCACGCAATGTAATCAATATATTTAAAATTTGTCTTGATCTTCTTTAATTATTATTTTTTTAATTCGGCACAGCAAAAAAATTCGCAAATCAAAAAAACAATCATGAAAGTTTTTGTCGAAATATTCTATAATATATTCATTATTACTTTATACCAAGAAATCCCAATATTGTTCGATTAAAATATAATAACATTGAGAAGTGGCTGATTCATATGTGCATTATGGCGTACTAAAGAGTTAAGTCTTGAAATTTCACTGATGCTAAACTCATAGAGTCATAAGATCCTTATGAAAAATCAAACTTTTTGTAATAAATTTTTAACTGAAATCTGCACAATCTTTTGCTATACCTATGTGAAATTTCACAAAATAGCAGATCAACCCTTACAAAGATCGCAAATACTTGGTAATATATCTGTATCATCTACACTACAGGTCGGATTAAATTGAAATGCTCGTATGAGAGAGTTATTAAGGAGGACATAGACTTCCAGAAAGAGATATTGTAGTTACCCTGCTATCATACGAGTTGAGCACTTCGAGTATAAAAAAGTTTCAAAAAATGGTATTTTCTACAAATCATTTCCGAAGATTTAAAACTCTTTATAAAGAGATGAAGAAACAACATGCTTACTCACCAATCATATCTTTTATGGTTAAAAAGATTACCGCTTAAATTTGGAATTTCCGATTTTTTTTCCATTACTTTTTTCGTTTTCCTCAAATGATTTTTATAACGTAAGAGTGAAATTTTTAAAAAAATATCCCAAGAATTTTATTTCAATATAGTTCAAAATAACATGTCGAAAATTTCTTTGTATTTCTCAATTTGTTTATGCGTGAAAAAAAATTCAAAGACAAGAGTTTAAAATGAGTACGAAAAAATGCTGTTTTTACAAAACAATGGTGTAAGTCTTTCACTTTTTTCCCCAAAATATTAATAACAAAAATATATATTTTTCACATATTGCAAAAGACTGCATAGTAAAGCAATTTAAATTTGCTTGAAGTTTGCCCTAACGTCCGACATTTGTCGATCATGGTGAAATTTTGAACAAAATTTTAAAAGAAATCATGTGAAATTTTTCAAATCGAAAAAATAATTTTAACAACTACATTTATAAAGATTGATTTCAAACTAAACTATATATATATATATATAATAATATAAAAAAATATAATTTAAAAAATATAATTATAAAAATTTTAATATTTTCATAAAATATGCTTTCCGATCGACATTATAGAGTGGGCATGAACCAGTTTAGTTTGAAATCAACCTTTATAAATGTAGTTGTTAAAACTATTTTTTCAAATGTACAAAAAATATTATATTTGTACTCTATACAAAGGGGTTAAATCTTTGAAATCGGACTTGATTTGTAGGCTACGATTTTTTTAAAATTTTTAAATTCGAGGTGGTCAACTCCTATTATAATTCTTATTATAATCGGGTGGCAACAATATCTGAAAGCTTAAGTCTTACTCGACATCTCTCCCACACATTTCAATTCGATCCGACTGGTTTTTTAGCAGATACAGATTTATTACCAAAACTTATTGCAATCGAACCCGCTGTGCGTTGCGAAAAGACTAATTTATTTCTGAAATATGTTTCCTTTCTCGGAGAAAATTCTATAGTAATAGATGGATGTCTACAAAGGAAGTTTAAACAAATTTTGAAATTCACTTTCCTCTAGCATGATGAATTTTAATTTCTTTTCAATAAACCATTACATATATTTTTAGCGATACAGATAGCTTTCTGTTCCGATCTATTGAAACAAATTTATCATTGTTTTCAATGGAAGTTTGAATTACTTGCAAATAGTAGTTTAATCGATTGCAAGGGCAGTGAATTGTTAAGTCTTCTTTAGAAGACTTATTTTTATTTTAAAACAATTCACATATCCTAGAAGTTTAAAATTTTCTAAGCAAAAAAACAAGTAAATAGTCTCTGAATTTTAAATACTTATATACACAGAAAAAAGCCGCCAATCACCAAATATATTAGTTAATAATTCATTCAATTAAAAACTTTTTTAAATTTGTATCTCTCAACAAAAACTTGGTAATGTTATGTGGTTACGTATGTAATTACCTTTCAATGACTACAACATACCGTCTGCATTACATAGAAGTTGTTTAGTAACTATTTAGTTATAACCCGGTATGTAATTATTCATTTATGATCAGATTTTTGAAAATACTACTCTTTACTGATTTTTTAATTCAGTTTACCAATTCACATATTTAAAGAAGGATAAATATATGAAAAAGTAAATTTGCATACTAACAAATTTTTAATCTATTGCTAAGTTTATGAAATTAAAATTTATAATAATTTTTTATGTTTAAAGTAAAAAATAAAAGAAATAAAAAAGTATATGTTTTTTTTTAGTTATTTGTAACCTAAAATATAACTGAACAATTCCTATTGTTTTTACTAATAATGACTTCAGTAATATTATAAAATCAATGAGTTATTGAACAACTTGGAAGTAATTAGTTCTTGTAATGACATCTAAGTAATTAGTTTCTAAAATGCCTACTTGTAATAATATAGTGGCTTATTCACCTAATGTGTAAACAATGGAGAGCAATTATATTAGCTTTTTAACTCATTATATGCCAACCAAAGTTTTTATTGGGTCAATCACTAAAAAATTTAAAAAACTAAGAACAGAAAATTTTTTCCAATTAAAAAAAATTATCAAATCAATCAAGATTGAGTGAATTAAAAATTTAAGTGAGAAATAAAATTTTACTTAAATTTTAATTTTATTTTATACTTACTTACTTTATTAAATTTACCTATTGTACCTATTTATCGATAGAATGAATTCACAAGTTTTTTTGATCGCATTCCTTACCTTATACCTATGTATATAATAACACAAAAACATTCTTGTACTTTTCATATAGCCAAAGAAACATATTTTTGGTCATTAAACACGCATACCACGCATGAAATTATACATCTTAAATGAATAAATGTATTATTGGAGTGACTGTGTATGTATTTAAATGTTTATATGTATGCAAGCCGGGATACGCTATAAAAACACATACTAACACATATTTATGTGGGGATTGCTCAGCCACATTTAAATGATGTTGGCATAAATATATGTTTATAATCATACTTGTAATATGTATTATTTATTCACATACATGTTTCGAACATACACACATATTCATTTGAATAGGAATTATACATATTTGTATTAATATGAACAGTTTCATGTAGACATGACAAAATTGAAGGTATTAAAGTCTTAAAATAATAGAAAATCCTAATGATGTTACAACTTGAGAATTTGAAAATAAAAAGAAAATTTGGAGGGTAGTTAGCGAATCGGAAAATACTCTATATGTAAACATTACATACATTAGAAAAAGTATAGCCATTACAAAAAACTTAAGACGAAATAAAACCGAATTAAATTGAATAAATAATTTCCGAATTCTTAAAATCTACATGCAATAAGTATGAGTTTGATAGTCATAAATATTCAAGACCTAAAACTTAGTTTAGAAAAGCTTCTAAAATTATTTTTAATCTATTGACAACTTCTAAGTATTCAACCTATCACCAACTCAACTTAATTTCCTTATCTTTATAGTAGTGCACGATAATCAAAGTTTCACTCTATAAAAATCACAAGGATTTACAGTTTATTTTCTCTTCTTTATTAAACTTTCACTTTTTGACTTTTAAAGCAAACAACAAACGCACAACATATGTATAAAACAGTTTCATACTTTTTTTTTATTAAAATAAAAATATTTCTAGACAATATACATATATATTTTTTTTTCTACGGCGGGGTTTCAATGACATTTTAAGCTCACAGTATGCGTGCGTGTGCCTTAAAAAAGGTGGAGTTATATCTGTCATATTAAATGAGAGTTTAGTGGGGAGAATGAAGGGTGGCGGTAACTTCAATTACTGTATGTGACAAGAATTTCAAATTTCCTTCATTTACTTCACTTATGATGCCATAAAACAACAACTACTACTACCACATCTAACAAAATACGATTGTATTATTTTTTCTCATTCAGTTTTGAAAAATTGTATTATTACCAAGACATGTTGATATCTATGAGTATAGTAAAATATGACTCTACTATTTGAACAATGAAAATAGGAAAATTAAGAAGGACGTACAAGTGCAAAAAAATAAAAATAAAGAAAAACAAAAAATGAACAAGTGTTGTTACTGCCTCATTTCCGTTTAATGAGATAATCTACTCTTATAACAACAGCAACGAGCAACCGTACAACAACTACTTGGGCATGTTTGCTATAATTTATTGTAGTAATTGTTGAATTTTTACTCTGAGAAAAATCTTGCAATGTGTCTTTACTCCGTTATTTACGATTTTCAAACGTTTGTATGCTTTAAACGAGGGGATATTATAGGAAAACTTAGAAAAAGGGATGTTGTTATTGGTTTTTTCGTAGACTACCAACCATGTCATTGCTGTTGATTTGTAGGCCTCTCTTAATAACGCATACATCGTTCTCCAACCTTTCTGCAGCTCGTGGTATGGTAATGTGCATTAAATGAAGCATGTTTTTAGGAAGATTTATTTGATTGCTTTATTTGTTGCTATATTATGTACAGCTGTTCGTTGATTGCAATAAAGGCTTGCCAAAAAAAAAAACACAATGATATATGGCAGATACTAAAAGACTTAAGGAATTTTGAAAAACTAGATAGATGAACAGAAAATTGCATTAGTGAACGCAAAAGTATAATAATGATATAAAATTTGAGAATTTGAGTCTTGAAAAAAAAACTTATAATCAGTGTAACAAAAAATATACATAATCATATTTTTTCGGGCTTCAAATAAACTAAACTGTTTGTTATTTTCCCGTTTCATGCAAATTTATGAGTTTTCGCATAGATTTGTTTGTTACAATACATTTTTGCATATTTTCGTCCTAAATACATACTTTTACATATTTTAGGTTTAGCAGCATATTTCGCCATATTTTCGTAGAAAATCCTTATTTTAGAGCACATTTTAGCATGGAATATTTTTGCAGATTTTTTACATAGGAGTATAACTTTGCATATTTTATACAAAACAGCAACATTTTGTATATTTTGCATCCTATATACTTTTTCACATAATATGTCATCAGTGAAATTTTCTGTTTACCGTCATGTACATTTTTCAAATCTTCATTTTATAAATTGATAAATTTCTATTTAATTTTATGTGTAAAATAAAAAAAGTACTTTTTTGCAATTGCTAATAAAAATAAAGTTATTTTTAGCATAAATAGTAGATAACATAAAATTTAGCTACATAAAATAATATTTAAGTATTTAAAAATATTTCACTTTTAATTTTGGGAGCATTTTTTATGCACATAATAATAATATTTTGATTACCCCGCTTATAATAAATGAGGATATGTATTATAATGAGTTAATTTTAATATTATTTAAAGAATGGAAGAATGTTAAATTTTTTAAGAAATTTTTCAGTTTAGAGGTATCTAATCAGAACTATTCTGGTTTGCTTTTACTAAAATTTATTTAGGTATATTGTCATTCATTACTAAAAACAAAATTTATTTTGAAAGCTAAAGAATGGAGGTAAAATTTTTAATAGTCGTGTGCTTAATTCAAAAATAATTTTATATATGATAAAAAAAAAAACTAAACTAAAACTAAACTAAACTAAAAAACTAAATTATAGTCTAAAAACTAAAGAATACAAATTTTTAGGCTGATTTGAAATACCTAGAGGCGGCTCATTGTTTTTAATGAAATTTGAACGTGAATTTCTTTCGTATAATACACATGATTATCGGTAAATTGTGCCATGATGTTTAAGGCACTGAGGCTAAACTTTTTGCTTTGTTTCGTTCCTATCTCGCAACTTTTATTTTAACTCTTATTTTACTGGAATATATTTGCTTAAAAATTACATATTTTACTTTAAATTTATTTTACTATACGCAGAGAAAAAAAACATGATTGCTGCATCGTCACGTCAAAATTAATATGTTTTTATGGTTATATTTCATTCATATGAATATTACTGGGTTCATGATAACAACGTTTTTGTTTCAGTTCTAAAATTTAATGGTTACCCTCAATCAAAGTTTTAAAATGGTTGGCTACAATAGTATGTTTTTAAATATTTTTGTCAGAAACTAAATTTTATCAAAATACAATACTAAAATTATTTCTACAAACATTAAGTATCACCAATACTTATATTTATTTTTAAACCATATTTTTTTATATATTTATTCAAAATTCGTGATAAAATGCTTAATATATGTGAAAAATAAAAGTGAATTATATGCAAATAAAAAAGGTAAAAAATTAAGTGCTGTTATAGTAAAGCTAAAGAAGATTCCTGTGTGTAATTAGTTCAAAGAAAACATACAACAGCTAAATTAAGTTCCTATGAAAATACTTACATAAGTAAATAAATAATATTGTAAATAATTAATGTTAATCATTTTGTAAATTACTTTTTACAGCTAACAATAAACAATTAATGAAAATAATAATTTCCAAGTAATGTGTTTTATTTTAATATTTTATTCAGTATAGGAAACTTATAATTTTTGATTATATTATGATGTGCTCAAATCATAATATGATAAAATTGGACTATAATATGATAAAATTGAAAAATAATATGATAAAATATGATATAATGAAACCATATATGATAAAACTGGATTATAATATGATAAAATGGTATTATAAAAGGAGAAAATGATATCAAAATAAGACAAAATTTAATAAAAATATTATAAAATTGAATGAAAATATGATAAAATTCAATCAAGGTATAACAAAGTGGTATTGAAATATGATAGAATGAAATCACGATATAAGAAAAGCACTCTGTTATATGATTAAATGGGTTTATAACTTGATAAAGCCAAATGGTTACATGATAAAAACATGACAAAATTACAAACAATATAATAAAAGAAGTTTATAATATTATAAAATCGAATCAGTACATGATTAAACCGAACCACAATATGATAAAACGGAATCATATAAATAATTATTTACAAACATATTAATTTTTAACAATCATAATATATTGCTCTTAAATTATGGTCTTCAGAACCATATTTTTTCAACCTATTTGTACTTCATTATTGATAATTAAATGTTTTAGATTTTTGCCATTTTAGAAAGTTAATAAAATTCAAATAGATATAAACCAGAACAATTTCAGTTGTAATAATTTATTTATGGTTGAATAAAGTGAAAAATAAAAATATTTCGATAGCTTCGATCCACTTCTAAACTTTATATCTTAGTTTTCGTCATAGGGGATGAGACCGAGAATTTGAACATCTTCACGAAAAAAGGGCCTCTTCAGTATACATTTTAGTACTTCTTTTAAAGTATTGTAAATAAGTATAATAATTTTTTATCTTTTTTATGATTACTCCATTGCCTTGATGAAATCATATGATTTCCTGAAAATAAGTCCAGTGTTTCTGCATTTTTAATATATTTATTTATTGGAATTAAATTTGGGTTGCAACTCCCCAAAGACTTATCAACCTATTTTAATTTTAGAGGCGCTAAAATTTTCACTGTTAGTTAGAGTTCATTAAATATACGTCCTATTTTCATCTAAATTGTGAATCTTTAAAAGGATATTAACCAAACAAAATCTTAATACTTTCACTGTAGTGTTTGATTAAATGTGCATGATCTTGTTTGGTTTTTATGTCTTGTAGCCTCTAAAAATGTTTTGATGTAACCAGGTGTTATACTGGATCGGAAATTAAAATGATAACAACATTAACAAGGAGAGATAAATATGTAGAAGAGCCACAGTCTCTAAATGGAGTCTTATTCCGAAAATGATACACTGGCTCTTGAGAATGTAATTAAACAGTATAGTAATCGATTATTCAACTTTTTGGGGAAAACATTTTTCTAAAAGTTCTAATAGTTGGAATTTTGAAATAATTAGTGGATATTTTTGAAATTCCGAAAAAACTGGTTAATCGTTTTCTTTTTTTGTTGTTTGAAGAAGTAAATATTTCCACTAAAAGACTATCCCTGTAACAAACTCAACAAATCTTTTAATATTGAAGTTAAGATTTATGAAATATAATTATTTTATAAAACAAATTTTAATTAACGTAAGAAAACGGTCAAGTGAAATTAAGTTTTATATAATCTGTACAAAAACTATGACTTACCATGAAAAAAGCATGTTTAAATTTTTTTCGAAATAAATTTTAAAGATACTTCTAAATAGTTTCAAATACTACTATTATTACAAGCAGTGAATTAAAAAAACCCTAAAGTATTTAATTTTTTTTTTAAGAATGTTAAAAGAAAAACTAAGTCCATTAATATGAGTATTTCACTCAATATAATTATTATTAAGGGTCCCCATGAAAACGTGCGTAATCCTCCCAAACTGTGTAATGTGTGCAAGTTTGTACACTCAAATGAACTATAAAATTTGTATGGAAATTCATTTGCACAATACTTATAAATTTGCGCTACTCATTAGTCTCACAAACTTGCGCTGTTTAGTTTTGCATTTATAAATCAGCTCTGTTTTGTTTATATTTAAATGTTATTAATAACTGCAATGTAAAAAATTTTAATTACGTTAATTAACAATTTGAGATCAACCACATTTTTCAATTATTTACAACGATTTCTTGTTTTCTTATCCCTATTGTACAGCATTTGTGCACAATTGCACAAATGGGAAACTTAATCGTTTAAATGAGTACCCTTATTATTTTAAAATTTGTTTAAACTTATACACACTGTTGCCAGATTTTACGTTTTATCCTTATTTTGAAGATTTTTGGTTCTAAAAATTACATGTTGACAATAACGATTTTTGTCACAAATTTTACGATTTTTTCTAAAAGAAAATTCCATATTTTTCTTAAAAAGCAAATTAGTTGATACATAAGTGTTAACAATTAATATAACATCCAGATTCAGCAAGTTTTCTACGTTCGTTTTTTTTTTTTTGCAATCAATACGAAAATGAGTTGCAAAAATAAAAAATATCAAAGAAAAATAATTTTGTAAAAATAAAAAAATAAAATTGAAACGATTATGAATAGCAGTTTCTGTTCCTGTTCATGCATTTAAAAAGTTAGTTTTAGGCGCACTAAAAATGGTAAAATATGCCTTAAAAACAAATAAAATATGCACTTATTTCTTAACTTTTATTACAAAAAAACATACATTTTTAATTCAGTCTCATATTAAATTAAAAATACATATACAGTGAAGATTTTAGACAGCTTTTGTACATAGAAAATTACCTTTTGACATCAAAAGATGTGATGGAGATTTTACTTTTTCGTTTTAATCTAAAATTGTAACAATTATATTGGCAACACTTTTTTCGATGGTTGTGTTCTTAATAATAGATCGGTTTTTCTAAAATGATATTAAATTTAGCTCCATACAGCTTATTGTGCTCTCAGACAGAATAATCTAACTGGAAATTTCTTTAAAAAGAGTTAAGCGATTCTCGATATTTTACAAAAACGTACGACAACCAAAACAAATATTTTCATATATATAACTCGATATTAAAAGAACTTTTTCTGCCTCCAGATAAATGGCTGAAAATTTGAGCCTGAAAGTCTGTATTTATTTCCATATTTTAGGCTATCCAACAGCTGATATACCAAACACTTTTTTCAGTGATATTGTTTTGTCGAATATTTTAGGACAATACTTCTGCGAAACGAAATTATTTATTCCATGTAATTTCGCATTTTAATATGAAATAAATATGGAATCTTATGACACACCTTTTACAATAATCAACGTTATTCTGTGATTGTTAATTTTGGAAAAATAGCTACCACATATTAATTTGCCCATGGAATTTTGAATATCTTAAAAAATTTTTTAGCTCTTCTGAAAATTTTGAAATGTAGACTTAAGTCGCTTTATCAAAAATCCACAGAATTATTTTTTCTACTCGAAAAATAACTTTAAATTAGAATGTTGAACAAAATATGATACAAAATTATGCATTTTTGGTAAAATATGCCAAAACATGCATTTTCATTAATTTATACGTAAATATGCACTAAAAAATCGAAGCCATTTTAAAATAAGTTCTCCAATTCGTAAAGATGTGTAGTTTACTCTGTTGTAGGAGTAAAGGCAAAAAGTATGCATTTGCGTGAACTTCTGGTCCTTGATAATTAAACAGTGAAGAACAAATAAAAAAATAAATCAATAAATGAATAGATAAATAAATGAATAAAAAATGTTTGTGTTCATATCCCATAGAACTATTGTAAATTCTATATGTATATGCATTACATAGCAATGACTATTCCTCTGGATATTATTTGCAAACAGCGCAACGTTAATCATTGGTACACAGAAGACACATTACTAACATACATTAATGTACATAAATATCTTTTATCTAAATGCAGCGCCGTGGTAGACATCAAATAAAGATGTTTCTTTTAAAAGTTATCTACATTTTGCATATTTTCTTTAAAAGTTATGAAAAATATTCATTTTTTTCTTTTCTGTTTATTATTATTTCTTTTTTTAATTTTTTAAAACTTTTTAAAAGTCAAAAGAAAAGTGTGAATGTAATAGTTTTCGTATTAGTGTTCATCTCCTAAATATGCCCAGTATGAATGTACTACAAAATAAAAGTCTTCTTAATTTTGCCAATTAAAATGGTTAGTTTATGGAAAAAATTTAATAGAACCAATATAATATTATATTCGATTCAATTATTTACACTTTTATTATAAAATATGAATACACAATTCACAAAAGTCTAAAACCCTTTTGCAATTTTCAAAAAACTTTTAGTTTTACAATCAAGGCATTAAAAGTCCTTAAATAGCAGTAATAAGTATCTAATAAATATAATACATACAAAATTACATATTCATCATTTTTATGCATATAAAATCAGACTTAGTAGATAATACTTGACTTTCATAATATCAAATACACAGAAAAAAATGCATATATTTGAAAATTTTTTTCATAAATATCATAAACCGATTATGACTTTTTTCCCAAACTTTTCATAAAAAATAAAATTTTGTTTTTTATTAAATTGTCTATAAAGAAAATTTTAGTAATTTTGCTAAATTTTTGTTAAATCTTTTGTTTAGTAGAAAATCTGTAAAAAAATAATATTTAGAAATTTGCATAATTTCGCTCGCATTCTGCAGCACATCACGTTGATAAAAAGCGCTTCTCTTCTGTTCCTATTACTTAGCTAAAAATCATTAAAAACCTAAAACTTTCCGAAGTAAATTTCAAACATGTTTAAAATATAAATGAAAATTTAAACAATTTATTTTAAGTCTTCTTGACTTCTGATTCATTTCAAAAAATGTAAAAAAGTCTTAATATTTAAGACATTATTCTTAAATACTGTGAACTGAAATCAATGAAAGGAAATTCTTACATGTATGCACAGACTTTTTTCTGTGTAATATTAAATGATATTCAATGTTAAAAATAATAATAAATTACCAATCTTAATACCTTGTCAGACTGTCAACCTTGACACATGATATTTTTTAATATATGTTATTGGTTACTTGGTCTTGCTATAATTACTAAAATACATTCATTTTTTACAATTCCTTAATTATTACTTTGGAATTTCTGGAAAAAATTTCGATTTTTGACGAATATGGAAAGTAACGAATGCATAATATTGAAAATTATTTTTTAATGAAGGTTCATCATTTTCATATATATATATATATATATATATATATATATATATATATATATATATATATATATATATATACTAAGGTTGTCAGTCGAACAGAAATTATATTATTCTAGATTTTTTTTTTTAACGAACAAAATAATTAAATTTAGAATAAAATATTATTCAATCAATTTTTAACGATTTATTTTAATTTTTCATTTTTTTTTTTTTTAATTTGTATACCTTTTTAAAATTATAAGTGTAAAAAGCTTCGTTTTTTTACAAAACCCTGTTGAAAATTATGGCTTTAAAAAATGCATAATTTTAGTATAACAAAATATGTATATTTTTTTATTTCTTCAGGAAACTAAAGCCAACACCTTAAAATTTGGTTGCGCAAAAAATTATTTTTTCTAAACTTTAGTTTAGGAGATATACTTAATTAAAGTCAAAACAAATGTGATTCCTTTTTCAAGTGGCAGGCAGTGTAAATGTATAAACCACGTTTTAATAGATTTCGGGTTAAAGCTTTTCACGGACTTTGAAGCCTCAGTATTACACTACACTAAATCAATAAATAATATCAAAAATTAAAATAAAAAAAATTTACCTTTAATTAGGAAAATATAAAAAGAACAGAAAAATTACATTTGCTTTTAATGCTATACATTGCCACCATCAATAGTGAAATGATTTTTACACATCTGTTTTTATTTTAAAAAAAAAGACACAATAATCGTTTTAAAGCCAAACACTTAGTTATATTCCTTATGAATGATAATTTTAAGAGAAATTTAATTTCATTATATAATTTGTCCGTAATTTGAATGCAGTTGTTATAGTCTTATATATTTACATTTTTAAAAATTTGGAAAAGAAGACAAATATTTGTGTTGTTATACATTGTTTTGAATTAATTGTTTTGTACTTGTAAAATCTGAAATATATAGAGTAGATTATGGTAATTTCTGAAAAAGTTCGGTATTTATTTCTGATATTAAGAGAAAAATTCGTTTGCATTTTTTGTTTCAAAAATACTTACACACTTTTTTTATACTTCAAGATTATTTACACAGTTTCAATTGGCTTTTGATTTACGTCTATAAAATAGTGTAAAATCTTGTGATACACACTTAATTTTAATAGATCGAAAAAATCTAAAAATATTGGCAAAAATATTGAAAAAATATTTTTTGAGTCAATGTGAGATTTAAATAAAAATTTAAAATGGTACATCATTTTTAACATTTGAAAAAGTGTATGCATAGGGTTAAAAAATCGTGTAATATTTAATAAAAAGAATACCTTATATGAAAGTAGAAACATTTGAAAGAGAATTTAGCAAAAATCATTTATAAAAATTTAACATCTTTTAAAATATTTGCAAAATTCTCTGTAATCATCTACTTGTTCTGCGAGAAAGTATGATATTTAGAAAGGTTTGATGTATGCACTACAAGATGTGTAATGCAATGATTTTATAATTGTGATTTTAGAAAAAAGTTTAAGTACAAAAATTTGATTTATTTTAATTACATAGAAAATGCAATACAAAAAGTAAAATCAAATAATATAATCTGGTAATATATAGAAATCGCATATTATATTACAGAAAAACGACCATGAAAACATTGAGTGATACTTCTGTAATGCAAACACCATGATCTTTCTAAAAATCATACATTCTCGCCGACTGCAGAAATTTTTGAAAATATTCTAAGCGATGTTAAATTTTTCTGACAGATTTTTCTTAATTTCTCTCTAAATTATTTTTATTTTCATACAATGATATCTTCTAACTAAGGATAATACCATCATTTAAATATTTCCATTCCTTTTTCCAAACCATAATGAGGGTGTCTCTTTTTAAACATTCATTTTAATCTCAACTTAGCCCTGATAGGTGTTTTCACATTTTTGCCATTATTTTTTTATTTTTGTTACCTATTAAAGTTGTGTTTCAATCTTAATATTTTATACTACGAGTATCTTAAAGACAAAATTTTTAACTATCTTTGGCAATGTTAAGCGTAAATAATTAATTTGTGAAGCTATGTATATAAAAAAATTAAAAATGTGTGTAAATACTTTTGAAATGAAAATGCATTCGAATTTTTCGTTTAATATCAGAAATAAATACCTCGACATTTTCAGAAATTACCACAATATACTCTACACATTTCGGACTTTACAACAACAAAACAACTATTTCAAAATATTTTATAGCAACACAAATATTGGACTTCTTTTCCAAATTTTCAAAAAATTAAAAATGTGTTAATGGATATTTTTTTTTCTATATTTATGAATTGCTATTTTTAGGTTTTCTTTATGTTAACAAAGCTTGATTGATTTAAAAAATACTAATATGAAAGAATCTTATAAATACGGATACGAAAGAATCTCCTAAATATATCAAGAAATTTACTATTTTGACCATAACTTTTTAGAAAAAAGTAAATTAATATGTGACGCATTTTAATATTATTTCGTATTCATCATCAAATTTAAAACACAAGATTAGCTCTCCCGTTTTTGTTTAAATTCTAAAGTGTTTGTAGATTTTTGTAATGTTATTGACAGACTTTTATATGAAAATAAGAAACAGTTGTCAGTCAAAAAATAAATAAATTTGAACTCAATTAAATACATTTTTATAAATATTATAATTTTTCAAAAATTGTTTAAGTTATAATGTTGTACTTTTAAATAGACGAGCACACAAAGTATTAATATTTCTAAAAAAAATATTGCAGACGATAACACCGTGTAACAGTTCCCCAAAAATTTTTTTATACAGAGCCCATACAAAATTAAAATCACATTCTCATTTTTTGCCCAGGACGTCAAATTTTCTCTCAAAAGAACTTCAAACGTTCGAAAAATACATACTTTTAAAAAAAGTTATAAAATATATACCACAATTACTTTCGTCCAATATGGACGATAAATAAAAGTAATCTACTTTCACTTTTTTCCAGAAAACATTTTTTAAAAATACTTAAAATGTTTTCTGGAAAAAAGTGAAAGTAGATTACAAATGTGTATCGAATGTCCTTTAAAACGAGGTATGTGTCATCCCGTAATCTATCTTGGTTTGTCCAGAATTTCCAAAAGTCCTTCCTAGAATCAGTACTAGTACATATAGAAACTTCAAAAATTTTTTAAAAATACTTAAAATGTTTTTTGGAAAAAGGTGAAAGTAGATTACAAATGTCTATTAAATATCCTTTAAAACCAGGTATCTCCCATCCCGTAATCTATCTTGGTTTGTCCAGAATTTCCAAAAGCCCTTCCTAGAATCAGTACTAGTACATATAGAAATTTCAAAAATTTTTTAAAGATACTTAAAATGTTTTTTGGAAAAAGGTAAAAGTAGATTACAAATGCCTATTAAATATCCTTTAAAACCAGGTATCTCCCATCCCGTAATCTATCTTGGTTTGTCCAGAATTTCCAAAAGTCCTTCCTAGAATCAGTACTAGTACATATAGAAATTTCAAAAATTTTTTAAAAATACTTAAAATGTTTTCTGGAAAAAAATGAAAGTAGATTACAAATGTGTATCGAATGTCCTTTAAAACGAGGTATGTGTCATCCCGTAATCTATCTTGGTTTGTCCAGAATTTCCAAAAGTCCTTCCTAGAATCAGTACTAGTACATATAGAAACTTCAAAAAATTTTTAAAAATACTTAAAATGTTTTTTGGAAAAAGGTGAAAGTAGATTACAAATGTCTATTAAATATCCTTTAAAACCAGGTATCTCCCATCCCGTAATCTATCTTGGTTTGTCCAGAATTTCCAAAAGTCCTTCCTAGAATCAGTACTAGTACATATAGAAATTTCAAAAATTTTTTAAAGATACTTAAAATGTTTTTTGGAAAAAGGTAAAAGTAGATTACAAATGCCTATTAAATATCCTTTAAAACCAGGTATCTCCCATCCCGTAATCTATCTTGGTTTGTCCAGAATTTCCAAAAGTCCTTCCTAGAATCAGTACTAGTACATATAGAAATTTCAAAAATATTTTAAAAATACGTAAAATGTTTTTTGGAAAGAAGTGAAAGTATATTACAAATATCTATTAAATATCCTTTAAAATGAGGTATGTGTAATTCTATAATCCCTCTTAGTTTGCCCAGAATTGCTAAAAATGCGTCAGAGGTTCAGCACTGGTTCATGTGAAAATTAGAAAAAAAAATTGTTAGAAATATTTTTCTTAAAATTTAAGAATAATTCATCCAGGATTTTCAAGTTGTTTTTACTTTTTACAGTTTTCTTTTTATTTCTACAAAATATTTTTTACATATTTAGAAATATGCACATATTTCAAATATGTTACAAATACGAAAACATATTTGAAATATTCCAAATATGTTAAAAAACGTATTTACAAATATGTTTCATGACGTAAAGCATTACGTCAAAACATATTTAACTCGGGATATTTATCTTCACTCACTTTGATTTTTTCATGTGTGGGAATAATGGTTGCAGGCTATTACATCCCTTAAATGTACACCGTGCCATATATGGTACAACATCACATTCAATATATTTAATAATAATCGCAAACATCACATTCAATCGTTGTATAGTATAATTTAAATTAATGCAGTTAATATTACTCTTCATGCAGATTTAATTTTCAATTTAATTTTCAATTTCTTCCAAAATTACCGAATACACGTTTTGAACATAATTTAAAATTGAATTTCAATAGCAAAATTTATAGGTATAACAGTTATTATTATTGTGGTGGTCTTTTGACCATTTATAATAAAATTTGATAAAAATTTATTTACCTTTACATATTTTTTAATGTACCATGTGTGGTACACCATATGTGTGGCAATCCTTCAATACTGTTATTGCATATTTACACATGCAAATGCCTTTTGTCGATGCAAAAATAAGTGCAATGTCCATGAGATGGTGAATATACTTAATTATTACCCATCCGGTTTTGGTAACTGTAACTTTAGAGTAGACCTGTCACAATACTAGCTACATGTCTATTTACTTCAACATATACATGTACTGAATGAAGTTAATTATCAGATTTGCACTTACAAGGTGACATTTTTAACACAATCCTTTCACAGGAAATGAGTCAGTTAAATATTTTGCAATCTACACTTTCTTCTTCTTGGTGATTGTATAGTAAAACTTGTCTTCATGCTCGTTTCCGAAACGGTCAATAAAGTGTAAATAGTTACAATACTTGTTTAAAAAAGACACATAGTGACAATTGGCTTAACGCTCGTTTACAAAGCTACAAAAGTGCTGAATGAAAAATCAGCTACTTACTATCTAAATGGAGCCAAGTTTTATCTATAAAAAATATGATTTCTTGCCATTTGCAACTTCTATATTCGACTGTCGACACCATGTATGTCTTGGATGACCCCTCCTAAGGCTGCTTGTAGATTCCAATCTATTGTGTTCCTGGTGATGTTGGCAAAACAAGCATGATCCATCGTCATTTTCGCCTTCTAATTTCGAATTTAAGTGATGTTTTTCTGGTCCGAGCCCAAAGTTGTTCGTTGCTGTTACTATTTGGCCGTGCGTATTTTTTTCGCATTGATTTCCACTTTGGTTTCCACTTGTTTTTACCGGTTTTCCAATAAAATCTAATAAATATTGAGAATAATACAAACAAATAATATTTCATTTCAAATGTGTGTATCATATATAGTACATATCAGAAATCGTTATTTTATGGATTTTCTGAAAAACTGGCGATTTTCTGAGAAAAATGAATGCCAAATTCGTGTCCAGCAAGCATTTTTACGTTAGGATACCCTCCATTCGGAGGGGTGATCTAATGCATTTATAGGGACACATTTGAAAATAAATAGTAAAACTCAATATTTTCTTAAGTTTTTGTGCTGCAACTCTAAAAAAAATATTACTATATTTCAGCGTGATATAATGTTTGTAAATATTTTATTATTATTATTATTATTTTTTTAATATGTATCCTTCGAAATTTTCAAGTCCCTTTAAAAGGAAATTTGACGTCCCAGAGAAAAACTGAGTATGTAGTTTCACTACCAATGGTCTCTAGTTCCATGTGTGAAAATTACTGTCACACTGTGTAATGCAAAGATTTTATATTTAATTTTGTTTTTATCACTCTTTCAATATTTTTATTTTTTGCTTGTTTTATTCCTCATTATTCTATTTTTAAAATTAGATGAAAAAATTATCAACCTCGGAATTTTATGGAGGGAAGCGAACTTTGTTTTATAGGCTGCTCTTGGTGTCTTACACATGCTGTAAAGTCACCGAAAATTACGTGTACGCTATACGAATTATTTACAATTAATGGTGTCAAAAATAATTTTATTTTTTTTTAATATCTCCCTAATTATGCATCGTATGTGCTTCGGTGCCATTATAATATTTATAGAGTAAAAAATTTCTTACATTCTTTCTAAAGCACATTTTTATATGCCATCACTAGTTTCAGAGATATATCGCTCTATTTAATGTTTTTTTAGTCGCCGCTATATTTCCGGACGACATTATGATAATTATACCATCCTCTAAATATAAATATGTGCTGATAATTATTGTTATTATTATGCAAATTGTCGAGAAACATTTTGTGGTCCAAGTTCAAATTTTTTATGCAGTTTCAGGCTTAAGTTAACAAATTGAAAGACTTCTGTCACATATCCTATCTAGTAAGGGAACTCTCTCTACAAATTTTTATTAATATCATACCATGTTTTGGCCAGCGCTCATATAAATCCCTTTGCTTTCCTGGTAAGCTAGCAGGTATAATTGGAAACAAAAATAAACTACTTATTTTTTGGCTGAATAACTAGTTATTTTTGTTCGAATTGCCCACAAATTCATGTAGTTATTTTTCGATTCTAGGGATACTCAAAAATATGTACATAAATGAAAATAAAAATAAAAAAAAAACAAAAAAATTTTGCCGTCAGTGAGATTTGAACTTGGACACAAATTAACCATTAATTTTCAATGATTAACGTCTTACTCAGTACACCATCTCGCACTTAATTTTCTAAGTGACAAAAACTTTTTTTAGTATATAATATTTTTGTAGACATTTTGTTATAATAAACTAACAGCATCAGAATGGGGTTGAACCAACAACCTTCTGTTTGCTAATCCAGCGCTCTAGCCAACTCATCCACATTATTGCAATATCACTGTGCTATTATAATGTCGAGTACTTATTTTTGTAATACAGAATAGGCAAATAATAATGGCGCCTCCTTACCTAGAAACTACTTTAATAAGTAGTTGCCATTACCGAAAACCAAAAAGTTTTTGCTGGGATGTTGGAGAATTTTCAACCGAAATCATAATTTTTCTGTGTTTTCAATATGGTATTTGTGTAAGTGCTAGTTGAAAACATGCGCCAGAAGTGCTTTAAATTTGCAACTGTAACTTTAAAAAAATGCTTTTGCGGTCACCATAATTTAGACCAGGAAGTTTAACTCTGAAGCTAATGATAGCATATACCGAAGTACGTACGATTCATAATACTGAGATATTTTTGACAAATCATAATACTCAATATTACTGTCTATAAATACCTTGAGGAGTATGTCGGACCGCATAAAATATTTTTTGAGCCGTAAGTGACCCCGGTGACCGCAGATGCCCTTGGTTGTTATACAACTACCTAAATGGCGATCTCATTGTGTTGGTTCAAATATCTTTTTACACAATTAATCGACATGTAGGTGGAACTTCATTAGATTTGTTTGTATTAGCTAAATTACTGAAGTATTACTGATACTTTAAACTAGAGGATTCAAAATATATACTATACAAACTTTATGGGGTCCTATACAGAAAAAAGTAAATTTCATATTCTATTATTAAATTTTTAAACTCAATAATTCTTTTAAATAAAATCAGACATATCACAAAATTTGTAAAGTCTAGTATTTAAATTTGTAACTATTTAACTATTTCCTTTATTACAAGAACTATGCTTTTTGTTAAACAAAATATTTAAAAATTGTAAAAAAAAAATCAATCATTTTTTTTTTTTTTTTTTTTTTTGAATAAATGAATTAAAATATTTTTTTTTTTTTTTTGTTTTGAATAGAAATTCAATATTTATTATAAAATAGCAAAAACATTAATAAAAAATAATTTTGAAAATCTTTTTTTTTTCAAATTCATCTAAAAGTTTCTTCGAATTGAATACAACATACTTCTTAGAAATTTAAGTATGCAATAATATCAAAATCTACACCTAACTCCATGCATTCCCTTTAAAGTATAGAATCTGGTTATAGAAACATAACATTAAATTGGACTTAATCGCGAGGCATTGTTTACCTCGTTCCAATATACTGTTAAACATTAGGAAATACACCTCTACTGTATACCAAAAGTTTCTATGACAGAATTCACATAATTTTCCTTAAAATTTATGCATAAGCTTCATATTCAATTGGCAATCCATCAGTCAGTCATTCTTGCAGATGAACGGGCATTGTTTAATCATCTCCAAATATGATTCTGAGCCGTTAAATACCCTTAATGGTTGATTTTCTCGCCATTCAAGGAATTATCTAAGTAATATAAATTGTACTTTACCTGCTAAAGTTTAAATACGACGATTGATATTTGTTTTATATTTTCAATTGGAAAAATTTATATAAGTTATCTGCCAGTTTTTATAACACGAGCGCAAAAACGACTCGTCTAACTTACATTTAAAACAAAAACAAATTTTGAAATTTTTGTTTTAAATGAAAGTTAGACGAGTCGTTTCTCCGCACGTGTTATAAAAACAGACAGTTTTTTTTTTATTTTATTTTTCAAAATTCAAAATTATTTTTGCTTTACCAGTAAAATTTTAAATTATTTACTATTTTAGTTAAACAAAATAATAAAATCAAATAATTCTTTTTGTTAGATTAAAATTTAAAGTCAGTAAGTGATTTACTTAAAAATTTCTAGTCATAATTTTTTCTGTGTAGATGAATATGTCGATATGTTACAAATGGAATGACAAACTCAATATATCCCCCACCCATCCCTTCGGATAGTGAGTTTTCTTTAAAGCAATCTTTTTTTTAAATTGTTGATATCTACGTATTTTCAGTCAGTACCATTTTTGAGATCTACAGTCATATGTTAGTTATATGAAATACAAATTTCCCTTCTGCACCCACTTCTTGCACCTCGTTTTCCGTGGTTTTATGAGGGTCAACTGAGAAGTTCTTGATTTACAGCTTTAAAGACTTCTAGAAGCTATATGTGATAAATTGTAGACTTGACTTATAGTACATATTTGTAACACGTTTTATTGTCTATAAAATGTGAATGACTAGTTTGCTTTTCCTATTACCTAGGAAATTATATAACGTGAAAACTCCATAAGGAAGCATATATTTCTTAGTCGTCAATGGGTTAAAAGTCTGTTGTGATGAACAAATTTCATTTAACTTTCTATACACTACCAAGTCCAAGGAATAATAATTTCATAGAATTATTGGCGATGTAATTTTTTTGCGATTTTGTTGACCTGTCTTTTGAAGCATAAAATCAAAGAAGCAAAAAGTAGTAAAATTTTTTTATTTTCAAAAGTTGATTATTAACAACACACATTAGTTTAGCAATATTTTTTGAAGAATTTCTGTTAAGTAATTAAATACTCTAAGCAAATATTTTAACATATAAAAAATTTAGTAAAATATAAATTAAAACTCATTCATACGTTCAATATTTACCAGACAAAACAAAATTATTTTAGCCCAACTCTAAAAAAAAAAAAAAAATAATAAAAAGTCTAGTACTTTGAGAAAAATAAACGAAATTAATTTAATGCATTTTTAATAAAAATATAGGAATTCCACAATTTTTTTTTTAAGAATATTTTTTTTTTTTTTCATTATTTCATTTCAGAGTAACAGATATTTAAACTCTCAGCTACCACCATCCAAAATTAAAAACGAACAAAAAAAGGGATAAACATTAATGAATGAACACAATAATAAAAATATTTTTATATTTTCGTATTATTCTCTCAAATTGGTATTACTGGCAAATTCAGTTAAGAAAAAAAAAACGAATTATATTGTATACGGGTGCATGTAAGTGTACGATGAGTAAGTATGAAATGAAAGAACGCAATTGTTTTACGCACGAATAAATTTTAATGAAACGTTACAATAACAGAAATTTATTTAATAAGAAAATAACTGCGTTCGAAAAAAACGAGTGAAATCATATCGAAATTAAAGCGATCCCTTTTCATACAGCCACTTGTATAGGGTATTCACTCGAATAATGTTTGTGCGATTAATCGAAAAACTAAAATCAAATAATTGTTCGATTAAATTAAAATCAATAATTTCGAGTAAAAATTTATTCATGTAAATTATACGGATTAATCGGATTCTTACCTACACAGAAAAAATATGACTACATTTTTTTAAACAAATTGAATACAGTAGGGTTATCTACTGTATGTACTGTATATATGTAGGGTTTATACATGATGACCAAGTGGGGGTTGTTGAAAATAAAAAGGGTTATCAATCTATAATTGAGAATGAATTATAATTACTATTTTGACGAGAGTAATTATAATCGAGGATTTTGGGAAAGAAATAAAAATGGGGGCATTCAATTAGGGGTGTAGCTGGTTCCTTTTATAACAATTTCTCACCTTTTCTTGCAGGGAAAATTCAGGAATGAGGTAAGTACTCTTTTGTTTTCAGCTCAACTTCAGTTTTATATTACAAAAGATTTATTTTCTTAGATTTAGGTAACTTAGGTAAAGTTAAGTAAGTATTTTAATTATTTATGACGCTCGTAATAGCTCGATGGTAAAACGATAAATGACTTTAAAACTAAAGGTCAATCGTTTTTGAAGCCTTTTGGACTTTCGAAAACCGATAACATAACTTTTGTTTTATTAAAAAAAAATCAACTTATGGCATTAAAACATTATTTTGTTCTTATGAGCATACATACGAAGAATTATCTTGTATTAATTAATTATAATTTTATTATAATTATATATTATATATATATATATATATATATATATATATATTTATTTATTTCTTTGATTTTAATATTTTGTTTTATTGGTTGAGAAATATTAAATTATAAAGACTTCAACATAGTAATATGCAATTCAATATTTGAGAGCTTCCTGAGCTAAGTTGTCTTCATTTTCCTAAGGAATTTTCGAATACATTAATTCATATTTATTTATGTTTCTTCTTTTAGGTAATTATATATATAAATGAATATATAAATATATATATATATATATATATATATATATATATATATATATGGACGTTTTTCAATCACAAAAATTAAACCAAATATATAAACATCATTTTAAGAAATTATAGTATAAAATTTAAATTATTTGTTATTTATAATTTGGGTTCGGAATGGATAAAGATAACAAATTCACCTTTTGATATTAAATTTTCCGTAAGAAACAAATTGGAAAATGTTTAACTTAATTCGGAAAAGCTTATCGTTATTCTACGGATATCTGTGCAGTCAATAGTTTTAAGCATAGAGTTGATGTATCAATAGAGCCAAAAAAATACCCTACTATATGTACCCATATACCTTAGTGGATTTTTCCTTGATTTTGTACAAAAAATTAAAATTTTATGTTAATTATTTTATAGTGTTATTTCGTTATAATAAAAGCTAACTAGTAAGTAAACGTAAACAACTTGTTTGAGTATGTTCACGATATCCGTCCGTCCATCTATCCGTCCATTTTAATTTTTAATGAAGCTGCAAATAGCAAATTTTAATATAGTTGGATGAAATTTAGCTTCTATGATGCAGAAATGAACTCTGTTCAAATTGGTTGACAATAGTTACTTATTATAATTTTGAAATTTTCCCTTAGAATGGGGTTGCGGCGTTCATAATTTTTTTTAAATATTACATAATTTAGTACATATAAAAGTTTTATTTACGTTAAAAAGCCCCTTTCATTTTATAAAATAATTTTTATAAACGTAAAAAGCGCAGCAGCAAATTTTTATAAGGTTCTCTTCTCAAAAATTCATAGTTCCCATATAAGGCCTACTTCCGGAAACCATTAAAAAGTTCATAAATTAGTATTGGTAGACACTATGTTTTTTAAACATGTAAGATTCTATAAAGTATTAATTGTAATTCTAAACTTTGCAAGAAGACTTGATTCTCAATAAAACACAGGTTTCATATAAAAAACTCTTCAAAACTCAGTCACGCCAGACTATAACACTTTTACAATCTTAAAGAATGTTGTCAGTGGTGGCACTGACCTGATATACAATTGAGCACAGGTTCTATATAAGTTCCTCTATAAAAGTCGTTTAAACCATACTATAACTATCTTACAATCCTAAATAATGTAGTGATGGCACAGCGTCCTGTCAAGTTTGGAGCTACAATATCGAAAGTTTATGTGACCTGACACAAATATCGGAAATGATATCAATACCTTGAGCATTTGCATGATATTTTAGAGTAAAAATATTGAATATTTTTATATGACATACAAAATGCCTAAAAAGAATTCACAAAAACTGAAGACAATAATGATGGGTGTAAAAATAGCTTGAATGATTAAAAAATAATAATAAAGACTTTCGCAAAATAGTGATAAAGGGAAATATTTGAAAGCTATCATATATTATATTATATACTTCTTACTGAAGCTCCTACATAACCTAGAAAGTTTAAAATTATATTGCTTATGAAACTAATTTTCCTTTAAATCCTAACCACCCCAAATTTTATATAATGACACTTTGGCCTGACATGGCTATTTTAAACAAAAACAAATTTCAATTTTAACTTTCAATGAAGCTAAAGACAAAAAAATAATAATTACTGCAAATAAAAGTTATTTGTAGTGCAAAACACATAAAAATGATATAATTGTAACCGAGTACCCTGAGTATCCCGTAGGTGTCAATTGAAAGGCCATTTTATATATAGACCAATTTAGCAAAATTGAGGTTTCGTCAGTTTCTGAACTTTAGAAACACCTTAGTCGCGATGATATGAAGTTTCTTGACTATATCTTCACTTTTAAAGAAATGCGAGCATTTTAAATTCGAAAAAGGTACCCGCGTATATGCCGTAGAGTTTAGCAGTAAACTCATATTTTATATTAAGAATCGCTGAAGTCTTTGTCTTAAGTAAATCTGATGTTTTTATATTTCATATCATCAGATCATCATCAGATTTTTATTTATATGTTTTACGGAAAATAATACTTTAAAATGAACAAGGTGATAGACCCATTAAAACATTAAGTAAATATAGAGAAACAATGGCTTTGAAAAACAAAATAGACAAATATATTCAAATTTTAATTACATATTATTTTTTAAAGACTATTCCAACAATTTTTACATTTTATTAAAGTTAACATTGGATTATTATTATTTATTTTTTTAACAGACACAGAAAAATTGATTTATTTTTTAATAAATATGAAAAAAGAACAGTAAAATTTTAAGGCATAATTTATTCGAATAACTAGAGTAACTTAAAAACTTTACTTGATTAATTTATTTGATTAATTTTCGAGTTATTTGATTAATCGGATAATGAAAAAGTCGAGTAAAGTGAATACCCTACACTTGTAGTTGCTAGCACTTGGAGTGAAAAACGTAGTAAGTTAAGAAAATAAAATGAAAATACGATTAAATGATGAAAACAGTTTTTATATTAATAAAAAATTTTAAATGAAAATAGTTTTTGTAAAACATTAAAGCAAGGGGATAGTTTTCTTTCAATTTTAGATCAAAGAAAAGATTATTATACTAAGTTTTACACCAAAAAATCAGCCAAATAAAGTGAAAAATCTTTAAAAACTTTACACTCAGAAATAAGTTAAAAAGATTTCAGCAACTTTCATTAGTCTATATTACATCTGCATCAGAATATTACACCACACTGCATGTGTAGTAGTAATCTCTTCAAAAAAAAAAGAAAAAAATCTAATAAGAAAGAAGAAAATAAATGAATATAATAAAATTACAATAAAATTAAAAATATTGCAACTTCTTTTGTTATTCTATTCCCTCTTTTTTTTCATCTGTTCTGTTCAATTATTAAAAACTCCAAGACTTAAGATACCCCCTGCATCATATTTAAACCAAAAATTCTGTCTGCTACTAGAGAAAATACTCGTAGTAGGAGTGTAAGACATACTAATCTGACAAAAGGAAACTTCAATAAAAAGCTTTAAAGATACACGTAGAAGTACACGCAGCTTGTGTTTAATCAATAAAACCGCATGGGGCGTAAGTTTTAGTACTTGTTTCAGTTTTTCTCATTTCTCTTTCAACATTTATTGTTTGTGAATGTGTATGTTTTTATTTCCTGTTTTACTTCCTTTTTTGCGGTTCTTGACGTCATGTTGCTACGCGGTAATATTGGTTACTCTCCTCCACTATTCTGTATATAACCAAACGAATTATGAATTATTGTTAATTTTCTTTATTTCTTTTGTTATTTTTTTTTTTTTTTTTTGCATAGAGTTTTAACTTTGTGTTTAGGCCAAAGAAACATCCCACAGAGCATATAATTGTATAATTTTTTGGAGTTTAATTGTAATTTGATCAAAATGAAATTAAATATTTTTGTGGTTGTTGAAAATTCTTTATAGTTGTTAGGGGGTTTTATTAAATAAAAAAAAAATTAGATAGTTTTTCTAATAATGAAAATATGTTTTATAAAAGGGATTCTTGTAAAAACTTAAGTTGTTTGTGCAATTTCTATACCATACACCACCATAGATAGGGATGGTATTATGCGTTTGTGCTGATGGTTGTAATATCCAAAAATATTATTCTAAGACCCATGTTAGTGTACAACAATCGGTTTAGGATCATTTTCCAAGTCGGGGTCGTAATTTTATAAATAATTTTATAAATAATAACGAAATTTGATACATGTGTTTCTTATGTTCCAAGGACAAGCTTGTTGGACATGATGGTTCTATAATTTCACCTAGCCCTCACACAAATGTTCCCTCTTAATATGGTTTTAACGATCATAAAGGCCGTAAATATAAAAATATTTAATTGAACTGTATAATAAGTTTATAAGTATAAGCTTAATATGAGTAAAGATCAGTGTGTCAAATTTCATGAAGATCTATAATTGACCATAGATCTCATATAAACCCTTTTCCGAAAATTAATTTAACGTGCGTAAATTCAATACGTATGTTAATATCAAATTAATATTTGACACAAATAAGTTTTACAGAAGTAAAAATCACAGTGCCAAATTTTATAAGGATCAGTCCATAATTAACCCTTATGAGGCGCACTTCCGATAATCACCGTAATAGACATAATGGCATAGTATAATGCATACATATGTTTCAAAGGATTATACAATACTTTTAATATAAGTATCGCTCCGGATACTTATACGATATACATCATTTTTCCCATAATAGGTCAAAAATTTCTAATTAACAAATTTTATTTAATTTTTAATACAAAAGAAAATTATTTACATTTTCAAAACGGTGGCTTCTCATTATATTTCGAGCAAGTGGGTTAGGGTGTACTTCAAGCTTCCTCAGATACGATTCTGTGTGTTTCCTTATTTCATCTTTGATAGGAGAAACATTAAGATCCTTGTGAATGTTTCGATTTTTCACATACCAGGGAGCTGCAGTTATCATTCGTAGTATTTTATTATTTGAATTTTTGAATTTTTTCAACATTTGAAGCTGAGGCCATGCCCCATAGTTAGATACCATAGCACTATATTGGCTTTATAATTGAGTTATAGATCAATAGTTTGTAGTCTCTACTTCATTTTGAATTTCTACCAATGAGCCAGTTAATTTGAAGTGATTTTAATTTCATTTGGGTTCATTTTGTGAGTGAGTAATTCGAATACGGGGTAGCATCTAGGTTCTGTTATGTAATAAGCATAAGTTTTAATTAATAATAATATTTTAATTAATATTGTGTGAAACGAAATTTTTTTGATAAAATTTCATTAAATGGAGTACAATACGAAAGTTGACGACGGAAGCCTTGGAATCGCTAACGATCAGCCGGAATGTTGGGAGGTTCTTGTCTCCTAACGTTTTGTCTCAGTTTTATTACAAAACTAATTTTATATAGACTCTCTTAAAGTTTTTGAATTATGTTAACAAATTTTCTTTAAATAAAGGACGAAATTAATCATAATAACAAATACAAAAGCCTCAATAACTATGACTAAAATGAGAGGATCTATTTCAAGGTCACTGATTATGAATGTGTTATTGCGATCCCTAGGATGACATGAGACTGGTAAAACCCATGCCTACCATTTTCCTAGTGGTACATTATTTAAAAATTCATAGGAACCCACAGTTAAATTACCTTAGCATATTCAATGCATACAAAAAAATTATAGTTTTTAACAATTCATAACCAAGAGATTCATTATTATTTTATTGAACTCATAAAAAAAATGTTTAACAAAATAAAACAGAAATATTTATATATAAGGTATGTAACTAGCAATACGAAAAGAAAAACTTAACTTTAACTCTTTAATCATACTTTAAAATATATGAATATCTAAATAACTAGGATATTACATTTAATTTAGTAATAATATAAATTAGCGTCCAAAATATGACAGAAGAATTTCTTATAGCATAAATAATAAACTTAAAAAAAAGAAACAAAAATATATTAGTAACCGAACCGAAAGAAGGAAACGATAGTATGAGCATAAGCGAAATATGATCAATAAAAAAATAATTACGAATAGAGGAGTAAGACATATAAAAAGTAACTTTACTTAGCAAAACAAGAATATGAAAGTAATAGAAGAAATTAAAATAACTTCTTCTTTTTCAGATTTCATTCAACAATGATGTCACATATCTGTTTATTTATTTGTTACTCCTATATTCTTAACGATTAATGCAAGAAAATAAATATTTTAATACTTTTTGATTAAAACTTACCAACCATTATATCAGCAGCGATGAGGCCTCAGCGACTGTTATGGTTGTTTTTGTGTACATAATAATGATGATGATGATGATAATGAGATGTTATTTATAGATGTTTAAATTCTTGCACATTATATAAATTAATTATGAAAAAAAGCACTATTCTTTAAACCGATCTATGATACTTTGTGTGATATTTTGTTTTTATTTATTATTTAGATTTGACTAAGTCGTAATATTTTCTTGATAATTCGTTTTTAACTTATTTCTTCTTAGATTTACACTAATCTGTGATAATTTTTATATTTATTCTTTAGGCTTAGGCTTTTCTCATATTTATATACATATTTTTTTCTTAATTGGCACTTTAGTTTTAATTTTCTACTTTATGGTTATTGGAATTTTTAATTTGAGTTTTTCTTTTCTTTTCAATTAATCATTTTTTATATTAACATTTTTTTTTATACAAATCTAAATTTTACCTTTACTTTAACCTAATTTCGTTTTTTTCCTATTACTATAATACTTTCTCTTCTACGTATATCTTTATTTTAAATTTTTACTTTAGTTTTTTCCACAATTGCACTTTTCATTGATCTACTTTGATTTACACGGTTTTACTATTTTTGACTTTTGATATTCTGCTTGTGGTCACTAATAATGATATTTGGTCTTCTTCTTGCTCTCCGAAAAGAAATTATGCAAAGGAAGATTATGATGACAGAATGTTGGATGTTGCATATTATGTTGGGAAGTTATGGCACGAGTACTTATGTTGGATATGTTGCATGTAGGGTATGCAAAAACATTCGACGATTTCAAAAATCTGATAGGACGAGATTAATAAACGGGTTTGAAAAAAATCTAAAAATAAATTCCAAGACCTTACCGCAAATGTTCTGAAGTTTAGTTTAAATTTACCAGGGTATGAAAACGACATTCACATATGTATAGGAATTTGTAAGGGTTAGAGCTTAAGAATGGTATAAATACGTAAATTTTGCAGATTAAAGCTGATATATTTTTCCGGAAATTATTTTTTTAATCGAGCAGATGCTTCTAAGAGGATTTAGTTAAATTTAATTTCAACTGATCCTGTCAGGGATGAAGCTTTTAAGGATTTCCGGC
The DNA here is from genome assembly GCA_932274085.1 of Protocalliphora azurea. Classification (NCBI taxonomy): domain Eukaryota; kingdom Metazoa; phylum Arthropoda; class Insecta; order Diptera; family Calliphoridae; genus Protocalliphora; species Protocalliphora azurea. The sequence continues at coordinate 114,761,624 of OW026520.1, forward strand.
AGAATTTTTAACAAAATAAATTTCCTTAGTCCGAGAAATAAATTTACTGGAATTTAACAACGTGTTTAAAGTTTAATTTAATTAAAATTATAAATTAAATTTTAAGAATACCTTTTATTTCCCAATAATATGGATGTTTTTGGATTTATTTTTGAATTCAATTGTGTGTTAAAAACAAATATATATAAATCACTAAGTTTCTGTATTAATCATCAATACAGATTGTTGTAGCTTGAAGATAATCTTCATGAAGATCACACATTAAGTAGTGTCTGATACGGATTTTTATTAAAATGCCAGAGCCTCCGCATGCTCTATCTCTTGAATCTTTAGCTAAACCCTTTGATTACATATAGTGTTTCGTCCGGCAGTGGTTGGACTTAATATAAATTAAAATTAAAAATTAAGATTTGAATGCTTATTATTAGTTAATTTTGTGAAGATTCAATAAATAAATTTAGATTAAAAAACATTAAAACGATAAAAGAACTGAAAATTTGCAAACCATTGATCCTTTTTTGAAGTATCTAAGGAATAAATTTACCCTTCCTTATTTCAAAATTAAATATATTCTTTTAAGCACTGCGCATTAAAAATGTAATGCATACAATTTAGCTTATAAAAATTAAACCAATGGGACAATCTCACTCTGAAATACACTTTTTAAGGCCTTTATTGTAAAAAACGGATTTAATTATTTTTAAACTCTATTTTATTTTTTAGTCAGCTTTAAGTAATCTTAAAATATGTTTCTACTATGACCTATTTAAAATGGGCAGAGTTCTGGACCATTTAGTAGATTGGCCTCCTTTGATACATAACAGCAAAATTTGTTTGATACCACTCAGTTACTTTTTTGTTGTAATAATGAGAAGAGAGATGAGGCCAAACAAATTAGAAATCTTTGTGTCTTCTAATGTTAGGAAGGATTCCTTTCTGACGACACTCATTTGCTTACAATGCTCTGTTAAAAGTGTTATTTGTTAGCCTGTGCCTATATATATATATATCTACTTCAAGACAAAAGTCAAAATCGATGCGAATCTATACGATGTAACCTCAGTTAAAAAGCCTATTATTACTTTTGGTAGTTACAGTTGTAAAACTACAAAATTAAAAAAAAAACATTAATGAATTCGTCTCATTGTTATTTTTGTGCAATTATTGTAATCTTCTATTAATTCGCATTAATTTTGACATTCGTCTTGATAAAAAATTTTCTAATATAGACAGTACGTTATAACTGAAGTGCTTTTCTCCATCCTTGGACAAATATCTAGCCACAAAAAAAATTTGTTCGACAACTCCGATTTTTTACAGGACATTTATCCACATTTCCCATAACATCTGTGATATGGAATTCAAGACCAGAATGTTGTAAAAAGTTCGACAGCACAAACTTTCTCTAATACTTTCATATTGTTGAAAAAAAATAATCTCAGTAATTTTTTTCCTTTTTTATTTTTTGCCTTAACATTTTATTCTAGCTTTCCCATTAGGAAATTTTTTTACTTCATGGATTTCCAAGAACGAGACACATTCCATCCATAGATATAGAGATTTTCTTTTAAAATTCGTATTATTTTGTCTGCGATCTTACAGTCTGTAAATCACATTTTTTCGGTTATCATGATTCAATTCGGTTACCATGAACTTACCTGTACTCCTAGCAATTGTTTAAAATGGCCGATATGTGTTTTGATTATAAAATTGAATTATGCGCTTGAATGAATTTGGTTAAATTTTCATTTTAAGAAAAACTAAATATATTACTACCACAAAATTTAGCACATAGTTATTAAAAATAATAACAATAACGAAAATTTTGCAATATATTAATTTTAAATCTTATGAGGTCATGTCAGTAATCCGTTTGTTTAAAATAGCATTAGCATAAAATTTATTAAGGATTAAAGTCAATATCTTTCAGGCTAAAAATATTTGATAATTGCCAATTTATATATTTCTAAAAGAGCATTTACTTTTTTTATGTAACTTTTAACAGCCTTCCTATTTTCATTAAGTTTTATGGCGTATTAAATTACAAAATTTCTAATAAACTCATTAACTTCTAGGTATTAATTCTTTGAACCTATAATAAAAGTTATAAGGCTTAAAGTATGCACAGATGCCTTTGTGTGCAGTTCTTACATGATAAATATCGTATGTTCTGCGACAAAAATATCTTCTATTTAGTTCTTCAGAAGGGCAAAAACATAGTTTTATTTTAAAATGAAAATTATACAACTGTGACTGTATTTATCGGAGTAATAAAAAAGTTGTGTAAAAAAATAAAATGTCTCACTAAAATTAAAAATTTTTATTTTTCCAAAAAAATAAATAAATAAATAATTAAAAATAATAGAAAATGCTCTATATTTTTTATCACAATTTATTAAGAATAAAGTGACTCAATAAAACGCACAATTATCCTAACTCCTATTGAAATATTTTTTCTGCTTTCGTAAATAATTTTGTTACTTTCCGTAAATTTTTTAAATGAGATACCTTCAATTAAATGCAAGTAAAATAGACATTCATATATTACTTCTAATAAAATATGTATCGCTTTTTCTCTAATTATTCAGCTTTTTTTTATTCATATAATTAATTATATTTTAACAAAACTAAAGATGAAGCGCTCGATTTTAATGAATTGATCGTGGACGACTTTTTTTCCTCAAGTTTATTTCAATAACAGGGCCACATTTTATTAAGATCTTCATATTTTACTATAATATTTAACCTGAGGGAAATCAGTTAATGATTTGGTATTGTATTTAATAAATAATAATAATAAATAATTGACAAAACTTGAATTTTAGTACTCTAAGGGTGAAAAAAGTATTATTTGAAATTTATTTTGATAAAATTGCTTTATAAAATTGCTTTCTCAAAAGTATTAAAAATTTGTAGTTTTATTATACGCTACACCACCATAGGTGTTGGAGTATTATGAATTTGTGCTGATGTTTGTAACGCACAGAAAAAAGTTTTCCAACACTCACCTTAAAGTATACCAGAAAATGATTCTGAGTCGATTTAATGTTATCCGTCCGTCCGTTTGGATGGCTGGCTGGACGGCTTGTGCCCAAAGTACGAGTCGTAATTTTAAAGACAATTTGATGAAATTTGGCACATATGTTTATTTTGCCATAAGAAAGGAGCTTATTTAAATTGGTAATGGTGGGTGCATTATTTTACCTATCCCACATGCAAACACTCGCAAGAATAATGTTTTTGTCTCAATTTCAATAAAATTTAGTTCATATTAGTATATATTAGTTTTATATGAGATTAAATTGGAACGCCAAATTTCAGAAAGACCGATCCACAATTAGGCATAACTTCCATATAAGGTTCGCTTTCAAAAATTACTTTAACTCGCATAAATCGCTCATAAATGACAATATCAACATAATATTTGACAAAAATATGTTTAGTATAAATAGAAATCATAGTATCCAATTTAATAAGGATTAGTCCATAGATGGCCATAGGTTCATTATTAGGTCCATTTCAGGAAACCTCGAATATCATTTAAAGGCACAAAGGCATTATTGTAGGGTATCAAATTGTCAGGCTTGACCGACTATAACTTTTTACTTGTTTTTCATTAATATATACAATTAGTCGAAAGGAAAATAAAAAGTGACTGATTTTGACATTTTCGTTCGTATAGAAATACAGAAAGCCAATTTTGTATACAAGCACTAACGTTTTCGATCGACTTGTCATTCAAATCATGTACTCTTATAAATATACATCGTTTGAGTGGTCTTTCTATAAATTTTCCTCCAACGAGTCAAATCAAACTTAATCATCAAACTTTTAAAATTTGGTAATACTAAAAATATATAAATATATACTAATACACACACTTTTTTGTTTTTGCAACAAGCGTTTGAAATATCTTTTATGTACTTGGGAAAACTAGCAAATTTCAAGATTGGCTACCGTTACCGAAATAGCTCAAAATACCGTTACTGCTAAAATACCGATAACGAAATAACCTAAAACACCATAATCGCAAAGTAGTTTTTACTGCTAAAATGCAATTACCTTTATTATATATTTTCAGGAAGAAGAATTATTTTAAATAAAATTAAAATAAAACTTGTAAGAATGTTATGGTTATTTCAACCAAACAACCTTTTAATACCTGACTCAGTTATATTAGATCCACTTTTGAGGGAATTTTTGTAGAAAGTTTTAAGCAAAAAGATAAAGAAAAGAATCTTTTTTAGAAATATAGGAAATTTTTTTAATGTTTAAAATAAAAAAACAGCAACAAATCATAGACAAATGTAAAAAATACGAACTATGTTAGTATTAAAAATCAATTTATATTTATGATATATATTTAATTGATTATAACCTTTTTTATTTTCTCCACCATAAATAGTAATAGACTACATAAGTTTATTTATTTTTAGTTTCATATGAAGTAAGTATTATGCGTAATTACATATACTAGATTCCCCTGTGGGAAATGGCTTTCCTAATACTTCCAGGTACAGTTATAAGATTTGTATAAATAGCTTTTAATTAATATTTTTCATTTTAAATTATTAATTACTTCAATGGTCCGCATACTTTTTGATATAACTATAAAATATTCCTTACTAACAACAAAAAACGAAAAAAAGATTTTTTTTTTTTAAATTTTTATCTGGCGTCACATAGTGGTTCTAGAACGCTTTTCTTAAATAATTCTGTAACTTCTGAGAATTGAAAATATCTCAATAAAATTTCACCTGGCCAAAAAGGAGGTGTTCTCAAGTTAACTTGAAGGAGCACAGATTCTTAGCAGATCAGGGGGAAATGGGTAGACCTCCGAAGTTGGACATCTCGGGATGTAACTTTTTTAAAAAATCGCCAAAATTTCGTTCACGATTTGACAGAAAAAAATTTGCATAGAGAGGTCCTTATAAATCTTTACAAAAACTTTGCTTACATGGGTAGGTTATTCCTTTTATTTTAAGAGATTTTCCAGTCAAAATAAATTTTTATCTCATTTCTAGCCTTGTTTAGTTTTTTTAACTTAGTGGACTTAATATGGCCGCAATTTTTTTTTTTAATATCCACCAAATTTCTTATGAAACTATAAATAATACTGCTGCGAGAGTCATAAAAATATGTAGATTCGGTAAAAAGTTATGTTAATTTGAAGTTGGAACTTTCACATTTTTTGTGTCTTTGATTTTTTTCAAAAAAAAAGGTGAAAATATTTTTTTACTTATAAAATTTGAGTTTTGTTCTGACCCATATAATTTTTTTAATGTTTATAAAAGAAATCTTAATGAAGATGCTGGCAAAGTAAAATCGAAGGCGTTTGAAGCAATGTTCTCAAGCTAAATTTGCTAATTTCCCAAAAAAAAAATTTTTTTAATTGTTTATAAAACTCTCAAGCCGCAAACAAAAATTATGTTAAGTAAATACCTTCGTATAGTGGGTAAAAACACAGAAAGTATCTTTTAACTGTCGCCTCTTATAAAAGTAAATTTTTAAAACACGTTTTATCCGAGATGGGATTTTGGATATTTTGGTAAAACACAGTGGGCAAGTCTATCTATATTGTGCCAAAATCTCATTTGAATATCCCTACTCGCTTAAATTTGATTTAGGTCCAAATATTAACATCATTTCTAAAAAATATAGTTAAAATTTAAAGTTTTTCAGGTCATGGTTTGAATAAAAAACCTAACGGTAATATCGGTAAAATTCCATTACCGAAATAACAGAAAATACGGTTACGTGTAAATTACCCTTACAAAGATAATCAAAAATAAATCGGTTGCAAACCTTTGTCTAAAAGCTTAAAGTATGTTATAATGTATGTTGCGTATGACTTTTATTTCATTTTTGTATTTGATCAGCATATGTGACGTATCAGTGATATTTTTATGTTGCCATGTAAATCATACGTTTAAGATGTTACTAAATAAACTTCTGTACTCTGCACTCTTCACTCGGACCATATTCTTACAAAACCCCGTCTAATAAGTTTAAGACTGAAAACATTGATTTACAAGTGTTGAGCTTAAATCTGCCTAACATTTTATTTTTCATTATTGATAATTTAGAAAAAAGACGTTCCACAGAGCCACTATTATAAGGCAAAGTAAAAATACAAATTAAGTATTCATCGAATCTGTCTTTTAATTTTCCTCATTCCGGACCAAAAAGATTCTTCATTTGATGTTCAGTTTTCAGCAGTTTCAATTCATTTATAAATTTTCTGGGATTCATTTAGCACCTAGTCTCAAAAGTCGTCATTTAATTCCATTTTAATAAAAGGGACCAAAAAAGTGGCATGGTGGTTGAAAAAAAAGCAATTGGCGACTAAAATCGCCCAACGGTAATGCTACCCACAGTAATTCATTTCATAAGTAAAAATTAAGCAAAAATTCTAAAAAAAAATAATTTTAAAAATATGTGTTTACCTAAAAGAAATTAAAATTTCTTATTTAGAAAAATATACATAGTATTTTAACAAAAAAAATTAAAAATTAGTTTTCTGATGTAATAACTTTTAATATATATTTATATATATATATATATATATATATATATATATATATATATATATATATATATATATATATATATATATATATATATATATATATTGTATATATAAACTCTCATATTCCAGTGTTACCAGTTTAGACTTTTAATCTAGATTTTTATTTTGCTTTTGGCCTCAAAATTTTCGTTGCAAATATAAATTTACAATATAAATTTGGTTATAACAAAAAATTCTAATAGAAAATAACAAAAAAAAATTAAAAATTCGTTTTCTGATGTAATAACATTTAATGTTGGTTATTACATATATATATATATATATATATATATAACAAAAAATTCTAACCGAATATGAGGAAAGCTTTTTCTTTAACATTTTAAAATTAAATAAACATATTAAACGAAAAATAAATTGTTTGTAAATTTTTCGGAAAAATTTTGAAAATAATAAAGAAAAAATTACAAATAATTTAATAATATTATGAATAATAACAAAAAATGTATAACTACTTTTCTGGACGAGTCTTTAAGCAGCATTTAAATTACTAAATAAAATATAGCTTTACAACGTTATTAGTCCAAAATAATGGTAAATGTATGTGGTTATGAAATACAAAACAACTTTTATATAAGGAAAGTTCTTTATAGATAATCATCAGCATTTCGAGATTCCTCTGGTACCGTTCTTTCTATACTTCATTAATTTTCGTCATATGATAAATATTAAGTCATTTTATACATGTGTCCTAAAAGCTGCTTCAAAAAATATATCTTATTGGCGATTCCAGGACTGTTATATATATATGTACATACATTCCAGTATTTTTTTTTTTTTTTTTTAATAGTTATCTTATGATTTAAATTTCATAATGCCTTTCACTTGTATATTAATATAAAAGAATTAGATTGTAAAAAAAAGAATGGTTTTTATTCACAATATAGTGTTTCATAATTTTAAACCTTTTTACAGAATTACTTTTGAAATCGGTTACATGTAGAGTGCATATTCATACACTAATCACAAATAAATTATGAAATAGTACTTGGAACCGAAGAAATTCGATTGGCAACAACAAATTCGATTGCCACAACGAATCTGTTTTCTCTATAAACTAATAGAAATAATTAAATATTTTTACTTTTCCATCTTTTAGGGAAGAACTTCTAATGACAGCAGAGCTATTAGAACAATAATAACTAGCCAACCTTCCAGACGAATGGACAAATATCGTTTTATCATACACTAAAAAAAAAGAAAAAAAAGAATGGTTAGAAAACCGTCATAGTTATGAAAATTTAAGAGAAAACATCAATATGTTGGTTTAGCTATTGAATATTTTTAATTTCAATGTAGTGTTTATTCTGTTCGTATAGGTATAAAATTATAGTTATAATTAAGTTGGCATTCTCACAATGTCCTTCGTTAGTCTGCTTAAAATAAATTCGATGAGCAAGAGAATAAAATTGCCAGTTTAACAGCAGATATTGCCAGTAAGAATCAAAATCATGTTTTTATGATGACATTTCAAACTTTAATTATATTATCAGTTGCATTACCAATAAATGTTACTAAGTTCGGTGTTTACAACCGACACAAAATATGTTGCAAGAAATGTTTGACAACTGTGAAAGAAAAAATAAATTAAAAAGAATTTAATGAAAGAATAATAATAATTAAATGTAAATTGGATATATAAATTATAAAATAAAAGGAAATAAAAATGTAGTGTTCGCTATATATAATCGCAAATACAGGTGAGTGTTTTGTAATTCCTATAAGTGTGCATTTTATTAAGTACATATATATGTATATAAGTATACACGTAATGTACAATAACAAAAAATATTTCGCAAATCATGCAGCAACATGTCTCTTGTTCTCCATTTTTGGTACCATTTGCTGCAAAATAGTTCACTGGGCGTAATATGCCAGGAAATCCTCAAATCCCTACACAGAAAAAATTATAGCTATAGATTTTTTAAACAAATCATTATTTTGCTTCAAACAAAATTTTATAAAAAATTTTATTTGCTTTTAAAATTTAGTTTTATTGGTTTTAAATGATGTAAAAATCAATAAAAAAACAAAAATATTTTTTATATTTTGACATCTTTAATAGACACTAAATTAAATTATAAAATTTCTAAATCTAGAAAATATAAAAACAAATTCCAGAGGTAAGTTGTTTTAATTATCGTCCAAATTTTACAAATAATTGAATATTTATCTTCTTCTAGAGTATTCAAAAACATATGAAAAGGATGGATGTTCATCAGAAAATATGTGGTAAGATTTAGCAGAAAAATAGGTAAGTAAATAAGTAAGTAAGTTGTTTTATCTCCCATTATCCCTATCATTATACTAAGGATCGATTTAAAAATGTTCGTATGGATAGCTTTCTGTAGGACTAGTTAGTTATGTTGTATGTACTGTTTCAAATTATACTTTAATATTTTCAAAATAGTTTAATCTAGTTTTACTTTGGTATTTATGTTTTTTTTTAAATTTTCAAATAATAAAATATACTTACTTCGTATTGAGATACCAAAAACAAAACATTGTCTTTCACTTTTCAATAGGTTATGGGCCTTACTCATCATTGAATAAAAATTTTTGATTGTGCAATTCGGTTATCTTGGAATTATACACAAGATCGTAATATTATGGCGAACGCGAACGTATTAACTCAAACAGAGAAGTTGGTTGGATCCGAGAATTGGTCCACATGGTGTTTTGCGTTGAGAGCTCAGTTTGAATTAGATAATCTGTGGTGCTGTATTGAAGGTATGTGCGAAGATGCTGCGAAGCAAACACAAGCAAGGTGCCGCCTAATTCTAGCAATTCACAAGGATTTATATGTTTATGTGCAAGAAGCTGTTACCGCCAAGGAAATTTTTGATAAATTAAAGAATTTATTTCAAGATTCAGGTTTGGACAGACGTATAGGACTTTTGAGAAAGTTATAGTCGATACAGATGATGGATTGTAATTCTGTAGAACATTGCGTTTCTGAAGTTGTGTCAGCAGCACAAAAGTTAAATGGTATTGGTTTTAATGTATCTGATGAATAGATAGCATCAATTTTGTTAAAACGCTTACCATCAGAATATAATCCCATGATTATGAGTATGGAAAGTTTTGGAAAACTGTTAAGTGCAGATGTTGTCAAGTCGAAGTTATTGCAAAATGTCAAGTTTGAATCTCAGATGTCAAACTCGGCTATCTAGTAGGAAGCAAACTAAAAGGAAGGACATTAAGCATGTAAAGTGTAAGAAATTTGGCCATTATTCAACTTAATGTCCAAATAAAGATTCTAGAAACAAAAATTAGTCTGTGTTTGCTGCTTATGTCGTAAGTGGTTTAACTGCAGATGATTGGTACGTCGATAGCGGAGCATCCATACATATGGCTAAATCTAAAACTCATTTTAAAACCCTTGAGAGGTATAATGGTGAAGTACGTATAGCTAGTGACAAAACTTTGAAAGCAGTTGGTAAAGGTGTGGTTGAAATAGATCTTGCAATTCCGGGTGGATATCAGAGTAACTTTCAGCCAAAACGGATATAGTGTGTTAGACAAAAGCAATAAGTTAGTGGCATCTGGAAAATTGGTTGACGGTATATATAAATTATGTACTCCTACTAATCCACGTGTTTACTTGGCGACAGAATCAAAAAATTTTGAATTATGGCATCGACGTCTGGGAAGATGAAATATGATGGTATGTTGAAATACAAAAATTCTGCTACAATAAATTGTGTGGCATGTGCTCAAGGAAAGCATGCAAAATCAAAATTCCCTAAGAAAGGTTAAAGAGCCAGTGACATTTTGGAAATAGTTCACACAGATTTATGCGGACCTATGGAAGTGAGAAGATTATTTTTATTGGTTATTGTAATGAGTCGAAAGGTTATCGATTATATGATCCAATAAAAAATTTAATATTTTTTGAAAAGGAGTTCATGTCGTTGAATGACTCAAAATCTATTGATGAATACTGGTTTTTAATTCCTCCTTTTAAACAAAAACAAATCGAAGACCAAGAAATATCTGACAACACAGGTAATGATGTCGATAATGATTCATTATTATTCTCTTCGTTTGCAGAGAACGACAATGAAGCTACAACTGTTGAACCTGCTCCAAGACGTAGTGAACGTTTAGTAAAGAAAGCTCAAAGTGGTCTCATAGCATCAAGTGATATTACAGAAGATCCGTTAACGTTTGAGGAAGTCTTAAGTCGTCCCGATAAAGATAAATGGTCAGCTGCGATCAATAGCGAAATCAACTCATCGTAAACAAACAATACTTGGACAAAAGTGAGTCGTTCCAGTTGTAAGAACGGAATTAAAACAAAATGGGTGCTTAAAATTAATGACGAGCCAGATTTATCAAAAACGTATAAAGCTCGTTTGGTTGTAAAAGATTACACGCAGAAAAAAGGTATCGACTATGAAGAAATATACTCGCCTGTGATTCGCTATACATCTTTAAGAATGCTGATGGCGTTAGCTGTAAAGTATAATCTAGAAATCGAACAGATGGATGCTGTAAAGGCATTTTTGCAAGGAGAGCTACAGGAAGATATTTTTATTCATCAACCAGAGGGTGTAAAACAATCCGAACGCAGCTCTAAAACTTAACAAGGCTTTATATGGATTAAAGCAGGCAAGTTTAGTATGAAACAATAAATTAGATCAAATTTTGCAAAATATTGGTTTTAAGAAATCTAAAATAGATCCGTGTGTGCATTACCATATTACAAACACCAATCGAACATATTTAGCAATTTACGTTGATGACATGCTGATGTTAAGCAATGATTCATCATGCTTGGAGAAGCTAAGAAGTGTTTAAGTATTCGTATTATTAAACAAAATAAAGTGATCTATTTAGATCAAGAAGACGATATTGACCAAATACTGCAGAAGTTCAATATGTCAGATTGCAATGCTGTTCAGGTTCCCATGGATCCAAATCAGAAGCTTAGAAAGCAAGAAGATAAAGGAAGTAAAGCTAACGTTTTTCCTTATCAGCAAGCTATTCGAAGCCTAATGTACTTAAAGCAGTGTACATGATATTTGCCACGCAGTAATTTACTTAAGTCGTTTTAATAATAATCCTAGTCAAGAACATTGGAATGCCGTAAAAAGAGTTTTTGGATATTTAAAAGGAACTAAGAGCACCAAACTTTGCTACAGTCAAGATGGTAATACTGATTTAGTTGCCTATTCTGATGCTGATTGGGCAAATGATATGGACGAAAGAAAGTCTATTACTGGGTATGTTGTTATTTTACCGACTCCAATATAATGTGACAATAGAAGTGCAATAGCTTTATCATCGACCAATGTTTACCATGCTCGTTCCAAACATATTGATGTGAGTCATCATTTTATAAGGGAGAAAAAGAATGAAAAACAAGTTATATTTCTTCCTGTGAAGACTGACGAGATGATAGCAGATTCTTTGACAAAAGCTACCACTGTTCAAAAACATAAATTTTGTTTTCAAAAACTGGGTTTAATTATGTAAAGTAAATTTGAGTGGGGGTGTTGTATGTACTGCTTCAAATTATACTTTAATATTTACAAAATAGTTTAATCTAGTTTTACTTTGGTATTTATGTTTTTCAAAATTATCAAATAATAAAATATACTTACTTCGTATTGAGATACCAAAAGAAAACATTGCCTTTCACTTTTCAATAAGTTAACCATATAAACTCTAAGCGTAAATAACACTACTTTATCTACAAAGAAATCCGCTTTTGAAGAAAAATATTATATATATGTATAAGAAGTTTTATGTATTTAATAAGAATCTGTTTTAAGTTTTTATATCACGAACAGATTTTTTTATAGGCTTATAGGCATGATCTCCTTAATATAGTGATCACACTAGTACAACACGTAAACTGTTTGCCCTATTTAGATAAATACATATAAAACACCAAAAATTGCTGACTAAAATTATTTTCAAATTATCTTAACTTTAAGAAAGTTGTAATTTCTTGCAATAGTTAAATATCTTTATGAATTTATAAAGCTGCGGTATATTTACATACATATGTCCTGTTTTAAGATTGGTTCATAGTGCAAAGAACTAGCGTAGCAAATAAGTATTCACTACTGGCACAAATCTACTCAGATAGTGTGAGGATTTATATATATATATATATATATATATATATATATCTGGTCAGCCGATAAGAAATTGTTAATTATTTCGAACCTATCATATATAATACCTTTCATTATTACTTTTTTAACTTCAGTTTAATCTCGTTTAAACTCATTGGTATATGTGCTGAGGAGTTCTAAAGTCTTTAACTAAAGGAAACATAGGGAAAGACTAAATTACGTTTAAGAAGAAAGACTAAATTACGTTCAAGAAGAAAATTTAAAAATAAAAATAAAATATATAATATTTGAAAAAAACGGAAAGAAAGATATAATCGGTCAAGACCAACTACATGATACGACACACCATTTTATACGTGCATAAAAATTCGGGAAGGGGACTTGTATTACACCTGTGGCCAATTTTACTATATAAAATAAAACATACAAATACAGAATAATGATTTGATACTAACATCTAGATGATTTTATGCACTTTAGGACAATTCCTAGAAGTGGGTTCATATGGGAGTTATGGTAAATTGTGGACCGATTCTCATAAAATTTGGTAATGTTGTTACCACGTATATAAGACTTATTTGTGGCGAATAATAACTTGATATTAATATTCGTATGGGATTTATGCACGTTAGAGTGATTTTTGGAAGAGGGATTTATATGGGAGCTATGATCAATTGTGGACCGATCTTTATAAAATTTGTTACAAAGATTAATATTTATACAGAACTTCTTTGCCCGAATTTCATTCAAATATTCTTATTTTTAAGGCATTTTTGAGTGTTTAAACTTAATTCCGGGGGGACATTTGTCTGGGGCTAGGTAAAATAATAGGCCGATCACAACCAATTTTAATATGCTTCGTCCTTGTATCAGAAAGGTCTCACATGCTAAATTTCATTGAATTATTTTTAAAATTGCAACCCGTACCTTGTGCACAAATTCTACATGGACAGCCAGCCAGACGGAAGGACGGACATCCATACGTCAATTTAAAAAGTGATAGTGATTGATTAAGGTGGGGGTTTGCATAACTTTTTCTATGCGATACAAATATCAGCACATATGCATAATACCCCAACCAACTATGGTGGTGTAGGGTATAAAAATAAAATAATATAAAACAAAATAAAATTTAATATGATAATTTTTATCAAATATTTTATTAAATGAAAATTCAAAAAAAAATATTTTTTTATTCTTTCATTTAAAAAGATTTCTGAATTTTGTCAGAATTTTCAACTACTCAAATTTGTAAATAGTCAAAATATTTAATGAGAAATAATGTATATATATTTCTATGAAATATTTGCGAATTTAAATGTTTAATATTACAAACTCAGCGGCAGGTCCGATTTTTGTAAAAAAAAAATATTTGCTTTTATAAATTTAGTATTAGAAAACGAAATTTCATTTTTTCTGTGCATTATGCTTGCCGCGTATATTGTGTCAAGTTTTGCAATGAAATCTTAAAAATTCATATGGTAATTAATTTCATAATATTATATATACCTCTTCAAGATTAATTGCATTTGTGTCTTCTTTTTAGAATAGAATTCACGTCAAGATTATAACGTCTTAAGACTATAGTTATTGGTGAAAAATCTAACACAAATAGTACCTAACGAAAAAGTCTTAAAAACGTTAAACTTATGCCATCCAGAAGATTATATGTATATAGTTATAATATATAGATATATAGAAAATTAAGTGCAATATTATATGATATATGTTTTAAAAATTATATTTTTAAGAAAATGTAAATAAAAATAAAAAAACAAAATTGTGAGCTTGCGTCTAATATTTTTTTGTTGATATTATTTATTCCAACCCAATTATTTATTTATTTTTTTTTTTTTTTTTTTTTTTTGTTACAATTATTAAAATTGTTTTTTGGGTAATCCCAATCGAATTACACAGAACTTGGAACCGACTAAATTCGATTGGCAAAAAATTCGGTCACCACAACGAAACTGTTTTCCCTTGTATCATAGGCTAATTCAATATTGATCGGTATATTTAAATATGGCCGCTTGACTATTTTTTTTTTTTTTTTATTAATTATAAAAAACTTTAATTCCTTATTCGTTTAATAATTTATATCAATATGCAGAAATTTTGGTTTAACCTTTTACTTAAATTCCACAATATTATTTTACCACACTTTTAAAAATATCTTTCATATTGAAACATTTTAGCTTTTAATCTTTCTTTACTTATAACTTAAATATTATTCTTTTATAAAACACTTAAGTTTTAGTGGTTTTCCGGTTTCCGCTACAAACTTCCATTTATTTAAACCAAAACGAAAATATTTGTTTCATTTTATCTTTTTTTTTATTTTTTTATTTTACCCAAAATGCATAAGTTATCATGCAGTTATACTTAACTAACATTTCAAATAAGCTTTCTATCTTTATTTCTTCCTCTACAGTTTATCTCTTGAAACAGAGTTTATTCAGTAGAAACTAAATTTTCTTTTTATATTTGCTTTCCAGTACTTTGGACAATAAGTCAGTCAGTCATTGGTCAGTAAAATTTGTTCTTGTAGAAAATTTCTTCCTTTTAAGTGAAAAAAAAAAACGCACAAATTATTTAAACTCATGTGTTTGGTATAGAAGTACTCAATTTCTTGTTTAAAACTTCTAGCATACAAATACTCAAACTCAACTTTTGATTTTGTAATTTTCTTATTTAATTTGAAAAAATAAAATGAAAAAGAAAACAAAATATAGTTTTTTGTGTAATTTTATCTAGAAAATTTGTCTTTTGGGGGTTTCTTAACAAAACAATGACCATCAAAAGTCTAATTGCTGAGCAAACTTTTCTATAGAATAAATATAGAAAAAGAAGAAAAAAGTTGATAAAATGGATTTGTTTATACAAAGGATTTTATATGTAAAAGTATGTAAAAGAGTCACCTCTTATTCAAATACTAGTATGTATGTATTTAAGTATGATTATTTAGTAAAAAAGAAAACTTTAGTTCTTACAACAACTCAGGCAACCTTTAAGATTGTCCTTTCATTAGGAAATTTTTGCAAATGCAAAAGAAACAAAACTTTTTTTAGCAAAAATTGTGAAGTTGGAATTTTTGTTTTTTATTATTTTTTTTTTTTAATACTTAAAGTTTTATCCGGGTAATAGAAGCAAAAGTTATATGCAAAACTGGGATGGGAAAACTAAAAATTTAATTTGAATTATGAACTTTAATCTCGAGACAACTTGAATTGTATAATCCAAAATATACCTTTTTAGAAAGGTTTCTTTTCAATAGTTAAAAGAAGATATTAAAGAAATACATTTCTAAAAACTAAGAAAAGTACTTTTTGTTTATAAAATATCTTTTTAAGAATTATTTTGTTATACCTAAATGTAGCGGAGCACAATGATTTCATTGAAATAATTTATTTTTTATTTTTATTTTTTTATTTATATTTTTTAAGTAAATATATTTTAGCTTTGCTGATTTTTTCCTTTCTTACATCTTTTTTCATTTTGAACATATTTGGCATGTTTCCCTTTTGATTGGCAATTTTAATATGATTATTTTTTCCTTTCGGCGTTTTTCTTCGTTTTGAAGTTTTTTTTTAGTTTTAACTTTTGATGATTTTTTCCGTTCTATCATTTTTTTTCGTATTAGCTTTTTTCGTTTTTTTTCCATTTTTTTCCTATTGGAGTTTTCCCGGTTTTATGACTATTTTTTTCGATCTGGAAAAGTTTTCCGTTTTGACAATTTTTTTCGTTTTTTCTATATTGCCTTTTTTCTTGGTTTGGCCATACTCTTTCGTTTAAGCGGTTTTTTCGTTTTGACATTTTTAAATTGTCTTTTTTCTTGTTTTGGCGATTTTTTCTTTCATTTGGACAATTTTTTTCTATTATTGGGGTTATTTTAACTTTGGCGATTCTTTAGTTGTTTTTACCCATTTGGCCTTTTTTCGTATTAGTTTTGTTTTTTTTTCTCGTTTTGGTGAATTTTATTTCTCGTTTTGGCGATTTTTTTCATGTAAGGGATTTTTCGCTTTTTTTATTAACTTTTTCTCATTTTGGGTATTTTTTCATTCGTTTATTTTTTTATTTTTTTTTTTTTTTTTTTTTCTTGCTAAAATTAAAAAGAACAGTACTAACAAAAATAACACCTTTCAAGAGGCAACTTAAATTTTTATACATTTTCTCTTTTATTTTTCATTAGACATAAGACTAAAACAAAAAATAAACATAGCAATTATTAAACTATTTTTTATTTTATTTATCACTCCTATCTTACAACTCTATCAACTTAAAATTTCAAGTCACAGTTATATCATTACAAAAACTACCAAAGAAGTTTTTTCAAGTAAATAACATAATAATTGAGAGAGCTGTGTGATAGACATGAGAAATGAAATAGAAGAGAGTTTAATAATTTGAGTAAATTAATTAAAATCGGATATATACAAAGTTTCACAACTATAAGCGCAAATTTCAGAAGATATAAAAATCGTAGAATAATGAAATTTTAATATATGTTAAATTGGCCAAAATAAAATATATTCCGGTAAAAATTTTTTTAATGGATTTTACTACCTGATTTTAGGAATAATATAATTTTACAGTGTTTTATAACTACAAAAACACTTAACTAAAATCTTCAGAATTTTTAAATCTGAATTAACAAAATATATTAAGTAATAAAAGGTATGATCAGTCTAAATTTTGAACGTAAAAGAGATTACAGGACAGTCCTTTACAAAAATTATTTTTAAATTAATTTTCTTGGACAGGTTCCTGCTATTGAACATTCCATTCTTCTTTTTTTTTATAATCTCAATTCAAAGTAGTTCATTACAAAATTTCTCTTTTGTATTATTCCTAAAAGTGTATAAAGAAATTCTTTTTTTATTCCATTACTAATTTCAATTCATTCTCCAGAATTTAATGCAATGGAAAATATGTACGTTTTCGTTGATGTTGCTTTTGATGCTGCTGTTTGTATATAAATTTTAATTGTGTTGTTAATTTTCCAAACAGTAGCAAGAGGAAAATGAGTAAAATAGTTTTCTAAAGTATTTTCTTTTTTTTCTTTCATTTTCCTACAGTTATTTGCATCTTATGTCCACTTTTCTACTTTATTTCTTATATTCTGGCATAACTTTATCTTCTATCCCTCAGGAACCCAAGAGTTTAGTTTAAGATTATCATGGCATTCATCTCTAAAGTATTTTGCATTGTTTAGTATTTACTACTTTAACTGTGTTGCTTGCTGCCAGTTCAGGTTGCCCCCTGGTTGTGCACTAAAAGTTGCATGCTTAGAAAATTTGAAGGCAGTAGGTTGTTGTTTTGTACAACAAACTTAATATAAAATACAAATTAAATAAAAAAAAAAATGTGGAAAGTTGTAAAACGTGTAAAGGAGTGTGGTTTTATTTTGTAATTAGTTTGTGTTTTATGAATTTTACTATCGGAAGTTTTTGGGTTTTTCATCTCTTGTTTTCTTTGTTGCTGGCAAAATTTCAAATTGTTTATTTTAATTAGTTAAATAATTTTATGTGGTTTGTTGTCACTAATCAGAAAATGGCTTTGGGAGAGGTATTTAATGAAATCTTTTAAATAAACGAAAAAGATTAAGGAATTTTTGTATAAGACTTAATTTTCGATAGGAAATTAAGCAAAAGTTGGTGAAATAACCTCAAGAATCTTGCATTATTCAAATGCATAAAAATCATACTACAAAACAAATTTGACATAATTAATTTCATGTAGAATTTTTGTTTCTATTGATGGCATTGGAACCATATATTAAATCCGTGATATAAATACAAGGAGGTAGATATACTCCGCTTACGCAAATTTTTGTTAGCCAATAATTTGATATTTGTTCTTTTGTAAATAAAGAAAAAAACGTTGCCATAAAAATAAAGTGGGAAAGTTTTTTTTTTTTTTTTTTGTGTAATTCCTATATTGCAAATGACCAATTTTGTCGCATATATGGTATTTTTTGGACTTGAAAAGGATCATATCTGCGTTTTTGCTGAATTACTTTGTGTTATGGTAGTTATTGAATCTTCAAAAATATACATTTAATAATTTTCAACTAAAAATATCTTTTTTTCAATGATTTAAAAATATAAAATTTGCTTTAAATCAATGCTTGAAACTTTCTTTATAAAATAATATAAAATGATAAATTGAATATTACCGTTATATCGATATATTTCCGGGATAACAGTACTTTTATGAACAAACTACTATATATATTGCCATTTAACGGATTAATATATTGATTTATTCCGAATATACTTAATAGATATTCGAAAGCACTCTCAAATGATATATATCGTATACCGATCGGTTTAAAAGTAAAAGTTGCTTAACTAAAATGTATACATCCCTAATATTAGAAAGAAACAGCTCTACGAAAAGTAATAAAATTTCTCAACATCGGCATTTTATATATAATTTTTATCTTTTTAATAATTTTCTGAGTGTACCTGAACATGAAAAAAGTTAACAAAAAACTCAGATTTTTTAAAATTTATACTACCGATTTGAGAGAATAAAATTAGTGTTGGCTTAAATGTCAGATGGTTATCATGTAAATAAAAAGAGAGAGCGGCTCTACCTTATTATTTTTATGTCATGATGTAATAAACACTTATTTAGTGTTTATTATATCAAATTTAGAAATTCATTGTTATGTTGAACAATATATTCATAAAAATATATTAAAAAAAAAAAATAAAATAAAAATGTTTTATTATTTCAGTATCTGGTTATTCATCATCGACATCGTTCGTCACAGCCACAACAATTTTTTTAAGAAACCATAAATTAGCATGTCTTCGAGAATATTTTTTTTGAAATTTTACTTAGACCCCAATCAATTTCTCTAAAACATAAAAATATGTATTTATTTTAATTTTAATATAGCAAATTTATGTGTAAACATTGTTGAAGGTGAAAGGTCAAAATAAAAAAATCTTACAAAACTGTGTCGTGCATTGATCTAACATTGGCGAGGTTTTACAAGTTTTGTGTTCTTATAGCAGTAGTCAAGCATAGAGAATTTTCAAATATTTATTATTTTTTGTTTTGTCACTTCAATATTTCTAAATTCGGAATTTATTTTCTCTCGTATTTTAATAAAATATTTAGAGTTAATTACATCGAATAGGGTGCAAAGTGAAGAAATCATCTGGGCTAATACTTTCATGCAAATTCATGTTTTTAGTGAGCGCCTGAAAATTAATGTAGATCAATTATTTTTGCGAATTAAATAATTTACAACAAAATGGCATCAATTTGTTATTGCATATTTTATGTAAAATGCATAATTTTGTATAGTTTTCTTTAAATGCTTAAATTTTGCATATTTTAAAATTTTTTTCTTAATTTTTGACTGTAAACTAATAGCCTAGAAAGTAAAGACTTAAAATCTGATGGAGAGAATTTTTGGCATATATAGCATTGCCTTCGCGATTTTATATGTGTTGTTAAAAGAACGCTACTCGTACAGGTTGATATTATAATATTAATATAATATATTAACATAACATTAATAATATTTGTTTATATATCGCTTCCTTGGTGTCATTACTAGAGTAGATGAAATGTTTCGTTAACGTTGTAAAAAATAAATCATATTGGTGGTAGATGTAGCTCCATTCATGGTTAAGGTAACATATTCATTGAAGGTATTTTATACAAAACATATATTGCATGTTTGGCACATAATTTATATCGTGTTTCTGAAGAAGTAAGATCTCATTTTCATGATATGCGTATATAAATGGGAAAAATTTTAATTACTTATAAAAATAGAAATTTAATATAAATTAATATATATAAATGTCATTTTTGTAGATATGAATAAGAAAATTTTTGTGTGAATGTTTTTTGGATCTGTTTATCATAATTCAACATAATCCAAATTAAGTGTTTACGGTATTTTGCATGACGATGTGATTTACAC
The DNA here is from genome assembly GCA_932274085.1 of Protocalliphora azurea. Classification (NCBI taxonomy): domain Eukaryota; kingdom Metazoa; phylum Arthropoda; class Insecta; order Diptera; family Calliphoridae; genus Protocalliphora; species Protocalliphora azurea. The sequence continues at coordinate 114,782,247 of OW026520.1, forward strand.
TGATCGTCAATCTTACAAATTCTGTAAAAATATCTATATGTAACTTTTTTAGTTCCTATAACTTATTTGTACACATGTGAAATGCAACAGTTGTATGATTTTGCTTTTTTTTTTAATATATATTTTTGTTGTTCATATTCTTGGCATTAGATTCATATTTTTCATATTTTTAGTGAATATTTACCGTCTCATGGTGCATGTTATAAAGACATATTTTCGACTTTTTAGTTCATGAAAGTGTCAGCCCTGGTAATCAGCTAACCGTATATTTGCTTGATTATGGTCATTCATCATTTTTTATAGAATTTTTGATTTTAAAAAATCGTAAAGATGCACATTTTTGGCGGTTTTTAATTCCTAGTATTCCCAACAAAAAATGCCGGGAATTGGTGAGTGAAAAATTGACAAAATTCCCTAGAAATTCGTCCCGGAAATTTTAGCTAAGCAAATTTTAGTTTCGTTAAAACGAAATGTTATATATCAGTTATTTCCAAAAAAGTAGGAAATAAGATATATATCACTTGAGTGTGCTTTCAAATATCTGTTAAATTATATTCGGAACAAATAAATTTATTAATCAGTGAAATTGCAACATCTAATAGTTTGTGCTGATGTTTGTAACCTGCAAAATATTGGTCCTAGACCCACCTTTAAGTATACCAATCGACTCAGAATCACTTTCTAAGTCGATTTAACGATATCCGCCTGGCTGACTGGATTTCTATGTAAACCTTTTGAATAAAGTATAGGTCGCAATTTTGAAGATATCTTGACGAAACTTTTGCCCAAGGATGAAGCCTATTGAAATTGGTTATGATCGGTTCGTTATTTCACCTATCACCCGTACAAATATCTTCGCATAATAGGGATTAATGATCATAAATATTTTAAATATAGCAATGTTTTATTTAAGCTCTGTACAAGTAAGTTGTATATGAGCATAAATTTTAGTGCAAAATTTCATGAAGATCGATCCATAATTCACCATAGCTCCCATATAAACCCTCTTCCGAAAATCACTGAAACATGCATAAATCCCATAAGAATGTTATTATAAAGTTAATATTTGCGAAAAAAGTTTATATAAGTTTTACATAAGTATAAATGAAAATATCAAATTTTATGAAAATGGGTACATAATTCACCATAGGTCCCATATAAGGTCCATTTTCAGAAATCACCTAAAAGTGCTTAAATTCATATAAATGTTAGTATCAATTTAATATTTGGTATTCGTATGTTTTATTTTACACTTAATTTTACACAGATCTAAGAAAAGACCTCTCCTCTAATTTTGGTGCACATACGCAAAGGTGTGGGGTATCATATCCTTTTTATTTCTTTTTTTTTCTGAGTTTGTTCATAAATGTAAAGTTATCTCAGATGTAATGTAGTATGACGGTAATATTTAAGTTAACGTATTTTATAGAGAAAATTCCATGCATTCATTTAATACAAATAGTTTATTTTTTAATCATTTAATATGAAAAATATTATTAGTTGAAAATTATTAATCAAATGGATCAAAAATATCCATATTCAATAAATACTGTAACAATAGATACTTCAGCAAAAATGCAGATGTGCATTTTTTCAAGTCTCAATACTACCATGTATGCGATAAAAGTGATATATAAATTAAGCATAATAAAAATACCCCTAAAATAGTTTTTCCCTTTTTATTTTTGTGGCAACGCTTTTTTGTTTATTTACAAAAGAACAAATATCAAATAATTGGCTTAAAAGTAAAAAAAAAAAATAAAAATTGTGAGAGCGAAGTTGAACTACCTCCTTATATTTATATTATGGTTTATATCTACTAAAGTGCATCCATTTGTATGAGAACAAAAATAATATAAATTGAGTTTAAAGTTAAAGATTTATATATTATTAACTAATTAGTTCTCGTCAGCTGGACCATTTTTAAAATATCTCCAAAAATATTATTTTCGATAAACAGTGTACATAATTTTGAACTTTTTGTCAAACTATTTATAATGTGTTATAGGCACTAATGTCGACTAATACGAGGTCGGCAAAAATTTTTTAAATTAGTTTTCATTCTCCTGAAATGAAGATTTTAGTAAAATTTTCTATGATTTCTTTTTAATACTATTTTATTAAAATTTTAATATTTCGAACATTTTCCATCGTAATTTAAATTTTAGCACATCATTGAAATGATCTTATTCAGTTATGATATATGAATTTATATAACCCTTTAGTAACAAAAGTGGTATTTTAGGATCACCAATCCGTAATAATATGTTAATTCTTATGACAAATAAATAGTTTTTCAAGAAACTAAGTGTCACAAAAAGCAAAAATTTGTCAAAAAAAGTACAAATAGTGACTAAACTTCAAAGACTTTCTTTTATTCGATTATTAGCGAGAAGAGAGTTTATTATGTTTTTCATAAATTCATTGATATGTAGGAAAAATAAATACTTCCTTACAACTTACATAATACTAAAACTCCTTACTTAACGTTTTAAGAACCAAATGTATAAAATTGACCCATTTGTTTTACTTACCCAGCAAAGAAAGAGCATACTATTCATTAGTAAATTCACCAATTCTAATGAACTCGAACTAGTTCCAATTTTGGTGAAACATCAATGAATTTAATACGTGGTTGTCATAGGAGAGAAGGAAGGAAGTGATTCAAATTACTGAGCAGCCTATTACGAAAGATTGACTTTCTGGTATTTACCTTTCATTACTGAAATTACATTATTTAAAAAATTTCAGTGACAATCAAGCTGATTTTTAATAAGTCTATCCGCACTGCTTTATTAAAAAATTAACAAAAATCAATTTTTTCGATCCTTGTGAAAATTAGATTAAAATCACTTTATACTTATTATAAATAGTTACTTTTATTTAATACATTTATAACTTACTCAAAAGAACTGATTTGGAATATAATTAATTCTGGACACTAGCTACTTAGTATTCAATGAAGATGTCGTAAATTTTGAACAACTTCCAATATATTTTTCTGCGTATCTATAATTTTCAATAATATCATAATAGACCTTTCCAATGATAATTTAACTCGATATATGTCGAAAAATGTCCGAAATATATACAACTAGATATTTAATTAATGAAAATATGACAAAAAATGTTTATAAAATCTTGATATTTTACAAATAAAAAGAGAGAGAGTAAGAATTAATTAAATGCATATTTCAAGTATTAATATGTTTCTGTAATATATTGAAGTTAATTTTTTATAGCGAAAATTTTTATAATGCTATTGAAAGTAGTCCTTATTTTTAGAGGTGTTTTAAAAATGATCAAGCTCACGTAAATGGAAACATTCAGACGTAATATTTTGAGAATCATACAAGAACATACTAGTCTTCATTTCTAGAGAGGTACATTTGCAACTCTTTTTCGCAAGGCACTTTAATATCTACTGTAACTTCAGAACTACAGAATGTATTTGCATGAAATTTCACACAGACAATTTTGACGTGCATACCATTTGATTTGGAGGAACACAGGTTCTTAACGGGTCTGGGGGACATACAAGGGGATAAACCTACAAAGTTGGTAGAAAGTTTGAAAGTTTGATAGAAAAAAATTTTACATATAGATAGTATTTGTAATTCTCTACAAAAAATATGTTTACATGTGTCAGATATCTCTTTTACTTTAAAAAATATTTAGACAGAAGTGAAATTTTAAACATTTTTGGTTATGTTTTTTTAGTTATTTAAATTGGCTCAATTTGAATCCTAAAATTTTTCCAAAATATTCCCTGGCATAGGTTTCATCTTCTTCGAAAATCGTTCTTACAGACTTAAAAAATGCTGTCAGTAATGTTACAGCGTTCTGTCATGTTTAGAACTACAATATCAACAGCTTGAGCCTTTGCATACAAAAAAACTGAAAAGAATTCATCAAAACCACAGCCAATATTGAAGCATGCAAAAATGACTGAAATACGACGCATATCAATGTCATAATCATAAAGACCTTCGGAAAATAGTAATAATGAGAAAATATTATAAGTTGTCAAATTTTATCTTTATTTCCTCTTTCTAAAGCTCCTAAAAAAATTTACAAAGTTATAAGTGCAGTTTTCCTTCAAATACTAATGGAGCCAGATTTTATACAATAACAATTTTGCCTGACATGGATATGCTTATTAACTAGTTTAAACAGAAAAATTAAACTTATGCTCCAAATGAATCAAAAGACAATGAGAATAATAAATACAGCAAAAAAGTTAATTGTAGTTCAAAGTACATAGAAATTATAGGGGGGGGCCGGGGTACCCTGGGTAGGGGAAGTGTCAATTTTAAAGCCATTTAATTATTTATTTGTTACTTCCCTGAAAAACCTAGAACCCCAACTAGCAAAATTCTGCCTTTCGTTTAAGGGTAAAATCGATGACCTGCAAAGTTTGAAAATATTTTAAATCGGGTCAGCAAATGCAACATTGTTGAAATAACCATTGCAATTGACCCAAATACGGCTTACCAACTTAAAGATAAAGGCCATCATATAGCTTATAGATATAGGTATAGAATCATTCAAAAAAGGTTCAATAATCGTAAGCAGGGTACATAGAGCCACGGACCCAAATAGGCAAAGATTGGTATCAAAGCAGGACAGAGCATGTCTGTTGGTTGAAAAAAGGCCAATTGGTGACTATAATTGCTAAACGGTAACGTTGAACACGAATTCGTTAATGACCAAAAATATTTATCAATAAAATCTTTACACTTTATTATTGCTAAAATTGTTTTAATTACTGTTTTCTCTTAAAATTTTATGACAGAATCTTAGAAACTTAACGTAGAATCTATACTAGACAAATTTTTATCAAGACATCTTAAAATCTTATTTTTAACTTTCTTAATGTCCTTTTTTCGTTCACTTTAACTTTTTGGAATAATTAGGAAATATGGGTATAACTATTATTTATAAGCTATCGTTTGATGTATCACTAACTTTGGAGAAAACTAATTTTTGAAGATTTATACTGGAGTCATCAATTTTAGGTACAATTTCACAATACTAGGTACGTTAAAATTATTGAATTATTGAATTATTGAAAGTAGATCAAACAACTATTTTCAGATATTTAAAAAATCTTAGATTTATATATGAGCATTGAATTTGGATGCCATAAGAATGGAAGTCAAGAGACATCAAAAGGCGAATACAGTTATTACATTTTTTAATATCAATAAACGAAAACCCACCAGATTATGGGAACAGACACTAATCGACACCGCTCGGTCTTATGTTACGCGACCAGTCAAAAGCTTTTTGAAAAATGTTGAATCAAAAGTTTTACCACCAGCCGTATAGCCAAATCACTTATTTGTTTCGTTCAATGCAGAGTGCCTTATCTGGAATATGCTTCACTACAGAACAATGTATCAAAAATTGGACTGACTAACTTGTATAATAAAATGAGAAGTGGTTTTTGAATGAAATCTTTAAATGTTGGGAAAAACTTGTAGCTTCCCATGGACAATAAGAAAAAAGATTCTTATAAACATTCACTTCAAAGTATGCAAATCCTAACACTAAATAAAAACAAATGCGTCAAATTATACTTAATATATCCATAATTAAATCTAAAATATTATCATCTTAGTAAAGTAGACAATATATTACATTTTATAAAACAATTTTCGTTTATAATGTATTTTTCTAGCACTTTATTCAAAATGCAATAAATTATAAAGAAATTTTTTATTCTTTACAACTTGTATTTTACTTACATAAAACATATAATTTTTAAAAATCACCTTTTAAGCTGGATTAATGTTCTTTAAACTTCAACATTAACCACTCACCCCCCCTCTTATTTTGTCAACTAAATCGAAAACTTGTGTTTGTACAAAAATTCTTGCCACTTTCTTTGCCCGTGTAACAAAACAATACAAATAATAAAATCATAATCACTTGGATCAACACAATCATTAACACTGTTGTCATTGCTATGACACCGAAAGGTAAAGAAAATCACCTTCAAATCCGCATATAAATGCTATGACAAAAATTCTTGCAAGAGTAAAAAGAGAATTATCTTTGTATTCTACTGTTGCTTTTAAATATAAAACTTAGTAATTCATTACACAGTCACACACACACATTTATACACGAAAAATTAAAATAAAACAAAATCCAAATATATAAAAAATGTTTTTAAAACTTCAGACTTCAAAAGATAATTGCAACAATAACTCAAATGAGATTTAAACGCAATGACAACAACAGCAACAATAACAACAAGAAAGACAATAACAAAAGTAAAGAGATATAACACAGCAACAAATATAATGACACCAAGGTATATGGCAGTAATAGCAGCAGGAACCAGAAGTAAAAAATGACAAAAACTCATACACAAACACCTGTTTATTTTAAGAAAATGTGTATATGTATGCATGTATTAAGACTATAGATGATGTGAAACATTTAACACTCACAAAGTTCTCATCATCTAACTGATTGTCTAAATGGCTGGAGTATGACGTTGTAGATTATACAGACGACGGTTATATAGATGACTACAATGCTAGCGTCACTGCTAACTGCAGCTTGCTCACCAGACTATAAAGCCATGTCGCACAACAAAAAGGACATTGAAGAAAACAATACGAATAATGCCTTTAGGAGGGGAGACAAATGTTAAACCAGCTTTGCAAAGTATTTTAATTCAGCTTCTTTTCTTATATTTCTATTTATTGTCAAAAATATTATAATGCAGCTTTTAAAACATTGTGGGAGATCAGGTGCAAATATCTTAAGAAAATCCATAAAAATTTCTAAATAGCAAAAAAAAAGAATAAAAAACGTACAAGAAGAAGTGCAAACATCAAAAATTCTTTTTGTTAGAAAATAAGGGTGACTAAATTGTTTGTACAGTGTGTATAAAACTTATGTCATCCAATCAAAAAAGTAATAAAGATAGTAAATAATTTTGAAAGTTATTTACTATTTAAATATACGATTTTTGGTGGAATTATAATTGTATGTATACAAAAAAGTGCAAATATTATTTAAACTGATTAAGATTTTAATTGATTAAGTTATAGAAATAATCATATATTTCTGAAGACGAAACAAATTGTCCTTATACCCAATAAAAAATGTTTGGTTTTTGATAATATCAACTGGTTACTTTATGGGTTACCCAGTAATAAGATGTTATTATATTTTATATTACTCTATATAACGTAAATGATGCCCTATAGATAAATACATAGTAATTTTGTATTCACGTGTACACTGGTGCATATTCCTATAAACGCATTAAATTTTTTTGTATTTCTTTGAGGTATATTCATTTCTCTTAAAAAACAAGGCTGTATTGTTGCAATAACTCGCGATATAGCCCTACTTTTTTATTTATTTCTGATGACAAGAAAGATGTTGTCTGGAAATATTTTTGTTTTAATTGGGAAAGTTCATCAAAAATTCAAAAAAGTTCAAAAATTCAATTTTTTCGTGATCGAGGCTGCTCTAACAGAGAAATTGGACGACAAAATAATCTTTCGGAGAGAGTTATTCGAGGCTTTCTTAAGGAAGGGCAGAAATACGAAGTGCGGAAACCAAAAAAAGGTAATCAAAAATTAACAAAAAGGCAAATTAATAAAATAAGGGAAGTCATCCGCAATAAATTAAATGATCCACAAATAAAAAATAAACTTGACCTTCTTGTCACTTCTAAACATGTTGCACACATTTTTCGAACAGATGGTAACATAAAATTGAAGAAATCAATATGTAAGCCAATGTTAAAACAGCATCATAAGGAAAATCGTTTAAAATTTTCACGCAAATACATGAATGGACAAATGAGTGGAATAAAGTAATATTTTCTAATGAAAAGAAATTTAATTTGGACGGTCCCAATATTCGAATATCGAAACGCAATTTCGGTGGAGGCAGTGTTATGGATTGAGCAGCCTTTTCTGCTGCAGGAAAATCAAAAATATGTTTTGTTCCAACTAAAACGAACAGTGCAATCTATAATGAACAGTTGAAAGATGCCATTTGTGGAAAAAATGGATGAAGATTGCATATTCCAACATGACAACCCTGCAGTCCACGTGTCGAATCAATCTAAATCGTGGTTTAATGAACACAGTATTCCACTATAAGACCGGCCGGCTTGCAGTCTAGATTTATATCCAATGGAGAATTTTTGGGGTACATGGCCCGTAAAGTTTACGCAATAATTGCACAAAATGAAACCATAAAGACAATAACGGAGATAAAACTAAAAATAAAGCAAGTCTGGGAAGAAATTGACAGTGATTTTCTTCAAAAATTACTCGAATCTGAATAATTTTTTGAAGTTTTCCAAAACAAAGATTCATCAACACATTGTTAATAATGTTAAACTGGTTCATTAGTTTAAGCACGCATATAGGAAAATGTCATAAATAAAGGCTTTAATGCCTTTAATTTACTTTAATTTAATTTAATTACAATGAAAAAAATTTAATGTACATTTTAAGTTTTTTGTTATTAATTTTTTAAGTGAAGTCAATAAATAATTTAAAAAATTAATTTGTAGCAACTTAATTATTTTTTAGCCCAATTTTTGGTAAGTTGATTAAAAAAATTCGTGTGCGTTTATAAGACTATGCACCAGTGTATTAGTTCGAATTAAGAAACAGATGATTCTTGTTTGGGCAAATCAAATCATGAAAATATTATTACATATATATATATATATATATATATATATATATATATATATATATATATATATATGTATATATTTGTATATATATATATGAAAAATAAGGTACTGATATGATGAAATGGAATTATAATATGACAATGTGTTATAATATAATAAGGTTTTTCAATTATATGTAAAACTATAATCATAACATGAAAAAATCGGATACAATATGACAAAGTGGAATCATGGTAATTATTATTTATAATCATTTCTATTTTTCTAGAGAAAATTATTTTTTCAACGATACCAAACAATACCGCGGTCTATTTAATGCCATGTTTGGTATACCTTTGCTCTTATGTACCACGTTATGTTTTCCTTAAATATAGTTAGAGAATATTATTATTTATATAACTATAAAATGTTAGAAATACATATAATACATATGCTTTTTACAAGTAAGGTTGAAAAATTCATAATTTGTTTGTTTTAAAATACACTTTGTTTTAATTTTTGTTTTTCAACTTCACTATAATTCTCATTTAGTTTATATATGAATAAATATAAATAGAAAAGGTTTGGTCATATTCGGGATAATTGAAGCAATATGAGATATTAATTAACTACTATTAAATATTTAATTAATAAAAAATATCTTTGTATTATCTTGCACAACATGTGCTGAAACAAATAAATAATTTATCAAAATTAATTAATGAACAAATAATGATTGATAATAATAAGACAAATATGGAGCATATTATGAGTAATTTTGAACACGTTATAAAATTTGTTTATGGTAATATGATAAAATCGGGTCATAATATGGGAAAATCATGTCATAATATAATAAAATGTGATCATAACGTGAAAAAATATTTAAATATGAAATGTAAAAACTCGGATTGTAATATAAAAGTTAAATTATTTTATGTTCATATTTATTATTATTTATAAACATAAAAATTTTTAAAAGAACCATATAATCCAATCATAATATGTTGCTCTTCGATTATAGTTACCACAACCAAATTTTGCTCTGCTTGTATCAAATATCAAAAACTATTTAAAGTACTGTTTAAAGTATTCAAATATAGATCAAATGATTGATATTTTCCACATTGGAAAATAAAGTAAATAAATAATTTATGAAAATTAATTAATGAACAAATAATGATTGATAATAATAAAATAAATATGAAGCATATATGAGTAATTTAGAAAATGCTATATAATTTGTTTATGGTAATATGATAAAACCGTATTATAGTATGATAAAATCGGGTAATAATATAACGTGAAAAAATATTTAAATATTAAGTGTGAAATCTCGGATTGTAATATGAAAAGTTAAATTATTTTATGATTATAATATAATACGATTATAATATGATTATAATATATATTTATATAATATTTATTATTATATATAAAAATAAAAATTTTTAAATTATATTTACCACAACCATATTTCGCTATTTAGAGTACTCAAATATATACCAAACGATTAATATTTTATATCAACCTTAATTTGAAATCAAGTTTTCGTATTAAAAAATGTATAAAAAACAAAAATTTCGATTCGAAGTACTATTGGTCTAGCTGTCCTGCTTCCAATTTGGACTTAAGAATAGGTCACAATTTTAAAGGTTACTTATTAATTGATTCATACATGTCCAATTATAAAATAACTTCAAAACTTAATTTCTTTTAAATACAGACACAGAAAATCCCACTTGGGTTTCAATGAGTTTCCCTTTGCTTTAATAAGTATTTTGCAAATATAAATCATATTTCCAATTGTAATGGAGATCGCCCAATAACAAATGTTTTTATTTATTTTTTTATTTTGTATTTATTTATTTATTTAGTAGTCAATGAAATTACAATTTCTTGCTGGCTGTTTTTCATAATCATTCAACAATAATGTCTTATTATTTAAATAAGTTAAAAGTACTCCTCTTAATGCGGACTCGATTTACTGAACAATCAATGTATGGATAAAAACTGTTGAATTGATTGCATATACGTCTGATGGGATCAAAGTTGTCATAATTGGTTCGAAAATATTTGATTTTTGAAGGTATACAATTTGTAGTTGGACGATTTGGGATTACGAATTCGATCTTATAAAGCAGGAACTCTGTATTAATTGAACCGTTTACTAAGCTAATCTAATTACAAATAAAATATTCATATATTTTCTCTTACTTTCAAGAATAAAGACCCCAATAAGCTGTACTCAGCTTTCATATGATGGTAAATTAATATTAGCATCCCATGGAAGATTACGAAGACAAAATAATAGAAATTGTTTCTGGACCGATTCAATTTTTTTATATGAACTGCGTATTGAGCATATTCCAGGATTGGTCTTACGAGAGATGCGAATAATTGCTTGGAAACGTAAGAATCATTAAATTCTCTTCCGCAGCCCTTAAGGAAACCTAGAACTCCTTTTGGCTTATTAACGATTTGGTAAACGTGGAAGTTAAAGGACAATCAAGGAACACACCCAGATCAAGAAATTCTTCGACTAGATCAAGTTGATGTTCCTTTATTGTATATCTAAATAATACTGGACTTCTTCTGTAGAACATCATGTGTTTACACGTTAAAGGTTTATGTTAGAAAATCATTTGAAAACTAAAGCTTTTATTCGAACTAAGTCTGCCAAGTTTTATAGATTTAGAATTGTGAACAAATTATTCTTAAAGCTTACCTTATTTTTACTAAATTTAAAAATATTTTATAAGAACATAAAAAGAAGTAAATTTGTTTGATCGAATTTTGAATAACAAAAAATGCTTTAAATTGATTCTTTAGGTAAAAGGTTTTCACGATCCCCCTAACATGTGGGCTGCTGACCTCCATTTGAAAATCGCTGTTTCAATTTCCAATTTCTTTTAACAATTATGCCTTTAAACATAGTTTTAAGAGAAGAAATATCTAAGCTAAATTTAGTCCCCCTACGTGATCCGCTCAGAGATTAATTATCGTATAATTAAAGAACTAAAAGTGAAAGTTTTAATATTTTGCGGAAATAACATACTTATCAATACGATGGGTGGATCTAAGGAGAGTCATAACCCCTCATACAAAACAAATATTAATAATCGTGTATTTAAAAATTTACTACAGTAAATATTTTCATTACGTGGAAATAATTTTGTTATCAATTTAGATAATTGAAAGGTAAATTGGTTGGGTAGATTAAGAAGGAATGGTAACCCCCATATAAAGCATATATTAGTTATCGCAAATGTAAAAAGTGAAAGGATAAGCAATTTGTTGGAAAAATTGTCTTATCCTGCGTTCTGTTAAGATGAATATACGACAAGTAAGTCTATTACGTAACGTAAGCATAAACCGCAGTTAGTAGATTCTTACGTAAAAACTCTATTTGAGATATTTTTTTTTTTTTTGCTTAACTACGTATTCACATGTGTTGTATAAATTATATATTGTTACTTATATTCAATCACGTTACGAATTTATCAACTGAGCCATTACTATATATATAAAGAACATTTATAGAAATTAAATTTTTTGCTAAAATTAAAATTCTTCACAAAATAGTTTTTTTACTAAGAATAAAAGTTTTTTATAAAAATAAATATCAATAAAAAAATAATTTTAAAGCCAAAATTAAATTTTTATCGCCAAAACCTAAATCTATGAAATATTAAATTTTTCACCAAAAATTTACGATTCTTCAACAAAAACTATATCATCGCAATTTACACAAATAGTAATTTAGCTTTTGACCCAATAAATGAAATGTCTTAATTGTTAAAGTATAAAAATTTTCTATTCATAAGAATCTTTCAATTAAGTTCTAAACTATATATGGCCCTAAATTTCACTCACGATTACCATACAGTTTGAGATTTTGCAAAATTAGCTGTCCAAAATCCTAATTTTGACATTACTGAGTTATAAACTGTTCTAAAATATATTTTATTCATAGTAATCAATATATTATAAATAATTCCCCTCAGAATTACTTAAGAGCTCCCAAATTCTTGAAAAAATACAATAACAAAATGGAACTTTACAAAAATAAATTTAAGGCATCAAGAAACTATATCACAATTTATTATCACTTCCGGGCTATATTTGACACAAATTTTCATATTATAAATATGAAGGGTAAAAATATGGGTATTAATTTTTTTCCTGTAAAAAAGAAAAAGAAGCAGGAATAAGCACCTTTTTTTACTTTTAATATATTTGTCTAGCTATAGTTTAAAACTAACGTGGTTGCAAATACGCTCAAATGGTAAAAATTAAACTTTAAAGAAAATAAGTGTTTCACGTTTAGCCTTTCATAAATAGGTCTAAATTTAATAAAATGTCGTAAAAAATCCTTAATGTTTTTGGGATGAAGTACATAAATAAAAGACATAACAAATATTTTTTTATTTTTTATGTCTATGGGCAAATTCTGTTATAATAAAATGTTTTGGCGTTTCAGAAATAAACAGAGTTCAACTATTATATTGATTTTTTTTTTACATATTTAAAAATATTTTTACATTAAAAAATATATCACTTTAAAGCGTCGTTATTGTATGAGAAATACCTGATTTTTTTCGTTTTTGTTGTCTATATACAGTCCCTTCAAATATATAATCCGTAGTTTCTTCGAATACAATGATTAAATAATTGACTTTTGGCCGGCTAAATGCTATTACAATTAATATTATTAATATTCATATCTCTTCATAAAATCTCAATATAATTTATTTATTATATTTTAACCTTCAATAATGGCAGTCGAAATTTCACAAACCAAATAAGTAATTTAGTAAATTTTCCATTTAATAGTAGCAGCAAACTCCAAACTTCAAACTAGCAATATAAATGTCTAAAACATTTGCGTCTGTTGTTTTTGCCACCTTTAGATATGAGTTTGTATTGTGTCTTTTAAAAGATTAGTTAACACTTTTTGGCTTAAAAGTTTTTCCAAATGTTACAACCTTGAAAACTTATTTAAAAAAAACCTTTTTAGTTTTACTGGTCTTTTCTAAAAATAAAAAGATCCCACTCAAACGGAAAACACTCATTATGCAAGAGATGTTGTTTTTCGCAACAATACACTCCCAAACAGGTAACATTGCCATTAAATATCTTTTTACCCGAAAAATAAAAAAAAATGTATATACATTATAGTTATTTTAATGTTGAAAATATAACAGCCATCAGACACTGGCAGTTAAGCTTTATTTTACAAAAATTCAGGCAATGTCAAGTTGTAGGAAACTTTCTTTAAAAAAAATGTATTCCTATTAAACTCCCAAAAAGTATATAAATATAAAATAAAAATTGCAACAGTCTAGCGCTTTTGTTCTTCCCCCAAAATATTTCTAGTCACATGCGTTTCATTTTAGAAAAGAAAAAAAAAAAGAAAAAAATTATGTAGCAGCATAAAAAGGATAAAAATAGAATGTTCTCATTTTAACACGAAACTTTAGAGCAAATGATAGCAATAAACAAATCCCATTATACATGACGTATCAAAATACTATTTTCATACGTGAGTTGCCTTTTTAAAACAACTATTGAAAAATGCTCGTAAAATAACCAAAATAAAAGAAAGAACGAAAATAACAAATAAAAGTTTCATACCACGGTTGGCAAACATGGTACAATTGTACCCTTTTTGGTACATTTTTAGTACCGTGGTACTAAACAAAAACTCATTTGGTACAATTTGTTATGATATTATATTCATATTTTTTATTTAAATAACATCTTCATTTTATTATAGACACATTGATTATATTTTTTGGAGTATGTATGTAGATAGTTGTATACATTTTTCAACAAATATTATTAAGAATTTATTAATGGCAATTTAACAGAAAATTCCTAAAAAAAAATGTACATACTATTTTGGATACAAAATATTTCCGGAAAATATAATTTTGATAAAAACTTATTCAATTGTTCCCCCTTCGCAAAATATTTTGCCAAATAATAAAAGAACATTTCTTTTATAAATATTTAATATAGATCTCCAGACGGCGTGGAAGAACAACTACTCAAAAATTTACTATTTTGATCAAAGCATCGCTGATGAAAAATAAATTAATTAAGTTTTTTTTTCTATCTATTCAACATTCGTTAGCGAAATCCTCCTATGAAAATATTTGTTATCATAACAAAATAAAGAATTATAATAAATGTTTCTACTGTGTCGAGTTGAACTCAACAATTATTTTTATAATCTATTAAATTTCTATTTAAACGTTTGTAACTAAAATATATTGACATAATTTTTATCATTATGGTCGAAAAAGTACATTTTGATTGTATGGTTGGTACAATAAAAAATAACCCATTTGCCATTCTTGTTTCATACTTTTCACATTTTGTAGCTATTTCCTATTTCTTTTCATGGGATTTTAGATGTTGCATATGTTGTGTTCCTGAATTTTGTCTGTTTTTTTTTTTATTATTATTATTTTTCCCATCTGCTTTCCACTAGACTAAAGGTATGAGATTATGTGATGATGATACTGAATACTCTCAGATATTGTGTCATTTTTACACAAGTGATGATTTGAAAATGTGTTTTTTGTAAAATTTATATAGAGAAAATTTAAAGATTCCAAAATATACTGTCATGTTATTTTTATATGGATTTTTTTTTTTGTTTTATTTTATTGTAAAGATTTTTTATTAAAAAAATTTATATTTATATATATATATATATATATATATATATATATATATATATATAGTGCAAGCTCGATTTTCAGGACTAATTAAAAACCAGACCTATATATATATATATATATATATATATATATAGTGCAAGGTCGATTTTCAGGACTAATTAAAAACCAAAGCTGTCGCGAAAACTGAATTTTCGTGATAACAAAATCCAAAATATTTGAAAAATTTTATGTAATTTATAAAATTATAATTGTTTTTATTGATATATTTACATTTTTAATATTTTTAAAAAAATTCGGTATTTTGAGTTGCTTTTTTTGTAAATTATTTGTTAAAATAACAGTTGAATCATGTAGTTCATATAGTGCTGTTGTCGGCTTATCATTTTCCAAAGCCCATTGTATGCATATATTTATCGATGTTATACAATCGTCCACTTTAATTTTGTTTTCTTCATGACCACTATCGTATAAATCCTCCGATTCCGCATCTGATAATTCCATTTGCTCCTCATTACTTTCCACATGAAATTCTTCTTGAATCCAGTTGTTTATGTCAGCGTTCGCGAAAAGAGGTTCCGTATCATTTTTTGTTGTACTTTTTTAATGAATTTTCTTGCTTTATAATGAGGTAAACCGAAGACTTATGCAACTTGTAATTCATGCAACTTGAATTTATAGAATCTCCACTTTTAAATTTTTTCAAAAATCTCTAATTTTTAAGAAATCGTTGACATTAAAATATACTGAACTTTTCTCATATTAAGAGATGCATTTACACAACAAATGACACGAATAAACTGACAAAATTGAAGATAAAAGTCACTCAAAAAGGTTACTATACCACAAAAATGAGATTTCAATTCTTTGGTTATACACACTGTAATCAAATCAAAAAAAAAAAAAAAAAAAACAGATAAAAGTCGCGAAAATAGAACCCATTTTTCGTAAACTGTCGTGATTATAGAACCGGCAATTTTAAAAATTAAGCCGTCGCGAATACCGTAGTATAAAATATTTTTTAAATTTTACTATTAAACCCTTATCGAAGTTGTAATTTTACTTCTTGTGGTCTTAACTAACTATTGTATGTTATTTTGTTCGAAAATATTATACATAGGAATAGTTATTATAAATTTGGTTAAAAGTGTTGTATATTAATGCGAGCAAAAATAAAAATGCAACTCCAAAAAGATCAACAATTTTTTTTTTTTAATTTTGATAAAAATAATGATTGAAAAATACTTAGAACTATAATTTGATTGCATTACCATCAACTACTACTAATATACATAAATTTAAGGTGAATTTAACTACAAAAGATATTCATGATATTAAAGAACACTCTTTCTCCATTTTTTTTTTTTTTTAAGAATTTAGGAATATTTTAGAATAACATTATGATGATGGTACTGAAATAATATTAAGTTGTAGTTCTATTACGAGTATACTTAAAAATTACCTTAGATACACAATATTAAAATGATCATGCATGAAAAAATTTATAAAAGTCATGGTACAGTAGATATTTGATATTACTCGAATGAACACATATGACCATTTATAGCTACTGCGGCCACTAATCGTTGATTTAATTATATTATTACGGCAACGGGAAATCCTTCTAACTTACAACATATTATTTACCAAAATCAAACTAGCAACTCACTTGTTATTTTAACGAGTACTCTTTAGTGGAAATGAGATCCTATTACGACAACTTAAATTAATTTGACTATAAATGCATATATTTCAAATTTAGACTGTCTAAATAGATATATTTCCTTAAATATTAACTTCCAATAGAAAAAAACAACAGATGAAAATTGTTATAAAATAAAAAATATATTTTCATGAAATTGAAATTTCATAAGTAATATTATAAAATTTAGTAGTGCAATTTCAATATAAAGAAGAACGGCTCTCTGGCTGTCCATGTAAACCTTGTGCACAAAGTACAGATTGCCATTTTGAAGATAATTCAATGAAATTTGGCTCGTAGGACTTTCATGATACAACGACGAAGCCTCTTGAAATTGACTATGATCGGTGCATTATTTCACCTAGCCCCCATATAAATGTCCTTCCGAAATAGGGGTTTAACGATTATAAATGCCTTAAATATAGCGATATTTTAATGCAATTCGGTGTAAGGAAGTTTTGTATAATTATCAATCTTTGCTCCAAATTTCATGAAGAATTGAACATAGCTCCCATATAAAGCCCTCTTCCAAAAATCACTTTAACGTGTATAAATCACATACACATGTTATTATCAAGTTTATATTTGACACAAATAAGTTTTATATAAGTAGAAATCACAATGACAAATTTTAGGATAATCGTTCCATAATTTACCATAACTCCTATATAAGTCCACATTCGAAAGTCACCCAAAAGTGCATAAATTCATATAAATGTTAGTAATAACGTGATATTCTGTATTCGTATATTTTATTTTACACCTAGTAAAATTATCGGTCAATAATTGTCCACATGTCTGATATAAGACCCCTCCACGAATTTTGATAGACATACTCAATGGTGTGGGGTATCATATGGCCGGGCTTGACCGTATGCATACGTATGTAAAACTAACTAATATGTTTTTACCAAATTAAATTCAAAATCTTCGAATTTCTTTCTTTTGGAAAATATATATGGATATACGAGGATGAATCTTATTTTATCTCCTCCAAACATAAATTAAAAAAAGATCTATAACTTCAATTACGTGTTGTATTTTAGACGCATATTTGATTCTTTTTACGGGAATATTTTTTTTATATAATTTCAATTTAAGGTGTCACTTATCAGCATAAAAAACTTTTAGTTTCTAAATTGAAACATTTTTAAAACTAGTTAAAAAGCTAATTTTTAAAATATTTCTTTTCTCGAATTATTCTATTAATTGTTATAATTTACACGAATAAATTTTTACTTGAAATTGCAGATTTTGATTTAATCGAACAATTATTTGATTTTAATTTGTTGATTAATCGAACAAACATTATTCGAGTGTACACACTATATTACAAAAATTACAAAAACAAAAATCACTTCAAAACATTGGGTAATTTTTCTTATGAAATATAACCCTAATTTGTATGGGAATTTTTGAGCGATTTTTCACTGATTCAATTTGCTGAGTGTTATTTATAAATTGATTATAATTTATTTAGAAAATTTTCAAAAAGTAATGAAAGGCCTTATTTTTGGAACATTTAGCCTTTTATGACCTTTTTTTAAAGTTCATTTTAGCCTCTTATTTTCTCATCTTCTGGCAACTCTGATCATCTGTATAAGCGCATAATAAAAATTTAAACATTTACTTAGTAACTATATGTATTTTTATATATTTGTAACATTTTAAAAAATGTATGATTAATTATATTAATTACATCCTCTAATCGGCATTAGAATCACAATTTAAATCCAATTCGCTTAACATACATTTTGATATTTGACGATCATATCAGTAGCCATTAAGACAGGCAGAAATTACTGCACTACCATCAAAACACAAATAAAGTAATTTAATTTAATTTTAATTTTAATTTTAATTTAATGTTGAACCATCTAGAACCATCGAACAATCTGGCTTCAGTCAATTGTTAGACACGTGAGTACTGTTGGAGGCGTAGGTGGTGTTGGAGGCGTAGGTGGTGTTGGAGGCGTAGGTGGTGTTGGAGGTGTAGGTGGTGTTGGAGGCGTAGGTGGTGTTGGAGGTGTAGGTGGTGTTGGAGGTGTAGGTGGCGTTGGAGGTGTAGGTGGCGTTGGAGGTGTAGGTGGCGTTGGAGGCGTAGGTGGTGTTGGAGGTGTAGGTGGTGTTGGTGGTGTAGGTGGCGTTGGAGGCGTAGATGGTATTGGCTTAGCATTTATTGTTGCCAAAAGTAAGACAACTGCAATCCAATCTAAAATTATTAGAATTAAACATTTTAATTAAAGTAAAAATATTTTCTTTAACATGAACTTACACATTAGTACCAACTTAAATAAGAGCTTCATCGCAATATAATATATTTATTTAAAATGAAATGTTTTCTTTGACCACTTTATATTAAATGATTTAAATTTATTCATTAAGTTTATATTATTACTATATTTTTCCCTTCATTAGAGCTTTATTATATATCGGTACAAAAGTTTAATAATATATAAAAAAAAAACATTACTTGAAAAATAATCTATATACCTTTGTCATCGAAATAAATAATATATCTATTAAAAAAGGAATTTATATTTTTTTTCTTTTTAGGTCAGTAGATAAGGGAATATATTTAATTTAAATTAATTTATAATTTAAAAGTGTTTATGAGCTTCTTATAACTGCGTTGTGTTTAAACTAATTAAATTTAAATATTTAAATTCCTTACATATAAAAAGCTTTAGATAACAATATATATATATATATATATATATATATATATATATATAGGTATAACTTGTAAGCAATTAGTCATTAACAATGCAAATAAATAAACAGTAAACAACACAGTTAATAACATTTTAATAAAGATAAAAAAAAAAACAATAATATTTATTTTTACAAATGCAATTATTTTTGCCCAGAGCAGTATTCATGATAGTCAATGCACTTTTCTCTAAACGTCTGAATGAAATCTGATGGTAGTTTTTTTTTTTTTTTTCGATTAAACCACTTTAAAACCATGTTGTTACCAAAATCGAAATAAGTTGATACAATGAAATTATTGGATAACAAAAATAATGGATTATGGTATTCGATGTTTGCGCTAATAATATTGGTGGCTTTTTTGTTTTTCAAACAATGCACAGCGGGTCAAAAATTTTTTAGAAATAAATCTGTAACTTATAATTGCCTGGTTGTATTTGCGTTTGTGTCAATGACTTGACACAAACAGAGCTTAGGAGGCTCAAATAAGGATACCTTTGACATAAACAAGTTTTACCCGTTTACATAAATTTCTATTTCTGATGAGATTGCAAAGATTTTTATATATTATTAAAGATTTTAATAAGTCTTACTTTCATATCTTTCATAATTTTCCAATTATTTTCATTCGAAATTTCTACTATCTCAATCTTGAAAGATCAACGTTCAGTTTTTTCAACATATAGCCCAACATGTTTCTAATTTTAATCAGTTAGTTAAAGCATATAACCATCAATTGAATTAAAAAAAAATTAAGACGATATCATATCCAGATCCAAAAATAAACGTTTTTGAATTCAAAAATTTCAAAAATTATTTGTTTTTTTTTTTCGTATTTTTTACCTATGAAGTGTCTTTCTTTTCGGTAGTACATTTCAATGGCGGATATATGAAATAATAGAACGACTTTAACCAATTTCAATAGACTAAGTCTTTATTATTCGTATAAAATTTTATTAAGATATCTTAAAAACTGTGGCCTGTTATTTGCATGGACAGACATCTAGCCGTCCAGACGGATGGATGAATAGACATTAATTTGATTCAGAAAGTGATACAATCATTACTTTTATTTAATAATTATAAGTATTTTTGTATTTTTGTAACTTTTTAAAATATATAATTAATTGTTTTAATCACATCCTCTAATCTGCATTAGAAATATAATTTAAACCTAATTTGGATAACATACATTTTGATATTAGCCATTAAGAGA
Organism: Protocalliphora azurea; assembly: GCA_932274085.1. NCBI lineage: Eukaryota > Metazoa > Arthropoda > Insecta > Diptera > Calliphoridae > Protocalliphora > Protocalliphora azurea. The sequence continues at coordinate 114,803,231 of OW026520.1, forward strand.
CGCAAAAATTGCAACACAAAGACCAGGATACAAATAAAAGAATATGCAATGATTTGCATTGGGAAATGTTGTACCATTTGGAACCATCAAACAATCTGGCTTCGGTCAATTACCATAAGAACTTGGACGTGTAGGTTGTGTTGGAGGCGTTGGTTGTGTTGGAGGCGTCGGTTTTGTTGGAGGCGTCGGCTGTGTTGGAGGCGTCGGTTGTGTTGGAGGCGTAGGCTGAGTTGGAGGCGTAGGTAATGTTGGATTTGCATTTATTGTAGCAGCAAGTAAGATAGCCGCAATACAAACTATAATTTTTAAAAAATTAAACATTTTAATTGAATTAAAAATATTCTTTTTAATATGAACTTACACATTAGTCCCATTTTAAATAAGACCTTCATTTTAATATAATATATTTAAAATTAAATGTCTTGAACAAGTATTTTATTCCTGATGATTTCAGATTCTTCATTAAATTTATATTTATATACTTTTTAATAACTACTTATTCCCACTCTACAAATGTATAACAATATACATATAAACAAGTAATTACTTGATAAACTTGTCATCTTAATAAATAATTAATAAATAATTTATTTATTAAAAAAAAAGTTACACAGATTTATAATACGCTAGGTCAGTAGTTATGGGAATATATTTAATTTAAATTAATTTATATTTCAAAATTAACTTCTAACTACGTTGTAAAAACTAATTAAATTTAAATCGTGAAATGCTTTATAAATAAATTAAAGCTAAACAGAGCTTTAGATAACAAACTATGTATACCTATAAATATTTATAATTTGTTGACAAAAAAAGTAATTAATTGTAAACAATACAATTACATACAAATATAAATATTATTTTACGAAAAACAAATTAAATGATAATAATAATATTTATTCTTAGAAATGCGATTATTGGTTTTCTGAAATAGTATTCACGATAGCAAATAAATTTTTACAAAAGCTTGAAATAAATCTTATGATTGAACCACTTCAAAAACATATATTTTTGTTACAATAACAGATTTTTCAGGTACCGAAACCTAGATAACCTATCAACTCGATGTTTGTGCTAATAATATTTGCTTTTTTTTGCAAACAATGAACAACAGGACAGAACTAAACTTTTTTAGAAATAAATCTGTAAATTCTAATTATATTTACATGAAATTTCATACAGAGAAAGAGAGTGGGTGAGGGGGTAGGAGAGGGGGAGGTAAATTAACAGAAGCGGAGCTTTAGAAGCTTAAACTAGGGTGCCTCTGACATAAAAAATATTTAATTGATAAGGCCTGCAATAATATCTTATAGTTTTGAAGTTATTTGCAAAATCTCAATTTTGGTTAAGTTTTTCATTATACATATAGCACAATATTTTCTGTCAATTTTGTTCATTTTTCTTTAAAATTATATATCAAAAAAAAAATTTAAGTCGATATCATTTCAGACTCAAACCATAAACGTTCTTGAATATGAAAATTGCAAAAGTTATGATTTTTCTTATCCTTTTTCTATAGAAATTCCTAAAGAACATATAACAGTTTTATACTTATCTCAAAGGTATTTTAATGCATATAATTTTAAAATAGAAAACTAGCTCAATAGAACCAAGTAAAAACCCTCCCGAATTTAAAATTTTGACTTTATGCTACATGTTCTAAAATCTCAAAGCAAGAATCTACAAACAGAATGCAGTTTCGAAAACTTTAGTGTGTTGTTAAGAGTACACAGGCGTATTTTTCAATTTCTACAATAAATGTGGACTTAAGGGAATAATTCGAAAAAAAAAACTTTATTATTTTTTTTTTTTTTATTTTAGCCTTTTTTTAGGAGTTGACTTCTTTCATCAAAATCTTAATTTTTATTTACACTTTATTATTCCACATGATAAATATATCTTAACTAACAAAGATTTTAATACACATACAATATTAGTTTCTTTAAAAATACAGTTTTTACCAAAATTATATTTAATTCCAATAATCCGAAAAAACTATGGGTTTGACAACTAACAGTAACAGAGTATGGATTGAAGAAGAAATAAGCGATCGCTTAATTTTAAATGATTCGGCCGAATGAAGCTTTTGTTGGTTTGAGGAATCGTTGGAGGAATAACTGTTGATTAATCTTTTGTTTCGTATTCAAACGTATAATTCTAGCAGCAATAAATTCGTAACTGGATAATAGGGAAGTCTAATGCTTAATTTTTATTGAATTTCTTAAAGAACTAATTTTTACACAATCGTGATTTGCTAGAGCTTGATGAAATGCCACACCTACTTCTATAAAACATTAATTTATAAAGAAAGTAAAGAAGCCAATTTCACCAAAATTTTATTCTTCTTCTTTTTTTTTTTTTTTTTGCTATAATCGTCAGCACAATCATTATAATAAAAATCATTACTTTTGTTTAATAACTATAAACATTTTTATATTTTTGTAACTTTTTCAAAAATGTATAATCAATTGTGTTACTTAATTAGATCCTCTAATCTGCATTTGCCTCACAATTTAAAATCAATATCATACATTTCAATATTTGACAATCATACCAGTGGCTATTATGATAGACAACAATCACAAGTAGAAAAGTTTACAATGATTAGCATTAGGGAACATTGAACAATCTGACTAAGGACATTAATTTCAAAAAGTCTTGGTCCAAGGAGGAATAGGCGGTGTTGGAGGCGTAGGTGGTGTTGGTGTTGGCGTAGGTGTTGTTGGTGTTGGATTTATTATAGCAACAAGTAGGACAATTACAATCCAAACTAAAATTTTGAGAGAATTAAAAATTTTAATTGAAATTAAAATATTATTTTACACTTTAGTACCATTTTAAGTGAGAGCTTCATTTCAATACAATTTATTTACTATTTAAAATTAAGTGTTGCCTATAACTACTTTATATCAAATAATTTAAAATTATTCATCAAGTTTATATTTATATACTTTGCAACAACTATTTATACCCCCATCATTAGATCTTTATGATATGTAGGTACAAGTGTATAACGATATATAAATAAAAAAAATTACTCGAAAAATAATTTGTAAACTTTTGTCTTCTTGATAAATAACATATTGTGACAGTGAAAATACACATTTGAAGTGACTTAGTGTACATTGTAGACCACATTGAGTAGATCATTATGTCATTCTTAAAATTTTCGATACACCCCCAATTTGAAGTTATCTGTAAAAAATGAATTTTTACGACTTGACAGAAAATTCACCATTTTTGAATTTCTTTAATGATTTTAGATAGAAAATAAATCAAAATAAATATAAATAAATTCATATACATTATAAAAACTTTTTCTGAAATATTGTTAAAACTATTTGCAGTTTTCTTTTTCCTCAATGTTTTTTTTTTCAACTTTTGATTATTTTAAATGAAACCCAATTTTTTTGGAAATTTATATGGATTCTGCAATACTTAACTTTTTTCTTAATTGATTTGTTAAAATCAATCAATAAGTATAATGGAGTATTTATTTATTCGAACAAAATATAATATAAAAATGTTACAAAATAATTCTAAAATTATTTTAAAATCTATTGCCTTATAAATGCCTAAGTTATTTACTTACGCAAAAAGATATATCCCTGCTAATAAATTCCAGATTTTAAAAAAATATGGCTTGAATTGTTCGCTATATAATGAAAATTTAAAACAAATTTACAAAAAGATAGGATTTCATAAGAAATTATAAAAAAGATAACGCGGATATTGAAAAAAATTTAAATAAAAATGAAAGTCGCAGATATTTTCAACAACATTTCAACAAAAATTCGTGTAATGTAAAAAGACGTATATATATTAAGGAGCCTCAGGAAAAAAGTTGCAAATGTAACCCTCTAGAAATGAATTCGCCTGTTGATATATGACTCCTATAATATTACATTTGAATGTTAAAAATTAACCTGAGCTGTAACATTTTCAAAACACCTATATGAATATGTATTTCTTTCAGTATCAATTTTCGTTAAAAGAAAATTTACTTTATATTGTAATAGAGGCATAATAAGGTCTCGAAAATTCATTTAAATTATTGTTATGTCTCTTTTCAATTGCAGAATATTAAAATTTTACTAACGTCTTTGTTATATTTTCTTTATTCAAACATATAATTTTATATATTTCGAAATTTTTTTAATATATATTGGGTTTTAGTGTACCTTTGGAATGGTCTCTCCTGATAATATTGAAGATATTAACCCTTTAACATCAAGATGGTCAATTTTATGCATTATGTTCCCAAAAGGTAAAATTAGCAATTTTTGAAAATAAGTCACACGGAAGTATTTATTATACGTAAATATAGATGAATCTATGAAAAAACCGCAATAATAATCGAATTAAAGAGATTTTTGAAATTTGGTCACTATTTTACACGAATCTATAGTTTTTATGATAACTTTTTTTAATTTTATGGGCCGGAAATTCCAAAGTGTTACTTGTGCAACTGAAGGACTAAATGAATACACATATACATAAATTATATAAATTATGACGGAAAGTGTCCAAAATATTCAAACTATAATAAAATAGTGTTTGAAATAAAATATTAGAAAATTTTACTAAAATTTTAATTTTGCGAAAATGAAAATTAATTTTAAAAATATGTTTATTTACTATGTATTAAACGTCATTTGCTTAACATATGTTGTAATTTCTCTTTTTTTACAGACTTAAGAATCATGTACAATGTTGATCGAAAATCATTTTTTTTTTTTTCTTGTTTGATGTTTTAAAAATGGTCCCAAATATTTTGGAGATTAGCTTAAAACATATCTATCTTTAATTTTAAGAGGGTATATTTGCAAAATTTTTTGTCTCCATACAAATCAAGGCACTTTAATATATATATATATATTAGAATGCTTGATTTCTCATTTATCTAAAATCATTAAAATATTAAAAATTGGTAAATAAAATAACTTTAAACATAAATTCAGATTTGGAGGGTGTAAATTACTAAGCTTTAATTTTGTAATTTTTAGATTTTTCACACTAGGTAATTTCAAAATAAATATTACTTTTTCCATTTTGTCTTATTCATTAAAAAAAAGTTTCACAAATTTGTAGTTTTTTAGTTTGGTAGTTAGGGGAATATATTTAATTACAATTAATGTATAATTTACAATAGTTTATGAGATTCTTGTAACTATGTTGTTAAAACTAATTAAATTTAAATTGTTAAATAAACTAAAGTTCAAGAGAACTTTAGATAACAGACTACAACTATAAAAAAATAGTTATTAGTAATTGAATGAAGTTGTTACATAACAAGGCATAATTTTATGGTAGTTAACCCAACAACTCTATGTTTGCGCTAATTTTTAACAATGCACAATGGTTCAGAACTTAATCTGTACATTCTAATATCCTAGTTGTATTTACAAGAAATTTCACACAGAGAACTATACGAGTTTAAACTTGAAAAAAGGGAAGAAGTCACAAAGATTTGAAAGAAGCGGATCTCAAACTATGGTACCTCTGACAAAATTTAAAATTTTATTTCAAAATTTTGATTAATCCTTTTCTTTTTCTAGAAATTTAGGGACTTTTCTTATCAAAATCTTAATCTTTTACCCTTTATTATTCCACATAATAAAGATATCTTAACTAACAATAACCTTATTATGTATATAACATCCAGAGTTTATCCGAAAACCCAGTTTTCGCCAAAATTTTATTTAATTCCAATAATACTAAAAACTATGGATTTCGCAACTAATAGCAACAGAGTCCGGATTTCAGTAGAAATAAACGATCGCTTTATTTTAAGTACTTCGGCCATGTTAAACTTTTGTTGGGTTGAGAAAAAATTGAAGGAGTAACTGTTAACTGATCTTTTGTTTCATACTCAGACGCACAGTGGTCAACATACCCATTCTGGTAGCATTAAATTGGTAGCTCAATAACAACGAAGTCTAGTGCTTATTTTTTTTGGAATTTCTCAAAAAACGAATTTATTAACAACTTCTGCTTCGCTAGAACTTGGTCAGCTAATGAAGCGAATTACACTAATATTTTAATCTATTTATTTTAGGTGATATAATCATCCGCACAATCATTATAATAAAAATCAATAATTTTATTCAATAATTATAAGCATTTTTTATTTTTGTAACTTATTGAAAAATTTCTAATCAATTTTATTATTTAATTAGATCCTTTAATCTGCATTTGGCTCATAAGGACAGGCAGAAATGATGGCACTACCCCCATGATCTTGCAGGCGTTGCTGGTGTTGCAGGCGTAGCTGGTGTTGCAGGAGTAGCTGGCGTTGCAGGCGTAGCTGGTGTTGCAGGCGTAGCTGGTGTTGCAGGCGTAGCTGGTGTTGCGGGCGTTGCTGGAGTTGCAGGTGTAAGTGGTGCTGGCTTAGCATTTGTTGTAGCAGCAAGTAGAACGATTAAAATCCAAACTAAATTTATGGGATAATTAAAAATTTTAATTGTAGTTTAAATATTATCATTAACAAAAACTTACATTTTAATAATATTTTAAATAAGAGCTTCATTTCAGTATAATATATTTTAAATGAAATGTTTTGTACGGCTACTTTATTCCAATTGATTTAAAACGTTTTTACTAAGTTTATATTTATATACTTTACAATAACTATTTATTCCCAGTCATTAGAGCTTTATAATATGTAGACACAAATGTATAATAATATATACTGCACTTGCAAAAACGTGTGCGAACGATCAAAAAATGTGAAAAAAAAATTTATTTCATACCGACTATCTAAAATGTGAAAAATTTTGTTTTCGAATTTTTGATTTTTTTTTTATTGGGAACACCCCGAATAAGAGATTACTTTGTTTTTATACTATAATTTTTTTGCTTGACTGTTTTTCCAGTTTGATGCCTTTTTATTTAAAAATATTAAAAAATTAAAATAGTTATACCAACAAAGAAGAAAATAATTTCTTATTTGCAGTTACAAATTTTAATTTAATAAAGTTTTGTTTAAACATTTTTGACTATAAAATCATAAATGCGAGCGTACGATCAACGGAATTAAGCACATAATGCAACGCGATTTTGACTGAAACTGATTTTAATTCTTAATAAGTTTTGTGTTAATACTATTTTAAATAAACTGGTTCCAGATAGAGTGCAAAACTTTAGCACCATAGATTTCATTTTATAATCATAATTGTTGTTCAAATTTCAAAAACTTAGAAAGATGGATATAAATTGCTTAACTTTTCCTCATTCTTCTACACTTTTTGTTTCGCGTTTTATACTTTTTGATTTCATTTCAACTTATATAAACTAAACGGACTTTGCGGATAAATTCTTCACCTTCAGCAGTAAAATTTTGATGACAAAAATTTTTTTTACACAATAAAATCTGAGGAGCATTAAAAGTAAATTTAATAAAAAAAATTTTTATGGACTTTTTGAAAATTAGCTCATAAAATATTATTTAGAATTTTTTTTAAATAAATTTTTTGTCTTTTTATATAACAAATTGCAATTGTGCAAATCTTGCATTTGCAGATATGACAACTGTGATAAATGTAATTGATAAGGCCATAAAATTATGAAAAATGTCGTTGACAGTTTAAAACGGTACACTTTTGTCAAAACAGATTTTGATAAGGCACATCGCATGGACAATAAGAAATTGACCATAATTGACATAATTATGTGGTATTTGTAATGCTTAATGGAAATGTAGAGGTAGGTGCTTCAAAAAATTTCGAAAGATTAAAATTTTATGAACCAAAAACATATAATTGGGTTAAAAAAGGATCGTAATATTGAATAGCATTTCTTTGTAATAAACTCTAATAAAATATATTTTCATATAATATATGGAGAAATAACTTAGATTATAATCTCATTTTTTCAAAATTTTTAAAAATCGCGATTTTTGGTATAAAGAAATTTTTTTTCAAATTTTACTAGAAAACCTTAAAATAAGAAAACCTTGAAAATACCATCAAGCTTTGAAAATATGAAAAATTTTATTTAAATAGCTTAGTAGGCTTAGATATTACAGATAATTTTTAATAGAATTATACATAAACTACTAGTTAGAAGGAAAAAAATTATATGGTCAACTTAAAACCATAACTTTCGCGACTCCTGAACGATTAACGGCAACTGATTCGAAATGCATTCGAGTCACTTCATATTTATATAAATGAATTTTAATTAAAAGGCCTAAAATCAAAAATTTTTCATAATGGTTCATTTAAGATACAGATATTGAATATTTATTCTTTTTTTAAGACTTTTTTCAATGAATAGGATAGTTTAGAAATTTAGAGCAGTGGTATTGCATCATTAGTATTATTTTAGAACTGATTCTTTTACTATATATCAACAAGAATTTAACAAAAAATTTATCATTGAAATACTACTAATATTATTTATAGATAGAAATCGATTTTTGAAGTAAAATAGTATTACTTTATATCTTTAATTTTTGTTAAAATTAGTTCACGTTTCCGCGATTGGACTGTATAAATGAAAAATTACTTGGAAAATAATTTATAAACACTTGTTATCTTAGTTTTCATGTATTTATAAAAAAAAAAAGTTTTCACAAATTTATAGTTTTTTATGTCAGTAGTTAAGGGAATATATTTAATTTAAATTAATTTATATTTTAAAAGTGTTTATGAGTGTCTTGCAACTACAGTCACCGACATAAAAATAAGTTCACCAGTAAAAATCAATTTTTTTTTCCTTCAAAATTGGTACTTATAAATGAATTCAGTTTCAGTGATATGCAGTAAAAAATACTAATACTAAGTTTCTTTGATTTTTTTCTGCTTTAAATACAAAATTGTTCAGTTTTTTTTTTTTTATTTATGAGAGCGAAATAATGATAGGTTCATTATGATTGTAATGCAATTTTTACGTAAAAGTGAATAAAATTGTCACTTAATTATTTGGCAACACGTTGCAACTACTTTTGATAACAATTGATTTCATTTTTTTTCTTTTTGTGGAAGCTGTGAGTACATTTTTTAAAATATTCTAGAAAAATAGTCGATAAAAAGCCTTTCTGTTTTGGTATTTAATGTTTTTAAATAATGGTGTAGTGTATAAATTAAGAAAAAAAATATATCTAACGGGTCCCAAAAATAACCTAAAACGTGAATTTGAACCAACAATCACCGAATTTTTTAATTACAACCCTTACATATATATCTTTTCCATCATAATGAAATCAATATTGGTTCTCCGTATATTCCAGAAAGGTGCATGAAGTTGACTAAGCGCAAACCCAGAAAAAAAGATTTTCAAATACAAATTTTTGTGTCCTATTTTATTCAAAAAACATGAAGAGAAATGTAATAAACTGGAAAAAATCATTTATATTATTAAGAAATATTGTGCGTATTATCAATAAATATGAATTTAGATAATGTTGGCAGTTTTGAATCATTTTGTTAGTTTTGGCCAAATAAAGATTTCATAAGTGTCATTTTTGTAAAAACACCATTGATAGTCCTTCCACTAAACACTAAAGAAATGCGTTTAGCTCTTGCTTTTTATGAAAACAAATAAATGTGATTCATTAATTGCGATGAAAATAAATTTCTACTCGACACAAATCGAAAAGTCATGGATTTTCTGCAATAAATCGGAACCGATTTTAAAGGTCTGTGTTCAAGTTAGTATTACATTTTGCATTATTTACTATTTATATTTATTTCGATATTATCCAAAAAGAGTTAAAATCAAATCAGTTAACCTTTTCTTGGTTTTTCTTAAAAAATAGAAGTTTCCTCGAAAAATTTTTAAAGTTTGCTCTCAGCTATCATAAAAAAAGCTTTACTTTAATCACTTGTTATTAAAACTAATTGAAATGTACTGCTAAATAATTAAATGATTATTTTATTCACTTTCCTCTTTCAATTTTAAGTCAAAATTGCATTAAAATCGCAATGAACCTATCACAATTTCGCTCTCATAAATGAGAAAACTGAAAAATTTTATATTTAATGCAGAAAAAACTCAAAGAAACATTTTAATAAACTTTATAATTTTCTTTCCATAACACTGAAGTTGAAAAAAAATTATACATACCAATTTTGAACTAAAATTTTAATTTTTATCGGTGAATCTATCTTTATTTAGTTGAGTGTATGTTGTTGAAACTAATTAAATTTGAATCGTCAAATGCTTTACAAATAAACTAAAGTTATAGAGAGCTTTAGATAGCAAACAATACCTGTCAATAGGTATAATTTGTTTACGAAAAAGTGTAATTAGTTATTAACAAGTGGTAAAGCACAAGTTTGCGTATTAGTCGTTTATGATAATGTTTATAACACCCAAGAATATTGGTCTGCGACCCACCTAAATGTATACCAATCCACTTAGAATTATTTTCTGAGTCGATTTAGCGATGTCCGTCCGTCATGTGAACTTATGTCCCTTATAATTCAAGAACGAAGCCTATTAAAATTGCTTATGATCGATCCATTATTTTACTTAGCCCCCATACAAATGTCCTCTTCCTAAAACGCAAAAAAAATATAATATAAAGAATACATATGTTTCATAGATATATACAATAATCTTTATACATTGGCCAACTAATGACCCCAGATCTCATAGAAGACCCCTCCCCGAACTTTGATGTAGGGTTTCATATAGTTGTATATATATGTTTCTCATTTGTTATACCCCACACCACCATAGGTGGTTGGGATATTATGCGTTTGTGCTGATGTTTGTAACGCAAAGAAAAAATCATCCAACACTCACCTTAAAGTATACCAGTCGACTCAGAATCACTTTTTGCGTCAATCTAACGATGTCCGTCCGTCCGTCTGACTGGACGGCAGACTCGGTTGGATGGGCAGTTGGCTGGTTATCGTAATTTTTAAAATAATTCAATGAAATTTATCACGTAAGACTTTCATGATACAAGGACGAAGCCTATTGATCGGTACATTATTTCACCTAGCCCCCACATAAATGTATAAGTATCAATGTATAAGTATCAATCTTTGTGCCAAATTTCATGAAGATCGGTCCATAATTGACCATAGATCCCATATAAAATCATCTTTCGACCATCTTTAACGTGCATAAATCACATACATGTGTTAGTATGTAAGTGGAAATCAAAGGGACAATTTTTATGATGATTGATTATGGAATTTACCATAGCTCCCATATAAACCCACTTTCGGTAATCACCCTAACTGATGGGCATGTAAAATGGTGTAGGGTATCATATTGCCGGGCTTGATTGACTATATTTTTCTCACTTGTTTTTATATGAAGATTTGAAAAACTAAAACAGAACAGCGGAATCCGCCCAAATAAAAATATATTTTATTTTCAAAGCGTTTTCTCAAAAGCTCTCATTTCTTTACTCTTCCTTTCAATCGGTGTTGCTGTTGTTGTAAAATAAACCACATATGTTTACATTAAATTTGTATAAGATCCACGCGAGAAATTGGAGGTAATTGCAATAGTGGATCGGTATTTCAGTACCAGGTGAGTACCAATTGACACCTAACCGCTCACTAAAGTTCTAGTTGAGAACCAGTTGACACAACCGCACTTATTAAATATCAGTTAATAGTTAATAGTCCTTACATGCTGTTAAATTCGCAATTTGCAACACACGCGCAATGATAATCTGTTGCTGAGTGGTTAGAGTTAAAGACTATAAAACGTGAGATCTGTCTGAAGGACGTAGGTTCGATTCGGGATACCGCCATCGATATTAACGAACAGTTTTAAAAAATAAATATAATTTAATAAAAAAAATATAAAAATAAAATGGTAACCTCTTGTAAAAGTGACAGGTTACTCCCATATAAAGTTCCGGAACAAAAACCGGTCACTAATACCGAGAACCTGTTCCGTGACTAGTTTTGAATCGGTTCTCTTTCATTCTAGGAATGGAAAGAGATAGAAAGTTTTGCTTTATATTTTGTTATAAGGGGTTTGAGAGATGGAGAATATAATTGTTTATACATACTTTTATTGTTGTTGTCATATGCAATTCATTCCCGTCTTCTGCCTTCATTTACTTTTAACTTCTCTCTGATAATCGATATCAGCCACCACTAGCTTGTGTTTCACCTCTAATACAAATAAATTAACATAAAAGTTTTCACACTTTGATTTAATCACTTTAAAAACATGTTACAAAAAACCGATTTTTTAGGTGCCGAAACAAGTTGGCCATGTAATTTATTTTGATATGACTTCATTGCATTACCTTGAAATGGAATTAATGGATAACAAGGTAATACTTTATGGTAGATATCTCAACAATTCGATGTTTGAGCTAATAACATTGAGGTTTTTTTTACAAACAATGCACAGGGGGGCTGAACTAAAATTTTTTGGAGGTAAATCTGTAACTTATAATTGCCTGATTGTATTTACATATAATTTCATACAGAGGTAGCAGAGAACATTACGAATTTAAATTTGAGAGAGTGTGGCCAAAAGACTTGAGAGGCTCATATAATGATAACGTTGACATTGAAAAGTTTTAAGCTCTTGTATAAATTTCTGTTTGAGATGCGATTTCAAAGATTTGTATATATTCTTAAAGATTTGGTAAGTCATACATCTTTTATTACTTTCCAATTATTTGCATTGTAAATTTCTGCTATCTTAATTTTTCAAGATTTGTGTTCAGTTTTTTCAATATAGAGCCCATTTTCTTATTTAATTTTTTTTTTTTTTTTTAATTTATATGCTTTAGTAAACGAAAAATTTTTACATTTTTAATTTAAAATATTAAAGGCACTGTATATAGTATCGGAAAAAGTTGAAAAGTTTCTGATTCTGTAAATTCAAGAAATTAGTCAGTCGTAGAAATATCTTAAAAATTGTAAAACATAAAAAAATGTTGGACAAATTTCTTTAAAATATATGCAAACGATTTTTTTTTTTTATATTCTAAAACGTAAATATTTCAGTCACTGTAAGTAATATCATATAAAAGGAATACTTTTCTGAATCTGCAAAGTACGAAGATTATAAACATGTTATAGTTTTTTTTATTAAATCCAACCATTTATTATGAATAAATGTATTATGAACATAAAAATTTTAATACAACAAAAAATTCATTTTAGGCCGAATTTTTTTAATCCCTGCTTTGGAAAAATCTAGTTTAACAATGATAATTTCAGTAAATGATACATCGAAGGAAAGACAATGTGATAATCTATCAATTTAATTGCCAAATAACGTATGTCATAACTAATCAGGATTATACTTAGTTTAGAAAATTTTGACATCTTTTATTGAAATAGGTTCAAAAAAGCGTGTTAACTGAGAGAAGGATAGGAATATTTATTATTTGGTATAAGAAATGTAGAAAAGTTCTTAAAAAATATTGTGAAAAAGAGTCTCCAATTTTATAAAAGTATAAAATTTTGTTGATACCCCGTACAGGTACTTAAGTATTTATATTTCAAAATATAAAAAAATAAATTCGTTTACATGCTTTAGTAAAAGAAAAAATTTACACTGGTCAACATAATTCTTTTTTTCCTTTATGTCTTTTTTTTTCTGTTGTTGGGTATTTCTATGGCCCTGACTATGAAAAAAAATACTGGGAGATTGCTAACAACTTTACTTTTTGAAATATACAGTTTTATTATTTTGACAAAAAATTAATACATATGTTAACAGAATTTCTATTGAACATTACCAAATGATCTTTTATAAGACTTCCTTGAATGAACGACTTTAGGTTAATCTCGTTGCAAACTCCAACAGTAGTCTGCCATCATATGTGAGTCCCACCTTCCCTTATAAAGCTCTTCCATTGTCTGAAGATCCGGATGAAATATTTCACCCTGCTCCTAACTAAAATCATCCAGATTTTGTGGAAATCAGTCTAGATGCGAGTATAGGAAGTATATTTTTATGCTCATGTTGTACCCTAGCTCTTGCAAATTCGATAGCATGGAGTCAGCAAGCTCGACTAGATTTCTTTTTGCCTAGAAAATTATTCATAAAAAAATTATTCATCCAAGCTTTGAATTCGAAAAAAAGACACCAATCATTAGGTTGGTACTTTTTTTAAACCCATCTGTTGCAAAATACCGCCAACATCGTTACTAAAATCTTTCTCTTGAGCAAACTACGGTAGCAGGTTGTTTTCTCAGGTACGATAAAATGTGATGTTGGTTTCCGGAGTAAGTAAATTTTTTTCTTTTAAACGAAATGCTAAAATTTCAGAAGCTTCTTTCAGTAAGTTCAAATCTCTTACTAAGCCATTTAGTTCTTTGTGATTAAATCGTTGAAGTTCTGAAAGACTAGATTTGTAGTCTGGATCAGAAGATTTAGATGTGCTGGGTTGTACCTCTCGTGATTTTAATTGAGGTCGTTAAGCAGAAGATAAGTTAGGATATGACCATTTATTTTGATTTCCAGGGTTAAATCCGTTTATTTTCACAATGTGTAAATAGCAGTCGTCATGATGATTTCGAAGTTCTCCCCAAAACATGGGTGTTACAAACATTATTGCAGCTCTTTTTCCACTGGACCATAACCGTAGATAAACCACACATTTCTAGCATACAATATGAGAAACCCATGGCTTATCCTGATTACACAATCTAATTTTGAAGTATTGATGATATGCAGTTTTCACAAAGTCCGATACAGGTTTTCGATATTTTCGAAATATATATTCAACACAAATATAGCAAAAACAATCTGGATTAAGTACACAATATCTTCTTGACGAAGCCATATCGAAAACAAAACCAAAATATATTTTAGTGTTCAGTAAAAATGAAAATCTATAAAAAAATAGTAAATGAGGGTAGTTAGCTATAACTCAGAAGCAAAAGGTGTTAGGGAAAAATTGATGCCGTATTTAAAAAAGAAACGCGTCAATTTGAGATAGAAAAAAATCACAGGAATTTTTTATTTTGTTTTCTTTCAAACTCGATTTAACACCAAAATTCAATTTTTTTACAAAAATCTTATGATTTTTCCTAAAACTCAAAATTTTCATAAAAATCAAAATTTTTCCTAAAAATGAAAATTGTCACTAAATATCAAAATTTTTGCTAAAAATCAAAAATTTTACTAAAAATCTAAATTTTACTAAAAAATCTAATTTTTTTACAAAAAATCAAATATTTTACTAAAAATCAAAATTTTTAATAAAAATCTAAATTTTTATTAAAAATCAAAATTTTTGTTAAAAATCAGTTTTTATTAAAAAAAATGTATTAAAAATCAAAATTTTTGTTGAAAATCAAAGTTTTTATTAAAAATCAAAATGTTTGTTAAAAATCAAAATTTTTATTAAAAATCATATTTTTTGCAAGGTCAAAATTTTGAAGTCGATTGTTTTTTTTTTTTAATTTGATTTTTTGTAAAAATTGGATTAATTGTAAAAAATTTGATTTTTTGTAAAATATTTTGGCTTTTTCTAAAAAATCTGATTTTTATAAGAAAATTACGATTTTTATAAAAAAAACTTCATTTTTAGTAGAATTTTTGATTTTTGGAAAAAAAATTAGAATTTTAGTAAAAATTTAGATTTTTAATGAAAATGTTGATTTTTAGTAAAAATTTTTAATGTTTACTGATTTTTACACAAAACTAGAGAAAAGTAAGGTAAGGTTTTTTTTACTAAAAATCATTTTGCAACAATTTAAGTTTTACTTTGTGAGCGAAAAAATAAAAATCAATAACAATCATTAAAATTGATTTTTTTTATAAAAAGCAAAAAAATAAAAATCATTTCGGATTTCGATACAACTTATTCTGAGGATTACATTTCTGTATTTAACACTTTTATCCGGTCGTTCCTTACATCTGATTTTTTTTTTTTTTTTTTGCTTAAAACTCGACAACAATGATTATTTTCTGTCCTTGATATAAAAGTATGAGTTACCTCTTTTTGGGCTTACCGGATAAGTGAAATTTTTGCTGGAAAGTTTACCACTATTCAGCTATTCAGTATGCAAAAGACAATGAAATTGTACAGTGCAAAGATTATAAATTTTGTTGCTATAGACATAAATTCTTCAAAACGCCCGGAGATCCGCCGGACTGAAAGATATTGGGCGCTGATGAAAATATCATTAATAAAGAGCAAATAGATAGCACAAAGCTGAAAGGATTTTCAAAATAAGTGCTGAAGAGCATGTTCTAATGTTCATAAATGTGGGGAGGTAAGAAATTAGTCCAAATATGAAGATAAATCACAATAACATAATTTTTCTTTTATTTTTAATGCAAATATATTACAATTTAACTAAATAAAGTTTTAGTTGAGACTTAAATGCATCATCTCTTTTTATGATAAAAAATGCAAAGGACATTTTAATCATGGACAAGCCTTAAAAGTATTTTTACATTTTTATAATTTTCTAAAAAATTTATAATTAATTGCATTAGTTACATCCTCTAATCTGCATTAGAATCACAATTGAAACCCAATTCGGATAACATACATTTCGATGTTTGAAGATTATACCAGTGGCCATTGGAGCAAGCAGAAATTACAGCTCTGCCATCAAAACACAAATAATAGAATTTACAATGATTGGCATAGGGAGCTGTTATACCATCTGGAACCATGGAACAATCTGGCTTCTGTCAATCATTATAAGAAGTTGGTGGCCTAGGAAGTGTTGAAGGCATAGGTGGTGTTGAACGCGTGGCTGATGTTGGAGGCGTAGGTGTTGTTGGATGCGTAGGTAGTATTGGCCGTGCATTTATTGTGGCAGCAAGTAAGACAACTGCAAACAACAAACTCAATTTATGAGAGAATTTAAAAATTATATTTTTTAAAACAATATGAACTTACACATTACTACCATTTTAAATAGGAGCTTCATTTCAATATAATCTATTTAAAGTTAAATGTTTTCTTTATCCACTTTATATTAAATGATTTAAAATTTGTCATTAAGTTTACATTTATATACACTTTGCTATAACTATTTATTGCAAATGATTAGAGCTTTATGATGCGTGGGAACAAATGTATAAAAATTTGTAAATAAAAAATTATAAAAATAGAAATAATTTATAAAAAAAGTTCCACAGATTTATAGTGTGTTAGGTCAGTAGTTAAGGAAATATATTTAATTCAATTTGTAATTCAAAAGTGTTTACGAGTTTCTTGCACACTGGTCAACAATCCAATTTTTTTTTTTTTTTTTTTTGCAGAAATTCTAAAATAAAATTGAAGAAATTGTAAAAAGTTAATAAATTTTATAAATTATAACAAACCAAGTCATCAAGAACATATATCAAAAAAATATAATGTGGCAACGTTGACAGTCTAACAAGACACTAAAGTTGGTAGTTTAATACTATTTTTAAAATTTTTTTAAAATGGAGTTACAATTATAAAAGCTGTATATCATAACCAGAAAAATATATAACAATGATGTATAAAGTAAATTGCGGCCTAGGAGATGTATTTTAAGACCGTTATTTAAATTTGTATATAAGTCATGCATTCATCGTTATTTTTGAGTTTTGTGTTCGTATGGGTTATTTATCAATATAACCTATAACTTTGAAGGAGGAAAAGTTATGTTTGGGCATGAACTTGCACGAATATTAAAACGTAACAGTGATCGTAAAAGTATCTATTTTATGTAACAATGTAGACAGAGTTTTCAACAAACTCTTGCAATCATCAATTTTCTTACAGTTAAATTTTGCTAAACCTGAACGAAAATTTCTTGTTTTTTACAAACAAGTAGGATGAAGTATTATGTTTTAACCTATTGGGTAGTTTCACTAATCAATAAAAATATAGAAACTTTCAGAATAATTAAAATAAAACCAAAAGCGAGCAATTGCATATCTTATTTTAAAAAAATATAACTACTGTAATAAAGTGTTAATTTTAGATAAAATGCACTAACAATGCTTTTTAAATTTATGCCGGAAAAAGTAGATTTTTGACCAGTGTGCATTGTTAAAACTAATTAAATTTAAATTGTTAAATTCACGAGAGCTATAGATAACAAACTATGCATATCAACAGCTATAGTTTGTTTACAAAAAAAAAAAGTAATTAGTTACTAACAAACGATACAATAAGTAATATTTTATGAAAAACAAATAAAACAATAACATTTATTTTTAGAAATGGAACTATTGTTTTCTGAAGTAGTGTTTAGGATGTAAATACTTTTTTTTAACGTTTGAACCAAATTTTAAGGAAAGATCGGAAAAACACTGACTGAATCACCTCAAAAAGAAGTAATTTTGTTACTACAACCGATTTTTCAGGTGGTAATTTATATTGCGTTAGGGTAATGCGATGAAGTAATTGGATAACAAAGTTGGATTTTATGATAATTTTATATATATATAAAAGAGTAACGTCACTAAGTGACTGACTGACTAACCGATTCAACATCTCAAAATCCAAACGACAGAAAGTAGAGATGACACTTAGGCTTTAAGTTTTTTCCCCATCATATACATCCATTAAGAAGGATTTTTAGAAATTCGAATGTTTAGTATGTAAAAGCGGATAAATTCGGTAACCTTATATCTCCTAAACTAAAGTAGATATAAACAAATTTTAATATCTATCGATATTCATTTAAAAAATAAATATGTAAATGTCGGGTACCTTCTTTAAATTCAGCCCTTTTAGGGAGAAAAGAGGTAAAAACTGTGTTATATACTCTTTTGGTACCTTATATATCTTTTAAACCACCAAACATAGAAATAGAATTTATATCATAAAGGTTTCTTATCAAAAAACGACAAACATAAATTTGGTACTTTTTATAAATTCAAACGTTTAAGGGACAAAAATCGTACCCATTTTTTGTACTTTTTTAATAAAACATTTTTTTCTACTTATTGATATACATATGAATATTTAATTATGGGATCTCCTTCAAATTTTGGAATTGATTAGAATACAATAAAAAAAAAGAAACACAAAGGGGTGAAAACGGCAAATTATATTTCATTCAAACTCATTGAGTCAGTTTTAATTAAATTTAAAGGATTGGTTCGTATTCTATTACTAAATTCATAAAACCAATTATATTTTATATTGAAATCGGACCTATCACTGAATTAATAATATCAAATGTTCAAATTCGTAAATATTTTATTGAAAAATTAAAATTTTTTTCTTATTGAAATATTTTTATTTATAAATTTGAATATTTGAAAATTCTTAATAAATTCAATAATATGGTTTATTAAAATCAATAAAAATAATACGAGTATTAAATTTTTTGGAGATCTGCAAACAATTTTTGTGTTTTATTTAATATTTTTTTACATTTTCTATAATATATACAATAATTCGGATTGAATGTTAGTATTGTATTTTATCACGTAAATACATGTATGAAAATTTTGTGTAGAGAAGCGAAACTTTTATATAATAATAACTATTTTTGGACACTTTTAGATGAAATATAGTTTAACGGTAATACGCAGTGTATAGTATGTAGATAATGTGTAATTATGCTGGTGAAAAATAATGGTGCCATAACTAATAGTTTATGTATTCATGTATAGTATTATATAAAATATATATATGAATAAAAAGAAATAGAAGAAGACACGACACTATTTCCAAATTTCATTAATGGCCAAAACTATCTAAAACAGAAACGCAATCGTTGTCAATTGAAGCATTTTCTAAATGAATTCAACTTATATACCTTTTAACGGAGTAAAATACTTAAGTTTCAATGAAACTAAAATGTATAGGATACAACAAATGCGTAAACAAACTCTGCTTTGGTACCACCAAAACCATACAAAACCATGCAACTCTGTTCTCCTATGTGTTTTTAAGGTTTTCAATAATAAACTTACCGGTGTAAAAGTTAGCTAATATGGTACTGAGTGAATAAGAAATGAATGGTACTTTCTGTATTTCATATGTAATGAACTTAATGAATGAGAACAAATATGATAGCACTTTCTGGTAGTTTTTCGTTTTTCTAATGGTACTTTTCAAATTTTATATAATATTGAACCTTGAAGCATGTAATTAAAGACACATATAGTCCTTCTCTCTAAAGTTCAGAGATGTGCTTCAATTGGCATTACAAATGCCGTGAGAAGTACACTTCAGGCAGCACTGGACACCATTCTCCATCTTCTTCCAATTGAAGAGTTCGTGAGAGGAAAGGCTGTATGGAGCTTCACAGCGAGGCATGTTAGTATACTTGACGAAGTCGAATTGGATGGTCGGACATTATCCTTGGTCGCCCAAACGGATTATGTCGGAACTATAATTGACTTCGGGGCTACTAACGTTATCGAAATCCCTAGTAGAGACCTCTGGGCTGAAGCGGAGAAGCTCCATGGGGGTTGTGCTATCTTCACAGATGGCTCGAAGATGGAAGTAGACACGGGAGCGGATGTCTACTTTATGGGAACGGATATCAGACGCTCTTTTAGATTGTCTAATAATTGCATCGTTTTTCAGGCAGAAATTCTAGGCATTTAAAAGGCCTTAGGATTACCAGAGGAGAATGTTGGAAGGGACACTGAAACAACTATCTATGTAGATAGTCTGGCAGCACTATTGGCAATGACAAGTCATAATGTTAGATCCAGATTAGTGCTGGAGTGCAGAAAGGAATTGAGAAAGCTAATGGATGCCTACAGGATAAGACTCTGGTTGGGTCCTGGTCACTGTGACATTCTCGGCAATGAAATAGCCGATGAGCTAGCTCACAAAGCCTAAGAGCTAGACAAGTCTTTTGTAGAGGTATCGATTAGGATTCCAATTGGATCTTACTTCATGGCCATAAGGGTATGGACTTTAGGACGAACGAATCATGCTTGGAGAAATAGAACGGACTGCAAGATATCTAGAGCAGATATTTTTGACTTTTATAGGACGTGCGATGATGTGAAGGAGCTAGAGGCAGTATAATATATACTCTGTCATTGTGTTGGGCTTCAGCATAGTAGACTGAAGTTGTTTGGAAGCCATATGGTACACGAACTAGAGGAGGTTACTAACCTTATAGGGTTCGTAATGGGGATGAAGTAGTTCAGAATCGACTGATTGTGGTCTTAGGTTCCACATTTTGCTTTTATTTTTTATTTTATTTTTTTTTATATTGCCTTATCTTACTAAGGTCTCTATTTTTCTCTAAGCTTATCTATGGCACAATGGACCGAATGGTCTCTGGATGGAGGCATGAAGACGCCGCCCTTTTTAGTCTAACCTAACCTATGGTCCTATTAGGGTAATAATTTATAAGAGGAAACTTGATGGTACTTTTTCGTTCTTCAAATGATACTTTTTTTAATTTCCTATGATATTGAAGGTAGAAGCATTAATTCTATATGTATATGAAGCAGTAACGTTTCTGACAGAAGGTAGAAGTATGAACTTAAGATCAAAGGTACCTCCCGTGATAAATAGGAGGGATTTTTTTTAAATTCGAATGTTAAACAAGTAAAAACGAGCAAAACCATGCTAATTTTGTAACTTGATATCTTCTAATTTATAGTCTAGAAAAAATATTTCACACATATTTCTCTACTTAGAAAATGTGCAGATATGTTTTTGTTACTTTTTATAAATTAGAATATTTAGGGAAAAAATTGGTAAATCCTGTATTTTGGTACTTTTTTGGTACTCCAAACAATATATAAGAGAATAACATTTTAATTGTATGCTATTTTTATCAAAAATGTATTAGAAAATTTTTTGGCATTTCTTTTGAATTTCGAAATATGGTAAAAATGGGTTAAAAATGTACTCTTTATATCTTCAAAGGCATCATTGTAAAAAAATATATGTGGCGTTCTTTTCTGTATAAAGAAAGAGCAAAAATTTTGATAGTACTTTTTTGGAGCTCTAACTATCTTTTGAATTATATATCAATATATATATATATATATATATAATAATATATATATATATATATATATATTTATATATAAATGCAAAGCCTAATTTCAAGGGGTAGCTTTTTGGCAATTTTTACGTTTAAAGGGAATAGAGGAATAAAGTCGGCGTCATGGTGAAAGAACAGCAGACACGATAAATTTAGAAGTGGCCGGATAATTCTTGGGAGAATGAAATCTTCTACACAGTGTAAGTACAAAGATTTCACAATTTTGTAATGTACACAACGATTAGGGCAGCGAAGTGCATCGGGTATTAGCTAGTATTATAATATTTTCGTTTTTCTTTTTTTGATAAGTTCAATCCAAAACTAGCAAAAATAAAAATCGATTTTTTATCTAATGTTTATTTACTTACAAAGCCCACATTTCAGTAATATGAGTCATCATTTTTTTGTGGCTTGGATATCTGGATTGCTAGCAATAATGAAACAAACTTAGTTATATTTCTCTAATTATTGTTTTGAACAAATATACCTTGGACGTACCAACACGGCAACGCTCCGATTCATACCGCCAGAGCAGTAAAACAATGGATTAATCAACAAGGTGTTCAACTTTTGGATTGGCCCCCATATTCACCAGACATGAATCCAATGGAAAATGTCCTTTTTGAAGGAGGAAAACAATTTGAGACAATAGAATGCTTAAAGGATGCAATAACGGAAGCATGGAGTTCAATTTCGCTAAATTACTTAGAGTCATTATACAAGTCGATGCCAAATCGCACTTTTGAGGTTATTTCTAAAAATGGTGACAGTACTCATTACTCATTGAATGCTAGAAAATAAGAACTTTCATTTTTATAACCTAAAATTTAAAAATAAATTACAGTTTGCTTAGTTTTAAAATATTCCTTATTCAAGTGACACACGAAAAAGTACCACAGAAATACATGTATGTATGTATAGTATGTATGTATAGTATAACAATATATATATATATATATATATATATATATATTATTTCTTCAGGAAACTAAAGCCAACACTTTAAAATTTGGTTGCGCAAAAAATTACTTTTTTCTGAACTTTAGTTTAGGAGATTAAAGTTAAAAAAATGCAGTGTATAGGAGCTATGGTGAATTGTAGGTGGATTCTTATAGAATTTGATACCACGCATATAAAATTTATTTGTGTTAAATATTAACTTAATGCTGATAATTCTACAGGATTTAGCACATTAAAGTTATTTTCGGAAGAGGCATTTTTATGGTAGCTGTGGTGAATTATGAATTATCTTTCTGAAATTTGGCACCATGATTTATATTGATAGGAAGCCTTATTAAAACATTACTATATTTTTGGTTGGAAAAAAAAACTAAAAAAACCTGTACCGTGTTCATGGACAATCAGGACAAAGAACAAAGAAAGCGATTCTGAGTCGAACGTTATGCATTACAAACATCAGCACAAACGCTTAAAATCACAACCATCTATAATAGTGTAGGGTATAATCATTATTTTATTTAATAACTATAATAATTTTTATATTTATAACAAAATTTTAATCAATTTTATTAATTACATCTTCTAATCTGCATCAGCCATACAATTTAAAAGCAATTCGCATAACATACATTTCGATATTTGGCAATCATACCAGTTGCCATTGAAACAGGCGGAAATTAGTAAAAAGTTGGTGGCCGAGGAGGTGTAGGTGGTGTTGGAGGCGTAGGCGGTGTTGGTGGCGTAGGTGGTGTTGGTGGCGTAGGCGGTGTTGGAGGCGTAGGTGGTGTTGGAGGCCTTTGTGGTGCTGGTATAGCATTTATTGTAACAGCAAGTAAGACAAAAGTAATCCAAACTAATATCATGAGAGAATTAAAAATTGTAATTGAAGTAAAAATATTATCTATAATATGAACTTACACTTTAGCAGGATATTAAATAAGAGCTTCATTTCAATATAATCTACTAATTAAATATTTTGAACGACTACTTTATTCCAAATGATTTAAAATTCTTCATTAAGTCTATATTTATATACTTTGTAATAACTATTTATTCATAATTATTAGAGCTTAATGATAAGTAGATACAAATGTATAACAATATATTAACATAAAAAATTACTTAGAAAATAATTTATAAACTTTTGTCATCTTAATAAACCATTTATTTGTTAAAAAAAAGTTTCACATATTTATATTGTGTTAGGTCAGTAGTTAAGGGAATATATTTAATTTAAAAAAGTGTTTACGAGTTTTTTGAAACTACATAGTTAAAACTAATTAAATTTAAATCGTAAAATTTTTTACAGATAAACTAAAGCTCAAGAGAGCTTTAGATAACAAACTGTACCTATCAATAGATTTAATTTATTTACAGAAAAAAATAATTAATTATAAACATAACAAATAAATAAACAAAGCAAATATAAATACAATTTATTTATTAAGAAAAATAAATAAACAATAATATTTATTCTTAGAAATGTGATTATTGTTTTCTGAAATAGTGAAAGTAAATATACGAGCGCAACTCGATGTTTGCGCTAATAATATTGGCGTTTTTTTTTTCAAACAATGCATAATGGGGCAGAACTAAACTTTTTTTGGAAATAAATCTATAAATTCTAATTGCTTGGTTGTTTTTACATAAAATTTCACACGGACGAGTTTAATCTCGAAAGAGGAGAGGACAAAGACTTGACAGAAGCGGTACTTTGGAAGCTTAAACTAGGGTAGCTTTGACATAGAAAATCTTTAACCGAATGCTAAATTTCTGTTTCTGAAGGCCTATAAAAATATTTTATAGTTCCCGAGACATTTGCATTCGAAATTTCAACAATACAAATTTTGGTTAAGTTTTTTTTTAATTTTTAATTTTTCTTTCAATTAGTTAAGGAACAAAAAATATATCGAATAAAAAAATTTAAGGCGACATCCGTTTCTCATCCAAAAAAAAGAAACAAAAACGATTTTGGAATTGAAAATTGCAAAAAATGTAATGTTTTGTGTTTTCTTCTTTCTTCTACTTTAACGCATATAACTTTAAAATAGAAAACGAGCCCAATTTTGCAATAAAACGAAGTACAAACCCTCCCAAATTTGAACTAAGCGATCGATTGATTTTAAATACTTCGGCCGTGTGAAACTTTTGTTGGATTGGGGAAACATTGCACTATGGAAGAATTTTAAAATTTAACGGCAAAAAGTCAAATTTTTATCTTAAAATTTAAGAATTGCCAATATACTGAAAAGAAAAAATTTTGAGGTAGGGAAATCTGTTCGTGTATAAACAACAGTTGGAATTCACATTTTCTAACAATATAAATTATAAGTTTTAAAGTTATATTTTATTTTATAAAATTAACTTTTTTTCTAAATATATTTTTTGATAAAAAAAAATAAAAAATTTAAATAATAATTATAACCTCAGGATGTGAATTTTCACTTATTATTCATTTATTAGTTTTAGTGGATAATGTTTTTTGTAAAATAGTTTTAACATATATGTAATAATTCCTGATAATCTCAATTTTCATGTTATGTTAAAACTTATTGTGAACAACTGCGAACTTATGCGAATTTGACATTTTTTAGAAGAAGTCAAGTTAATAATCTCTGAAATTTTGTTAAACTACTAGGTTGTAACAGATGTTTCGAATTATTTAATGAGGGAGACTATGTATGAAGTTGACGATGAATTGATCAAGTTAATTAATGACAACATATGTAGTTATCAAGGCAAGCTTATATATCTTTATATATATATATATATATATATATATATATATATATATCTTTATATATATATATATATATATATATATATATATATATATATATATATATATATTATAAAAATGAAGTGTAAGTTTGCTTGTTTATATGTTTGCATTAATCACGCTTAAGTGGCAGAACCAATTTTCACGAAAATTTGCTTACAGATAATGCCAGTGATGGAGGTGGTTATACAGTGGTGCATATTCCTATAAACGAATTTAAAATTTTAGCTTTTCTTTGAGATATATTCGTTTCTCTTAACCAAAAACAATGTTGCTTTTTAGAATAAATTTTTTATTTAAGAAATATTTGTTTCTTGCTTTTGTAGTTTTCCTTAATTTAGCAATCTGAACATATTAGAGATCATTTCAGTAGAATATTCTTATAAAAGCAGTAGAAAAAAATTTGTTTAAAAAGTCATTGCAAAAAAAAAAAAAATATTAAAAAATTTTAATAGTTTTGGTTGTTTGTTGCACTTAAGGTAAGTTTCCGATAACAACATTTTTGTTTACTAGAGATATTTTTGTTTTAATTTGGAAATTTTATCAGCTTAAGTGATGCCCGAATGAACGTTTTTTTTTTTTCAGGCCAGGAAAAAATTTATACTAAATTTTTGGTGATCAGGGCTATTCTAACAGAGAAATTGGACGAAAAATTAACCGTTTGGAAGGAGCTATCCGAGGCTTCCTTAAGAAAGGGCAGAAATACGGAGAGCGGAAACCAACAAAAGATAATCAAAAATTAACAAAATAGGCAAATTAATAAAATAAAAGAAGAAGCCACTCATCAAATAAATTAAATACTACACAAATAAAAAATAAACTTGATCTTCCTGTCACTTCCAAACATATTGCACACATTTTACATAACATGGAAGAAACCAAAATGTAAGCCAATAGTATTTTCTGATGAAAACAAATTCAATTTCATATTCTTGCTATTGGCATGATTTGAGATCGAATGAAATTCGTATGCTCCAACTAAAATGCACAGTGCAACTTATAATGAACTGTTGAAAGATGCTCTTCTCTCATTTATGGATGAAAAAATGGAAGAAGATTGCATTTTCCACGTCTCGAACCAATCTAAATCGGGGTTTAATGAACATAGTATTCCGCTATTGGACTGGCCAGATTGCAGTCCGGATTCAAATCCAATGGGGAATCTGACGTTTACGTAAGAAATGCACAGAATGAAACCATAATGTCAATAACGGAGTTAAAACTAAAAATTAAGCAAGCCTAGGAAGAAATTGACATTGATTTTCTTCAAAAATTATGGATTTAAATTAACTAAAAATTAAAAATTTTTGAAGTTATCCAAAATAAAGGTTCATCAACACATTATTAATAATGCTAAATTGGTGCGTATATAGAAAAATGCTATAAAAAATGGCATTAAACTACTAAAATCACAATGAAAAAAATTTAATGTACATTTTAAGTTTTTTGTTATTAATTTTTCAAGTGAAGTCAATAAATAATTTAAAAAATTAATTTGTAGTACCTTAATTATTTTTTAGCTCCATTTTTGGCAAGTTGCTTTTATAGGAATATGCACCAGTGTAGGCTATGTTAAATCTAGCCCACATTTTAAGCCTACTTTAAAAAATTTTTCTTTTAATTTTGCACCTTATATGAAATTGCATTTATATGAAATTTGTCACAAGGAGAGTGTTTATACTGGAAAAGTTTATAGGCTATGTTAGAACTTGATCGAATCGAAAAACAATTCATGTTTTTTTTTAATTTTGCACGTTATCAATGTAGCTATTTACATGAAATTTAAATAGAGAATTTTATAGGCTATGTTAGATCTTGAACGGATGTCACCCTCTAAACTCTCAAACGGCTGAACCGATTTGCTTAAAATTTTCACAGCGTCAACCTATTTGTCACTGCATTCAATTGTGATATTTTATTTATCTATAGGAGCATTGAGAGTGGCACCCCCCATAGAAAGCAAATATTAACTATGGTATCTCTAAGGAACTATTATGGTGAAAGCGCTCAAACTTCATGTGAACATCCTGCTTATCATATCGCATTGAAAATTTAAGATAGGACGTATAGGTCTTGGGAAAAGGTAGTCTAATACAAAGAAAATATTCGCATATCTAAAGGAGCATTACAATGAAAGTCTTAAAAAGTTGTAGGAGTAATTTTCATATTAAATTTCGAATAAGGCGGATAGGTCCAGGGGGAGTAGTAGTCCCCATTTAAAGTAAATATTAATTGTCGCATCAAATGGAATAGTGTAGCGCAACGAAAAAGCTAGTATGCAATATATTTTTTCCGTGTGCTTCAAATGGAAAAAACTGTTAATTAGTTATTCGTTAAAAAAAATGTATTTTGGAATCAATTTGTTTAAAAATATATTTAAATATTTGTGGCCTAACAGCATTTTTGTGATATTTTCATGGAAAATCCTCAAAAAGCAAAAAAAAATCAATACATTTTTTTAATAAGAAAAAACAATATCTGAAGAGCATATTTTTATTTTTCTTGATGAGCATAAAACTCCTTTTTTGAGACATATTTTTGGTTGACGTTAAGTCGAAATGGGATAGACATATGCGCAATGAAAAAATATTCAGAAAATGTGAAAAGGGAAGGCACGCAAAATTGTTTTTGTTATAAAATTAACGGAATATATAGACCCGAAGTAAATTCGATGAAAGTCGCAAAGGAACTAAAAGAAAATTATTCTTCTTTAACAATCAACCGACTTCTAATTACTTTCATTACTTTTATTAAATAATCATAAGTATTTTTATTTTTGTAACTTTCTATAAAATCTATAAGCAAATGCAGGCGTAGCTGGAGTTGCTGCCGTAGCTGCTGTTGCAGCCGTAGCTGCTGTTGCAGCCGTAGCTGCTGTAGCAGCCGTAGCTGCTGTTGCAGCCGTAGCTGCTGTTGCAGCCGTAGCTGCTGTTGCAGCCGTAGCTGCTGTTGCAGCCGTAGCTGCTGTTGCAGCCGTAGCTGCTGTTGCGGCCGTAGCTGCTGTTGCGGCCGTAGCTGCTGTTGCGGCCGTAGCTGCTGTTGCGGCCGTAGCTGCTGTTGCGGCCGTAGCTGCCGTTGCAGCCGTAACTGTTCTTGCGGCCGTAGCTGCTATTGTAGCATTAAGTAGGACAATTGAAATCCAAACTAAAATTATGGGAGAATAAAAAATTCTAATTGAAGTTTAAATATTATCCTTAACAAAAACTTACACTTAAACAATATTTTAAATAAGAGCTTCATTTCAGTATAATATATTTCAAATGGAATGTTTTGTTTTGTACGACTACTTTATTCCAATTGATTTAAAATGTTTTACTAAGTTTGTATTTATGTACTTTACAATAGCTATTTACTACTAATCATTAGAGCTTTGTTATATGTGTGTAGTTACAAATGCATAGGGAAAGTGGGGTATTATGGCGTATGAGGCGTATTTGTAATTATTGCACTAGTTTAGTTATTTTCGAGCGCAAGCAAATAAAATATACTGAAAAAGACTTTTTAAGTGCTGATGTTTATGAAGAAGATAATATTTAAATCGATGAGTACAAAATTTATGACTTTATTTTGCACATATTTCAACTGCAAAAAAGTTTTGTCCCAAATACATAATGATTTTTCAGACCTTTACTTAACGTAAAAATTATAAGATTGGGATATTGTGATAAAAATAAATTTGGGTAAAATATGGTGTATAATTTGACAAATTTTCTACAAATATTTTTGCAGTTTTTCTAAAAATATAATAAATAATTAATTTAGTCACTAATGGTGAGAAAATATTTTAAAAATTTAATAAAACTTGTCAAAAATGTGATGCTTTAATAAAAGCAATAGAACATAGAAAATTGGAAATAATTCAAAAAACTAAAAAATCCTAGACTCAACATATACCATTACATTATCTTATTAAAGAAAATCTGGATTTAAAAATCGTGGAAATGGTGGATGCTGTAAAAATACACACTAGGTAAGATTAAATCATGCAAATGGTCTGTGCATTTAAAATGTGTTAAAAGTGTAGAAATTTATTACACTTATGATTTACTCTATTTCAAATACGGGAAATATCGTCCTATTTTTTTAAATCTTTTGTTTTATTATTTTCTATTAGTTTTATCAGTTATTACCTATCAGTTTTCATCACCTACATGAATTTTGATATTCGAGTGGCCTCGCAAATACAAAAATCATTCAAAAATATTTAATGAACACTTAATATCTTTAAATTTACCATTTTAATATTGGGGGTTAACATTTTCCATTTTAACTAAAAATAGCTGATTTGAAAAAGTGTCGAAAAATAATAATATTATTTTATGCAAAACGTTTGGCTATATATAATAACAGTTTCACTGTAGTGTTCAAAAAATTATTTTTATTTTATTAAAATTGGATTAAAGTATGCTCTACTTTAATCCAATCTTCAAACTAAAGCATACTTTAATCTAACTTCACTAAAATACCAACTAATAATCTTTTGGACATTGCAATAGATTTGTTTTATAGAATGGAATATTGTAAAAGGGTTTCGCATAAAAATAATAAGATTCATTTGTCTTTTGGTTTGTTTTTCGACGATTTTTCAAATCAACTATTTCTGGGTAAAATGGGAAATGTTGGGCTAAAGTGAGACATAGTAAAAATGATAATTTAAAATTTATTTAGTATTTATTAATTTTTTTTTTTTTTTTTTTTGTATTTATGAGACCACTCCAATATAATAAAAAAAGGCCTACAAACGATAGTGATACTGATTCAAATATTGAACAAGATCCTACATGCATTGAAATACCAAATCATAATCATAATTCTAATATGGATGTTGATCAAGAAAATATTCATCAACAAAGTGGTTCTGGCCGTGGTCCGAATACTGGCGCGAGAGCGGATGCTACGGGAAGTAGAGATTCCTCTTCTCCCAGTATAACATGAATAAGACCTGGTACTCCATGTTCTAATAATTATATGAAATTTTCAAAATCCAAAATTTTAATTAGTTATGGATATAGTTCAGAAAATATACAAACAACTAATACAATTGATCAAATAACAACTTTTATGGTTCTTATACCAGTAGATTTTGTTCCTTTTTATTTAAGTGAGGCTGAATTTTCTAATTCAGTTAATGTAATGGTACATGTTAGTTCTAGAAATTTCTTTTTAGCTTTACCGCTATAAAGTTTACTGAGTTAATTTTAATTTTCATATAATCTATTTCTTTTACTCAGGCATCAGACTTCTGATCTGTTTTATTACATTTTATTACATATGTTCAAATCATTGGTTATTATAACAATAAGAAATATATTTATTTATTATATTTTCTTTGCAAACTTGCCAAAAATGAGTATACATTTTTAAAATTATACATTACACTTTAATCCAATATATTTTTACCATAATACCAAAATTCCATAATTTTTATGTTAAGCAGAGATGTGAAAATGTGTTATGCTTTTGGAACAAAATATATTTGCAATTTAAATACATGTAAAATAAAGTTATTATTTTTATATTCATTGATTTAAAAATGGGTTTGATTTGGACATCCTCCTCAGAACTATCAGCACTTAAAGAACTTTTAATATGTTTTATTTTGCTTGCTCTCGAAGAGCAATAATATCAGAGGTTTCATAGATGAAATATAATTTAGAAATGTAGTGAAATAATGCCACACCTATATCAGTAGACTTTTTTGCAAAATAAAAATTGAAAATACGCAAAAAAATGTTAAATTTTTTCCATTACCATATATGCCATATTACCGCACTTTACCTTTGATAAAAATCACTTGAAAAATAATTTATAAACTGTTGTCATGTTATTAAATATTTTATGTAATAAAAAAGGTTCCACTGATTTATAACGTGTTAGGTCAGTAGTTAAAGGAATATATTTAATTTAATTTACAACACTGGTCGACCCAAAAAAAATGTCCTCTTTTAAATAAAAGAATGTGAACTAGATAGAAATTTTCTATCATGTCCTGATTTTTTTATAGGCTTTTCAAATATTTTCCCATTAGTAATGACAAACAAGATTGGATTTTGAAGTCCCTGGATTCGGTATTTCATAATTTCAATTCCCGGATTTTCGGAATTCGGGATTTATATTTCATATTAAACCACATTCTAAATATAGGAAAAATTTATTTTTTATACATATTTCAATAAAATAAATTCATTAATGCTTAAAAAACTAATTTTCCATGCAAAATCAAGCAGTTATAAATTTAAAACTTAATTGTGAACAATATTTTATAAACCACACCATATTAAAAACAGATATTATGAGTTTTGCATATTTGAAGAAAACAAATAAAATAATAAATATTTATATTTAATTTAATTTATAATTTTATGAGTTTCTTATAATTACGATGCATAGTAACTTCTGAACCATTGCAAATATCTCAATAAAATTTCACGTGGCCAGAAAAAGGGATGTTTTTGAGTTGATTTGAAGGAGCACGGATCCTAACGGCTCGGGGGGAGAGTGGGTAGATCTATAAAATTGGTCACTTCAAGTACGTAATTTTTTTCAAAAATCGTCAAAAATTAATTTATAATTTGACAGAAAAAAATACATATAGATAGTTCTTGTAAATCTCTACAACAAATATGCTTAGATATGTAAATTCAAGAAATTTTTAGTTTAAGAAATAAATTTTTCTCTCACTTTTAGCATCGCTTTTTTAAGTTCATTAAACTTGGCTTAATAGCTTCAAGAATCAAAAAAATATGTAAATTGAATAAAAAGTTATTTTAATATGAATTTAGAACTTTAAGAAAAATTTCATATTTCGTTTTTTATATGAAGGCGCTTGGAGTAACGGTCTCTCTACAAGCCCTATCCAAACTTTGTCAATTTTCCACAATTTTTTTAAATTTGTTTGTAAAATTCTCAAAACGCAAAACTGCGTTCAAACAGAAGTTATATTAGTTAAATAAAACGTTTTATAAAAATTGACTCTTTTCATTAAAATGATCAACCGTCCGTCAAAAATTACTTTTTGTATGTAAAGGTATTTAACTAACATAATTTTTGCTTGATCTACCAGCTTTGTGTTTTGAGAATTTTACAAACAAATTTTAAAAAGTTGAGGAAAATTTATAAAGTTTGGATAAGTCTTGTAGGGGACCGTTACCCCAAGCGTCTTCGGGTTTGCTTTACATGCATCTGCGCTAAGATTCCTTTTGAAAACGTTAACAAAATTATATAGACTAGAACAAAAAATTTAAATATCTCTCAACCTACTCATATACACGTATTTTCTGTAGAGATTTATAAGGACTAAAAGTAAATTTTTTTCTATCAAATCATAAATGATTTTTTGGCGATTTAAAAAAACTAACTAATTTTGGGAGCCTACCTACTCCTCCTGTTCCGCTACTAATATGTACTCCTCCAAGTTAATTCGAAAGCACTATTTTTTGGCCACGTAAAATTTTATTGAAATACTTTAAACTGTTCACAAATAACAGAATTGTTCCCAAAAAGAGGTTTTGGAACCACTGTGCGTTATTAAAACTAATTAAATTTAAATTGTTGGATAACCTAAAGCTCAAGAGAGCTTTAGATATTTTATCAATAAGTTTAATTTGCTTACAAGAAAAAAGTAATTAGTTATTAACAATACAAATACAATAAACTATGCAATAGATAATATTTTACGAAACAAAACTAAAGACTGAAAAAGTGTTCATAACAGTAAATATATTAAAAGTTAAAAAAAAATATTATGGATTATGAACAATATTGATTGATATTTTTGTTGCAATAACAGATTTTTCAGGTGCCAAAAAAAAATGACCACGCAATTTATTTAAATAGGAAAATGCAATGAAGTTATTAAGTAAGAAATTAGATATTTCCGCTAATAATATTGAAGGTTTTTTTTTTTTTTTTTTTGAACAATGCACAATGGAGCAGAAAATAAATGTGTAAACTCGAATTGCTTGATTGGAGCTCAAAAACTTGACAGAAGCGAAGCATTGTAAGCTCAAACTTGGGTACCTCTGACAATGTTTAACCGATTGCCAAATTTCAGTTTCTGATCCGATTGTAAAAATATTTATACATTCTTAAAGCTCTTAAAAAGGCTAAAGCTAATTTGCACACGAAATTTCAATAACCTCAATATTGCAAAATCTTGGTACAAATTTTTCATTATACATAAGACAAACTCGGCCCGAAAATAAACTTTTTTTATATAAAAATTTGCGAAAATTACGATTTTTGTGTTTTCTTGTCTATTTTCTATAATAGCGGTATATTAACGGAAATAATTTTAAAAAATAAAGCGAGCCCAGTCGCCCAATACCGAGTATAAATTATCCGGCCGTGTGAAATTTTTGTTGAAGAAGTATCTGTTGACTGATCTTTTGTTTCGTACAGCACTAAATTCGTAACTGTATTCTAACGAAGTCTAATGCTCATTTTTGATTGAATTGCTTAAAGAACTAATTTCCAAATAATTTGTACTTTGCTAGAGCTTGAAGGAATGCCACGCCCACTTTTGTAAAACAGTTATTTATAACGAATTACACCAAAGTTTTAAGCTATTAATTTTGGGTGTTATAATCTTCAGCATAATTATTATAATAAAAATCATAAATTTTATTTAATAACTATAAGCATTTTTATTTTTTGTAACATTTTAAAAAGTTTATAATCAATTGCATTATTTAATTAGACCCTCTAATCTGCATATGGTTCACACTTTAAAACTAAATCGCATAACATACATTTTGATATTTGACGATCATACCAGTGGCCATTGGGGGAGGCAGAAATGACAGCACTAACCCCTGGATCCTGCAGGCGTAGCAGGCGTTGCAGGCGTAGCCGGTGTTGCAGGCGTAGCTGGTGTTGCAGGCGTTGCCGGCGTTTGAGGTGCTGGCTTAGCACTTATTGCAACAGCAAGTAGGACAATTAAAACCCAAACTAAAATTATGAGAGAATTAAAAATTGTAATTAAAGTATAAATATTATCTCTAATATGAACTTACACTTTAGTAGAATATTATAAAAGAGCTTCATTTTAGTATATTTTATTAATTCAAATTGAAATGTTTTCTTTAACCACTTTATATCGAATGATTTAGAATTCGTTATAGAATTATATTTATATACTTTGCATTAACTTTTTATTCCCAATCAGTAGAGATTTTTATTTCAAGATGTATAGGTAAAATTGTCTAACAATATGTAAATAAACAATTATTAGAACAATAATTAACAGGTTTTTTCCCATCTAATAACACTGGTTGGCATAAAAATCTTTCTTTAAGCAAAAATTTCACGTGTTATACAAAAATGTACTTTCAATTTATTTTTTTCACACACTGATTATTTTTATGTGCATTAATACCTTATTAGGCTTTCATACTAGTATAACTTGGAAACGGTTTGTCCAATTTATATAAATAATAATATGCCGACTAAAATTATATTCAAGTTATCTTTACATTATTTTATAATTCGCATTTTGTGTACCATTTTGCTAAATCGTACAAACCGTTCTCGAGTTATGATGAAATATAGTTATTAGTGGGGAAATATTAGACATGCTAATAAAAAATCAGTTCGTGATAGAAAGAATAGTTAAGCACGTAAAATTCCATATAGTCCACCTATTTTTGTTGAAAGGAGGATTTTTTTGTCGACCAGTGTAATTTATTTATTAAAAAAGTTCCACAGTTTTATAATGTGTTAAGTCAGTATTTAAGGGAATATACTTAATTTAATTTGTGTAACTACGCTGTTAAAACTATTGAAATTTAAGCCGTTGAGTGCATTAAAAATAAGCTAAAGTTCAAAAAAGTTTTAGATAACAAATTATTTCTATTAATAGATATAATTTGTTTACAAAAAAATGAATTAATTGTTATTAATACTACAATACAATATGTGCAATGTATAATTCATGACATGAAAATAATTTGTTTTTAACGTTTGTTTTTCCACTATTATTAAACCACCTCAAAAACATGTATGTTTGTTACAATAACCGATTTTTTAGGTATCGAAGCAAGTTTTTTTTTTTTTTTTTTTTTTTTTTTTTTTTTTTGTTCGCTCTATTGTAATGCAATGAAGTTATTGGATAATGAAGTATGGTTTAATGGTAGATAATGCAAACAATTCGATGTTTGCGCTAATAATATTGGCAGTTTAATATTTTATACCCTTCAACACTTTACCAACAAATAATAAAGATAATGCCTTAAAGTATGCATTATTATTTTCACATTTATAGTATAAAAAAGTAATCAAAATAAAGCTATACGGCCGTATTCAAAAAGAACTTAAAGCAGACTTACAAATTGGATTTGGGGTCCGATAAATTCCAGAATTTTCCCCCTCCAGAATTCCCTGGAATTTTTTTTTAATTTTCCCGAGAAAACGGGAATTAAATATTCTCGCAGTTTTAAATTCTATAGCAAACATTTTGCTATTTTTAACACGTTACAGCACTGAAAGATTGACGTTACTCTAAACATGGTACTTGCAAGAGTTTAATGCATATAATACAACTGAACGTTATCTAAGAGGAACTTTAATGTTGCATGAATTAGGTTTTTGACTAATGAATTAGGTTTTTTTTTCTCTCAAATATCTATGTATTTGTTTATCTATGGTTTAACGAATTTACTTACAAGTTCTTTCACATGAAATTTTAAATCAACTTTTAGATACTTTAGTTTTATTATAGATTTATGGAAATGAATATTAAATAAGTTGAACTTCGAAAATACTCACTTAAAAAAAAAAAAATACTTGCTGGAAATATTTCTCATTCTAACACATTTTCTTTTGAAACAGCAAGTCTTATCGAAGCAATGAATCTGCAAATGTTAGATGTAAATTTTATAACTTCAAAATACTTAGAAAAAGACTAATGTCGTAATGCATTCAAATATATTATTATTTTCATCAGATTTCTGAACACTATGATTGATCCGAAAAACTTTGTTGTGAACCAATTTTTAGTCTTTTTCAGATTTATTTTTAATTTAGTAAGAGATAATTCAATAAAAAAATAATAATGTAAGTTGGGGCAATATAGTGAAAATAAACGGCAAGCTATTTACAATGAAATTTATTCAATAGATTATTGTATATATATTTCTAAAAAGTTTTAGTATCAAAAACACAATAAAGTAAAAATCTGAGGCATAGTTTTAATATAAATTACGAAACGTACTAATTTTATTTGTGTAAAATATAAACAATTTTTTAATCTTAATAATGGCGTTAAACTTTTATATTATTTCATTTTTCATTTATTCAGTATGATTTATAATGTTTCGTTTTGTTTAATAAGAAATAATTTTCTTTATAAGAAATCATGGCCTTTTTTTCTTAAAACTAATGCTATGTTCACATATAGTTGTTTTTTGAAAAACGAGTCGTTTTTTCAAAAAACACAAAAAAATTTTCATATATTTCAAAGCAAAAAAAAAATTATTAAACACACAAGAGACACACTAAATTTCCATAAGAAATTTTCGGTATTTTTACTACACTGGAATTTGATGAACATACCCTAAGACAAAAGTGACAAACAGTTTAAAATGAAAAAAATCGGAATTTAAAACTAAAATAAAAAAGAAATAAAGCGTATGTGTGCTTAATTTTCATTTTAATTGAAACCATGTGAAAAAAATGTGACAAACGAAAAACAAATCAAAAGAAAAAACGATAACATTATATGTGAACAGTGATATTTAAACATGTTCAGTTTTTCAAAAAACATGTAAAAAACATTCGAATGTGAACATAACATAATCCCGGAAATTCCCGGGAAATAGATGTTTTCGTTCTCGTTTCGCATGAAAAGAAACCCCAAACCCTATTTACAAAACTTTAGTAGACAAAATTTGATAAAAACGTATTCAAAAACAATTGTTATCTTAAAATACATTTTGTAAACTATTGTTAAATAAAAATGTTAAAATAGCTTTGCCCCTATTTTAAACCCATTTTAAAGGATTTTGTCTTTGAAAAAACGAAAATTGCATCTTATTTTTGATTTTAGGACAAAACCATCTATTTTGAAACTTAAAATATACCCAGAAGAGAATATCCCACTCCCGGCCGATATCCT
Organism: Protocalliphora azurea; assembly: GCA_932274085.1. Lineage (NCBI taxonomy): Eukaryota > Metazoa > Arthropoda > Insecta > Diptera > Calliphoridae > Protocalliphora > Protocalliphora azurea. The sequence goes on from OW026520.1 coordinate 114,840,942, forward strand.
TTCCAACATATGGCTAATTTTAAATTACAATTTATTTCAGATATATACTCAAAAATAAAATAGACGTACCTGAGTATCCTAGGATTGAAAGACCATTCGATTGCATATAAGATAACTTGATGTATACAATCGCTTTTTGTTTTCTTTTTCCGTGTTTACCGTTTTTCCGTTACGCCAAATCAAAATTAATTGCAGAAGAATTGTTCTTAATCCAATATACCAGTTCTGCTTTAAAAATTTTAAGTTTCATTAATTTTTTTGCATAATAATTCATAAGTATTAGTAAAAATAACAAAACGACAATAAAAATAAATTAATAGAATAATTTGTAAAATAATGATGTTGACTTTCTCACATATAGTTAAGCTAAAGAGTAACATATATTTCCCAAAAAATCCGTTTTTTAATTCAAAAATCTTAAAAAGAAAAATTGAATTAAAAAGTATATATATACATATATATACATATATATATATATATATATACATCAAACGATCGGTAGTCCTTCCGATAATCTTTATATTGAATTTCAGCAAATTTGGTTCAAAAATGGTGCAAATATATACAAATATATATATATATATATATATATATATATATATATATATGTATATATATATGTATGCATATATATGTATATATATATGTATGCATATATATATATATATATATATATATATATAACATAAATAGTTCAAGGACCAATGTTAACTGTGAAACAAAAAAATGGGCGTGCCGCACAGCTCTCATATAAAATGAAACATCAACGAAATTTTGTACAAATAGTACAAGGACCAATGTAAATTCGGAAACAAAAAATTAACGTGGGCCGCCAATTTTACCGCCCACCTTCCATAAGAGGTAAAATTTTAAAAAGTTGCAGGTGCAGATATACATAGAATATAACATTTTCATTTTTTTTTTCTTTTTTCTTTAATTTGTTTTTTCTTCGCTTTTTTTTTGTGTGTTTGACAATATATTTTATTATTTTTTTTAATATAAAATCAGAAAACTAAAAAACACTTTATTCTTTTATTTCTGCTAAAAAAAAATAAAAAATAGTAATAAAATACAATAAGATCATTTTCTCAAAAAATATAAAAGTAGAAAAGTAAATGTTATCTTCTGATTTCTATGATAAAATTCATAAGAGTTACGGTCCCTGATTTTAAATATCCAAAATAAAAAAACAATAAAATGAGCTTATCAAGATAAGCTCATGTGAAATAATTAATTACAATGAAAATATGCTAAAATAAAAAAAGGAACGATATAAAACAAAAAAAAAAAAACAATACTTCCTTTCAAAAAGCAACTCAAATTGCTTACTTTTTTCTACTTTGTTACTTACTATAAATAAGACTCAAATAAAAAACTTATATTTTGTATAACAGTCTTTTCTTACAACTCTCTCAATTAACATGGGAAAAAGCTCTAACTTCACCGATATATCATTACAACTTGTCAAGTTTATAGGCATAATAAATAAAATAGAAGAGAGTTTTATAATTTGAGTCGCTCATATGTAGGTGAGTTTTGCATATGTTTAGTAGCAACTTTTATTACTTATAACTTCCAAGATACTGAACGGATTATAATAAAATTACATTATGTGAGAAAATATTTGTCCAATGTTATATTTTTACTTAAACAGGAAGTATACTGTAAGTGTTTTACACTTACAAAAAATATGACTGTACTTGATAATTATCTTTTATTTATTTATATATGAATTTCCACTTTCAATTTTGCAAGATATTTATCAAGTTTTTTCTCAATACATAGCCCAATATTTTCGGCCGATTTTGCTAATTTTTTATTATCTATCGAATAAAAAAAATTTCCAAGTCAAAAAAACGATTGTGAATTTGAAAAAAAATATTTTTTTTATTTTGCCGAAAAAGTGTATATCGTACAATCTTCTGATTCTACCCCACTGTTCATTTGGCCGATTGTCAATATATTCGGAAATGTATTGAACCTATTTCGTGCAGTTTCAGTAGATATTTTCATTATCACTACTTTTATTTAATATTTACGTATTTTTATATTTATTGTAACGTTCTTAAAAATGTATAATCAAGATTATTAATTATATACTCTAATCTGCATTTGCCTCACAATTTAAAACTAATTCACATAACATACATTTTGATATTTGACGATCATACCAAAAGCCATTGGGACAGACAGAAATTACAGCACTACCACTAGAACATATATAAAAGAGTTTACAATGATTGGCATAGGGAAATGTTGTGCCATCTGGAACCATCGAACAATCTGGTTTAGGACAATTATTGCAAGATGTTGGAGGCAGAGTCGATGGATATGGTGTTGGTGTTGGTGGAGGACATGACATTGGTAAACCACAATTTATAACATTTGAAAGCATTGCGCCAGATAAAGACTCAGCATTTATTTTAGCAATAAGTAAAACCACTAAAATATAAACTAAAATTATGAGGAAATTAAAAATTGTAATATTATAATAAAATATTATCTTACACTGAACTTACACTTTAGAACAATTTTAAAACAGAGTTTCATTTCAATATAATTTATTACAAATGCAATGATTTCTAAGACCACTTTACTCCAAATGATTTAAAATTCTTCATTAAATTTATATTTATATACCTTGTAATAAATATTTATTCCCAATCATAGAAGTTTTATCTTCCTAGAGAAGGTATGTAAGTATGATTGTTTAACAATATTTCTATAATTGCTTCATAAATAATTGAAAGTGGCTTACAGATTGTTCTTATCTTTATTAAATAATCATTTATTTATTTAAGAAAAAAGTACCTACATCTATAGTTTATTGGGTCAGTGGTTAAGGAAATAGATTTTATTGATTTTATAAATTAAATGTTTAAAAATACCTTTTAACTATATTGTGTTAAATGATTTAGAAGTAAACTATACTTCATGTGAAATTAGATAACAAAATATACTCATCTTTAATCATAATTCTTTTAAAATTAACAATAATTAACAACAATAAATAAAAATTTATAAATCATCTTTAAAAAAAAATAGTGAGGTATTTTTTAGCATAAAATTTATTTTTTATTATATCTAGGCTAAAAGGTCTAACTGCACACTATTTTTATATACTTTTCATTCACTATTTTTTTTTTAAATGTCTTCTAAATTCCACTCATAAAAATAAATCTTTTAAACCCTTTATTCAAGAATTTATGGTTGATATCCCTCTTTTCTTCATATATTCTTAAAAAATGTTCAGCTTTTTGTTTATCGGAAATTAAAGTTGTAAAAGATAAAATTTATGATAAAAATTACCCAATAATGTCTCGATCGATCTATCGTCATAGTGTAAAAATTTCAAAATAGGATCTAATTGGGATCAAAAGTAAGAACAATTTTTCTTTACTAACTAATTAGATATTAATATGTTTTTAAGCATATCATTTATCATTATTTGTTTTTTAATAATCTGATATTATTTAGTTTCAGGAACACATTAACAGACCTTTAACCCCCTGTAACCCAATTTACAAAATTCACCATATTATTTGTTACGATTTGAAAGATAATTTACTAAAATTTGATGCATGCGGTTACAAAAGCAAAATCTGCTGAAACTGATCTGATCGATCTATTACTTCACTTATAACCCTTATAATTTTTTCGCCGGAATAGTGATTTATGTAAATTTCAGCCCACATAAGCTTTGTACAATTATAAAACGTTGTACCAAATTATATGCTGGATCTTAATCAACTATTCTATTTGTTTTTATACTAATTTTAAAATAAAAGTAGCAGAACTCTTAAGCACCCCATTGACACATACTGCACAGGCCCTGCAATAAGTATGTATCAGTAAAATTGAGAAAGCTTTTGAATGTATGCGTCACACCGAAAATGTAGTATGAAAAATAAAAATCGTTTTGATTTTAAAATGAGCTCATACTACAGACAGTTTTTTTTCGAATGAATTGGATTATTATTTTTTTTTTCTATCATTTATGAAATTTTTTATTTGTCACTTCAAATTAAAACAAGTAAGAAAAATATAGTCGGTCAAGCCCGACCATATGATACCCCACACCATTGCGTATGTCCATCAAAATTCGTGGAAGGGTCTTATACTCGTATTAGACATGTAGACAATTGTGGACCAATACTTTTAATAAGTGTAAAATAAAATATACGAATACAGAATATTACGTTAATATCAACATTTATATGAATACCCGAAAGTGAGCTTATATGGGAGCTATAGTAAATTATGGAGCGATCCTCATAAAATTTTTCACTGTGATCTCTACTTATATAAAACTTATTTGATTTATGCACGTCAAAGTGACTTTCGGAAGAGGGTTTTACATATATGGGAGCTATGGTCAATTATGGACCGATCTTCATGAAATCTGGCACAAAGATTTATACTTATACAAAAGTTCTTTATACTGAATTTCAGTATAAATATTGCTATGTTTAAGGCATTTATGATCGCTAAACCAATATTCCGGGAGGACATTTGTATGGGAGCTAGGTGAAATAATGGACCAATCATAACTAATTTCAATATGTTTCGTCTTTGTGTCATGAAAGTATTACGTGCCAAATTTCATTGAATTATCTACAAAATTGCGACTTGTACTTTGTGCACAAGGTTTTCATGGACAGCCAGCCAGCTCTCCAGCCAGACGGACGGACAACGTTAGACCGATTTCAAAAGTGATTCTGAGTCGATTGATATACTTTAAGGTGGGTGTTGGATAATTTTTTCTATGCATTACAAACATCAGCACAAACGCATAATACCCCAACCCTCTATGGCGTTGTAGGGTATAAAAAATATATAAAAACATTACAATTTTCTTTTTTTTATAAATTTTTTTCACAAAAATAAAATTTTGATGAATGTGTAAAAAATTTATCAATCACACACGTACAGTAGAGTTTATTGGCAGTATCTCTCTGCTAAATGCTACACTATAATGACAAATTGATTATAAACATCATGTAAAAAAATAATGAAAATTAAAAGTCTTTTTTCAGGATATCCTAGGACGAAGAATATCTTTTTATTTTAGAGGCAAGATAACTTTTATGACTTTATAATAAAGAGGAATATTAGTACATTCCATTGACGATTTGTTAAAATCGGATAATGCACATAAAACTTATTTAAGATTAAATTTTGTTACAGCACTTCGAAAATGTGCTTAAGTTTTGTCTCGCAGAAAAAATGTATATTTCATATTTCTTTAAAATTTTTTTAATATAAATAAAAAAGAAAAAACTCAATTTCTTTTACTTTTTTTAAAGAATCAAGTGTTTATTAAAGGAAATAAAAGAATTGGGATCGAAACGATTTTCCTATCATTATTCATCTATATTTTAATAAATGTTAACCCGTGCTTTAATGGCGGACACAACTAAAGCACTGTATATACTTTATGGGATTTTAGATGATTATTTCGACATGTTACACACAGAATGACAAACCCAATATACCCCCATCATTGTTGGTGGTGGGTAAAAAATTTATGAATCGACTGCATAATTCAGTTTAAGTTTTTATGTAAGGGAATGTTGTAGTATTTTCAAAAATGTTTTATAAAAAACCCTAACAAGTTCTTCCGTACAAAAACTTATTTATTTAAAAAAAAATTGTTTCTATGATTTAAAGTATATAATATTTTTATAGATTATTCTTCTAAAAAAATGGACGATATATGTACAGAAATAAAAATATATATATACAGCTTATATTCGAAAAGGGCTATCAGCAAAACCCCCATTGTTCAGGAGAGTATTAAAGCTGTTTCTTTCAACAGTTTGCAATCCATTTTTCTACAATTTATTATTTTACTTCTTAATAAATAGTATAAAAAGCGTTCCAAGGCCAATAAACATATATGACAAAAGAAAATTCCGAAGTATAATTATTAAATTACAGTAAGTAAAAATTCTTATAAAAAAGTAATAAAAAAAATAAATATAACTTTTACAGTACTTAATAAATTTGAAAAAAGTTTTAAAAAAGCTAATAGCTCCCCAAAATGAAATGTTTCTAATTTGTAACTATAAAATTGTATTATATAGCTTCTACTTAGAAACATTTCATTCTTATTTATATTATTTATTCTGTTCTACTTTTTCGGCTGGGGAGACATTAGTTGTTTTATAACTTTTTTATAATTTATTAAATACAGTAAAAGTTATAATTATTTAATTTTTTTATTTTTATTATAATAATTTTTACTATAATTATTTAAAAATAATAATATTTTGTATCGAAAAAAGTGATGGTATTTTTCACGAAAAAATTTTTACAAATAGTAAACGTTTCCGTGACAAAAAAAACTAAATTTAAATACTGAAATAAGTCACTTTTTAAAATGAAATGAAAAAAATTTAAATCAAGGGAGGAGAACGTTTTAAAAATATATAAGAAAAATGTAGTCGTATTAAAATGCACATTCTTTAAAAATTATTATTTTTTTAGTTATAGTATTTAAAGATGGCATAATTTCTTCGTTTACTTTTTATTTCGGTGAAATCAGATTGCAACTTAAAAAGCTATGAATTTTTAAATATTTATGTCCTTTTCCTACAAATCGCGAGTTTTTCGCAATTTAGAAAAATAAAAATCGAGATATTCATCTTATTCCCAAAATAAATATCTGCTTTATTTCAAGAAAATAGGAGAATACAAAGTCAAAAGATTTTCTTATCGATTTCTCCTGGAATTCGTTATAAAAATTCAAAGGGATTGGTCCACAATCGTCCATAGTTAACTTCGAAAGTAATATGAATATACTCAATATTGTGTAGAGTTTTATGTTATAGGACTTGGCCAAATTTTATTTTCTCACTTACTTTTTTAAAGTCAAATGATAAATTTTTTTTTAAGATTATGTTTAGAATCGCAATAGAAATATTCCATACAATGTATAACTTTTTATTATTGAATTTTTTCACGTATTATATACCAACAATCATTCACCTTGTTGGATGATAAATAATTTAATATTTACTTATTTTCCTCCTTATACATTTAAAATAATAATTAAATTAATACAAATATCCTTTTACAAAATAAGATTTTTCTTCATATAATTTTATATAAAACCATTAAGGTGAATAAAAGTTAGAAATGTCAAAGGTTATAAAATATTTCTTAAACACTACTTAAATTTTTTTATACGTTATTAAAAAAGAAAATATTTGCAATTCCATTTTCAAACATTAAATAAATGAAATTTAGAACAACTCAGGCTAAAGAGACTAAAAAAAATTAACTAAATAAACTCAAAAAAGAACGCAGAAAAACACACAAAAACGATGAACAAAGTTAAAACCTAATTTAGCTAATGACAGATGAACAACCTGAAAATGCTTCAGTGAAAGGAAAAAACGAACGAATGACTGACTGCCAACCTGAATGAATGTATGAACATAAAGCTTTTTTTCTCAATGCTTTGTGTTTGAGAGAAAAGAACTTTTGAACTAAAGAACAAATAGTCTTAAAAACCTAAATAGCAAACAAATACGGGCAAAAACACACAGAAGAGAAGCAAAAAAAATATTAAATTAAACATAAAAACACCTGAGAGCCAACTAAGGACCAGCTAAATAAAACAAGAAAGAAAACTTTTACTTTTGGAAGGACTTTTACTTTATAGCAAAATAATTACTTACACAAAACATAAAATATATAAAGATACAGAGAAAAAAAAAACATACATAATGATAGTAATAGAAAAAGTAGGTATTTATTTTAATAGTTGTTGCCTAACACCATTTATTGTTAAAATAAAAATAAGAGTTTTGAGATCTTTTACAAATGATTATAATAAAGATAGCTGCCTTAAAAATTTTTTCGGATATAACGCTTTTGTAGAGCTACAGTTTTGTATCAACTGCTCGAAAATTACATCTTATTTATGGCAACAGTGTAATACCGAATTTCCAAGTAGTACTGTTGACTCAAATGGAAAAGTAGCTTATGGACTAGTTAACTATTTAAGAACCAAACTTAAATAATGCTATTTTTTCAAGAAACCTCATGTAAGTATATAACAGAAAAAACTAAAACATCATAACCATATTAAAAGAAGAAAAGAATGAGTCTTTACCCATAAACAATTACACACACTGCAACACTACTCTTTTGTATAAATGTTTTTTCACAAAACCACACGCCAGACATTTTAATGTTTAAAAACAAATACATACATAAATAAACCTACACACGTACACCTAACAAAACACCACAAAAGCAACAGCAACAAGAGCACCTGCATTAGGCAAAGAACTATTATAATTTGTCTTAAACTAAAAAAAAATATATAAAACTAAAACATAAGTAGATTGTTGTTAACAGTTGTTACCTTTTGTTTTATACATGTTCTCCTTTTTCTTCAACTCTCAAAATAGTCATTCATTATTATTTCAGTGATATAATAATGAATGCAAAGATGCTTTTCTATAATTACAGGTCAGTCAACATTATCTAAACTGTCTGTGTTGTGGTGAAAAAAGAAAATTTTAAGCTAAAGAATTTCATTATGGTCAATATATTCTAACCAAACAACTAAACAATTTGGTTTATTAAAAATAATGAGGAATAATGAATGAAGATAGGAAAATAATAAAAAAAAATTTTGAAAATTTAAGAAATTTAACAAAAAATTTAAAAAGAAGAAAGAACTCACATAAGCTATCAGGCTTAAGAAATCAGTCTTATGCTCAGATTTCCTATAGAAATTTGTGTTGTGCTAGCTCAGGCACAGGACTTCCTATCAATTGTTTTTATATAGAGATCTGTCTTAAGCAATCTCAAGCACCAAATTTATTTAAAAAAATCTGTCTTAGTTTAGCTATATGGCAGTGGTCGCCCGAACTTGGAAACCCTCAAACCCAATGTTATACCCTAAAAATGATAATATATTTTTCCTTAAAATTACATTGAAGCACACGCGTACTCCTGACAAACCTTATCTGGTTTATCAGTGGCGTGTCATTGAGATAGTCCAGATCGTGAAAGAGTTGTCTACCGATAACACACTCTTGTAGTGCTATTAGCATAATGGATTCTTTCTCCTCTTCTCCTAAACCCTCGAGAAGCCTTATCGAGATTATATCTAAGGATAGTACTCTCCTAGTTCTCTTTCAGCGCCAGAAAACTGGAACTCCCCATTCATAAAATTTATTAAATACAGTAATTCTGCGTATTCATTAGCCCTTTCGTTGCCTTGAATACCCACATGGCCCGTAATCAATATCAATTCAACCTGGTGGTGTCTTAGCTGAGCTAGGGAGTGCATACAATCTTTAATACATTTTGACTTTATTATATAGAATTTAGAGCCTCAGTTGCAGTAATACTGTCCTCATATTAGTCAAGATTTGAAGCATGGAAATAAAATTCTTGAAGTCTGTTTGCTGCCGTGTTCATGACATATTTTCAGCTTGGAAGACTGTACTCGAATTTGTCAATCTAAGAGATACAGAGATGTCATCAGGAAAGATACCCGAACAAGTGCCGTTTTTGATCCGACAGTGAAAACTGAGATCGCATTAAAATTTATGATTTGAGTAACACCAGACATACTGCGAACTGAAATTTTTATATTTTTTAATTGATATAAAAAAATTTTTATGAACAAAATGTAGGCAAAGTCAATTTTAGTTTTGACGTTTGTGATAACCAAAAATATGATCTAAGAATATATATATATATATATATATATATATATATATATATATATATATATATATTCCCTTAAAAGAATATATTAAATATTTGAAAAACGTATGTGACAGTAAACCAAAAATTTCATTAATGACAAACTATATAAAATATTAAATTGGGTGAAAATATGTAAATTTTTTATCCTCAGTGCAAAATATGCAAAATTATGCTCTTTAATTCAATATATGCAAAATAGTGCTCTTAAGTATAAAATATGGAAAAATATGCTATTTAAATTGCTGAAATATGCTGTAAAATAACGATTTTCTATGAAAATGTGACAATGTATGCTGCTAAACCCGAAATATGCAAAAATATGCCATAACAAATCGATGCCAAACTCCTTAAAATTGTCTGAAACGGATAAATAACTAAGGGTTTGGTTCATTTAAGTCCAGGAAAAAATAAGAAAAATTTCTTTAGTAAATAGTTCAAAAAAATACAAATTTTGAGCATAATCTTCTAGCTGCAGAAGAGTAATATGGCTTTTTATTTTTATATCATTTATCATTACAATTTAAATGTGCTATAAATGTACTTTCTTTGGTAAAAATAATAAACATTTAAAAATATTCATATTTTTATAAAGAAAACGATCAAACAGTTTTTTTTTTAAGTAAAACCGTATTCGAAAAACGGTTTTATGAAAATATCGGTTTTTTGAATACACTAATTGTAAAAAAAATTGGAAAAAAATTGCATTAAATGGAAAAAAAAATTGAAAAAGACTTTGGTATTTTTTAACCAAAAATGTGTAAATTTATTTAGATATATGAAAATTCATATTACAATGAAAATCAGAATGTAAGACAACTTATTCATACCAATTTTCATTGCTTTCTAATCCTTTCAAATAAAATTGCATTAATTTTTTTATACAAAAATCCGAAATATATTCTTCGTATGTTATGAATTTTTACATAGAAAAAATTATGTTTTACAACTATTTTTTATGGAGATAAAAACTAAGACTTCAATACATACATATACATAAGAAATTACGGAAATTGTATCGTCCAGTTTTTTACTAAAGCCTATTAAATTTGGTAATTTTTTATACAAATTAAAGTACATTTTATACAAATTAAATACTAAAATGGATACTTTTAAAAATGACAAATTTTGTTATAAAAAATTAAATTTTTCAATGCAAGTTGATATGGGTACCATAGTGATGATATTCAAGGATAACATATACAAAAAGAACTAAAATCTAATAATACATTTTTTTAAGACTGAAAAACTTTTAGAAATATCATTTTTTATGCTCAAATTTTAAGTTGTTGTTGCTGATCCACTTTTGCTAATATTTTAAAAAATTTTAAATAAGGATATATACCATACTATCGTAGATAATATTTCACGGACAAGGACGTAATTTTGGGGAATTTTTTTCTTGAGTCCTATTTGTACAATATGTAAAACAATAAATATTTTGTTTTAGAAATTTCAAGTTTGCCTGGTTATAACTCCTGCAATGGTAAACATATTGAAAACAAAAATATATTATTAAGAATACCCATACTCTTGGCAAAAATATTTGACAAAAAAATCTTAAGATAAAAGTGACAATATCTTTTACTCTAAACGGTTTACTGTGGGTCATGACCATACAAAATGGGATCGATTACCCCACAATCCGCAGACGTCGTGGAGTATGGGGTGACTGTTGCTTAAGAATGCTTAAGATCCTGTACCTGTTTGAATACTCAAGGTGATTACCCCTCCCAAGGGTCTTGTGCTCTCTCAGAAATATACCTTAAACTACAGCTCATTTCCTCACATAGAGAAATTTCTATTAAGTTCGAGATTTCTTATAGAAATACGTCTTGTCCTAACTTTAAATTTCCATTAAATATAGTGTTACCACCCACCCCCTCATAAAGTTTAAAAAATCAAATAAAATTTATTTTATCATTGTAATTTCTTCCTCGAAAAAAAAAACATATAACAAACAATCATCAATAACAATCATTATTTTTATAAACCAGCTGATGCCAATATAAAAAATTATATAGATTTTTTGTTATAAAAAAAAGTAGACCAAAAGTTCAAAAATTGCAAAACAAAGTGTAGGTTTCTTTTTTTGGCCTCTAAATAATACAAATTACATGCCGTTATATTTGCTTTAAGCTATAATAGGCAAAATGGCCTATTGTGACATTCCTGTTGGCCTATTGAATACAAATACACAAGAAAATAAATAATATCAGTTACTATTACTTGTTTCCCATTTTTTTTTTTTTTTTTTTAGGGAACAAATGATGAAACACTCATTCTACCAATTGGTGGTACTAAAATTTTGTTTGCCAAACAGCTGGCACCCAATAAATATCGTTAACTTTTACTTATACTCATACATACACAAAATTTATTTTTACCAAAGTATATATATATATATATAAAATTTGTTAGTTGTTGTTGCTCTATTTCTTCAACCAGAAGTTGTTGTAATAGCACAATTTATGTAGTATTTTATTATTACCAGTCTAAAAAATGAAACTTTTCCTTTATGCGTACAAAACATTTGGCAAAGTATCATCAGCTTAAACTACTTGGCATATTGCCATTATTTGACAACAACGAAAAGATTTTAGTGGAAATTGTTAGAAATACATTTAAGAAAAGTAGGCCTTTTTCTTTTACAAATATAATGGTTTTGTTAGAAAAAAGTTAAACTTTGCAAGACTTTAAAGACTTGGCTTTCATTTTTGAATACTACAATGTAAGAAATACACTTATATTATGAGAAACATAAATCGAATTTTATATTGCAAACGTATAAAAATTAATAGATAGCTATAAAATTGAATGGTATAATATTTTTAAGAAAATATGTTTATGTGGCTATTTTGAGTTGAAATTTAAAGCAAGATAAAAATTTTTTTTTTTAAATTGTTTAGTATATATTTGCAAAATATAAAAGTTATTAAAATTGCATGTAAAATACATACATGCCTAGTAAAAAAAAACGATCAAGCGCTTCCAAAAAAAGAATATTTTCACCACTTCAAAAGTAAAACTAAGTGCATATTTTGAGCTTTTATGGAAGTTATTTATAATTACTTCTAATAAAGTGAAAATAAATATATTTTTAGCAGAAAAAGATTAATAATTTCTAAGAAACTTAAAATTTCACAAATTGGAAAGCATTTTTATTATCTTTAATAAGGCTTAAAGATATTTTTATTATAAAAGTTATAAACATAGTTTTAAGAGAAGTACTTCAAAAGCAATGAACAAGAAGTATAAAAGAAGAGCATGATTCCAATGACAACCATGAAAAAGAACTTCTGCAGCCCTTTTTCAGCACTAAATACTTTCTTCCAATGACAACACAATGTTAAAATCATGACTTTTCAGCTCTTTATACCGTACATAACAACAGGTGGTTGGGGTATTATGCGTTAGTGCTGATGTTTGTAAAGCATAAAAAAGTTATCCAATACCCACCTTAAAGTATACCAATCGACTCAGAATCACTTTTTAAATCGATCTAACGATGTCCGTTCATCCGTCCGTCTGGCTGACTGGACGGCTGGCTGTCCACGTAAATCTTGTGCAGAAAGTAGAGGTTGCAATTTTAAAGATAATTCAATAAAATTTGGCACGTGGAACTTTTATGATACAAGAACGAAGCCTATTGGTTGTGAGCGGTCCATTATTTCACCTAGACCCCATACAAATGTCTCCTCAGAATACCTTAAAAATAAAAATATTTTAAAGAAATTCGGTGCAAGGAAATTTTATACAAGCATCAATTTTTGCACCAAATTTTATGAAGATCAGTCCACAGTTGACCATAGCTTCCATATAAACACCTGTTCCGAAAATCACTTTAACTTGCATGAATCCCATACGAATGTTAGTATCAAGTTAATATTTGACATAAATAAGTTTTATGTAAGTACAAACAACATTGCCAAATTTTATGAGAATCGGTCCATAATTTACCATAGCACCTATATAAACCCACTTTCAGGAATCGCCCTAAAGCACATAAAATCATCTAGATGTTAGTATCAATGCATTATTCTGCATTTGTATATTAGGTCGAAATAAATTTTCCCTCATTTATGGCCTCGTTTTTTATATTCTTTAAAACTTGAGGGGCTTAATTTGGATCCTAAAATTTTTCTAAAATATCCACTATATTCCTTATAAAATTCTAAATAATATTGCTGTAAGAATCTTATAAATATATGGATCCAATAAAAAGTTATATTATCCTAAAGTTGAAACTTAAAAAAAATACAAATTTTTGTTTTTTTCCAAAAAGGTGGTAATATTTTTTCACTTACAAAATTTGATTTTGATTCTGCACTACATATATGAATTTTAACGAAAATGTGTGTAAAATAAACCTGAAAGCGCTTGGGTCAATGGTCTTCCTACAAGTCCTGTCCAAAATTTGTCAATTTTTCGCAATTTTTTTAAATTTGTTTCTAAAATTCTCAAATCGCAAAGCTCGGATCAGAAAAAAATTATGTTATTTAAATACCTTCATATGGTAGGAAAACACGCAAAAAGTATTTTCTGACAGACTAATTTTATAACGACATGGTGACGATTTCAATGAAAGAAGTAAATTTTTAAAAGATATTTTCCCGGACTGATTTTTTGGCATTTTAGTATAAAAAGTGGGTGTTGTTTCAATTCCTCAATTTTAGAATAAGTTCATCCACATTATTGCAAAATTTCTACGGTATATATTTGTTCGTTTGAATTTTATTTTAATTTGAATATTAACATTATTTTTCACAAAACGTGCATTAAATCTTAAATTTCATTTATTCGGATCATGGTCTGACGAAATTTGGCCGAATTTAATTCCTTTTTATTAATTATAATTGTTCCTAGATCTAGATCTATGGTAAAACTGTGCACCCACTTTTTCTTCAGGATCTCTAACTTCTTATTAAAATGGCATCAAAGTTTCAAAAGATGAGTTATTTTTAATAAAATTATAAAATATTTATAAAGATTATGTTGACCCAATATGGATGTGAAATAAAAGCTACGAATTCCTGAAATATAATAAATAGCCTTTTTGATTTAAATTTTTCAGTTCAAAAAGTTAATAAATACTTTTTGAAAAATTTACCCTTTATGTTTTATTTATTATTTAATTATATACTTCATATAAAAGATATTCTCTTAGCATTTTGTGTTGCAACATTTAAATAAAAACTTTTGCTATATTACAGGGATTCTTAGCTTTCATTTAGCATCCATATTGGGTTTATATAATTTTCATAAATATTTTATAATTTTTTTAAAGTTTTTTTTTATTTTTCGAAACTTATAGGTACTTTTGAGAGAAAATTTCAAGTCCTGAAGAAAAACTAAATAGTTTCAAGCATATATCGATTTTTTTATGTGTGAAAAAATTTTGGGAAGTTGTTGCACGGTGTTATTTGTTAAATTTGTAAAATTAAATATTAATCATACGTTCAGTAATTTATATATTCATAACCTAGCTGGACAGAAATTTCCAAAATTTTGGAAAAGTGGAAAAGAAATATAAATAACTATCAGAAAGTAATGATTTTAAGATATATTTCTGAAATATTAATTGAAATAATTGTTATTTAAGTTATTCTCTTAAAGTAATTTTTAAATGTATATATATTGTTACATAATTTTATAATTCATTGTATTATAATTATTTTATAAAAATATCATAAAATTTTGACCGATATTAAAAAAACTACCTTTATTGTAAAAGTAGTGAAACTGTGATTTAAAAAAAGAAAAATAATCGTTTTTTTTTTATTTTCTTAGAAGATATTTTGTTTCATCGCTAAAAGTAATTACAAATAGTTTCCAAAAAAGTGCAAAATATGAGTTTTTGGATTGTTTATACTATTATTTAAATAGGATAGAAGAGAGATCATTCGCCGCAAGGGAATGTCAGACATTGAAATTTATCTTGAAAACAAAGTAATCATTTTTGTGCTATTTATTGAGTGTTTTCTTTTATCGAAAATTTATCATACGCTAAACTTTTGTACCTTCATTTCACATGTTATCGGAGGAAGAACTATTGTTCGAAACCTGTTTTTGAGATTTAAGAAAATATTAATTTCTCTATATTATAAACTTGACAGTAATAAAAAAAATTCGCTCTAGTGGTCTGGATCCAATCAACTACAAGATTTTTAATAGATTTACATTTGTCATTGTACATAGGAAATCTCTAGTGTTCACTGAATTTCGGAGTAAATTATTTACTGATTTTCACAATGGATTGATTTTGGAGCTCTATTATTTTTTTGTATTTTTACTTACTTTACATGAATATAAATGAATTATATTATTTTTTATTTATTTTGTTAATTACAATATCAAAATAAAAAATATATTACATATAGTCAAGCGATTTGCGAATTTAGTCCATGGGTGCAGTAATCGTACCATCTTTTATCGCTTCAGAAATTGATAAAAAAAATGAAAAAAAAGTAAAGTGCGGACCAAAACCTCAAAATGAAATAAACCATATTTAGGTAGAGGCGAAGGCCATTGATACCAGTCCTGTCATTATTTGTATTTATTGTAAATTAATTTGCACTAAATATATAATAATAACAATAATAATAATAATATTTAGGTATTTTATATAAAATATAGTTTACAAATACCGTTTATGGTTTTAAAAAGAGAGTAATTTTAAATAAGTAAGAATGTTATCTATAACACCACAACTTTTTTTGTGCCACCGTAATTTGAAACTTCATCTTATATAAGATGTGGGTGGTAAAGTGATCGAATCACATACATTTATGGTTTCAAAGTTTATATCGTTCTTTGAACTATGTATGTATTTGTATAAAATTTCGTTGCTGCTTCTGCTCAAGAGATATCTGCTATTTTTTTTCTAGTATTTGACATATAATATGTTTGGTTATGAACCGATTTTGGTTATTTTCAAAATCAAGCAAGTAAATTTCGTTGACCTAGTTAATCCCCTCGTGCTTTCAACACATAGATGAACATAGCTAAATCGTTTCAGAATTCCATGAAAGCCCAAATTAAACCTTGAGCTGTAGACTTCAAATTGATTTCAAGTCAATACATTAAACTTATATTTTTCACTCTAACTTCCCTAACAAGATGTTATGTTCAGCCTAATATGGCATCTATGGTGAAGATTTACCATAATTTCATAAACTTAGCATCTATTATGATCATTTCCACATGAAAAACTCTAATATGTTTTAATAAATTTAATATATTCCTTGTCTTATAAGGAAACAAAGTTATTTATTACCTCATAATGAGTTAAATGGTTTCTTTCCCAATGTTGGCGATTTTATTTTATAAAAGACAAAAAACAAATTTAAAGAATTGCTTGTCTTGTATATTATTTATATAAATATCCTTGCATACTGCTATTTATACACATATCTAAAGGAAGGATATCTGACAGACACATAGGAACATGTATAAACATACCCACATATCTTCACTTAAAACAAAACCTTTTACCCTCACATTGATTTAAATTTTACATCCAGTCTCTGATTAAATTTAACAAATATTCATTTAAAGAAAAGAAGAAAAAGTAACTTTAACAAAGAAAATAATAATAACATAAAATAAAATAAATAAACAATAAGGTTGCTCATTTGTGCAATTGTGCAAAATTACGCGACATGTTTCATGAACCACCTTTTCAAATGATGTTCAATATTAAGAAGAAGAAAATAAGAAATCATTGTAAATAATTGAAAAGATGTATTAAAATCAAAGATATATGCAATGGTTTTATTATAACTAATGTAACTATAATTTTTTACATTGCTATTATTAATAATTTTTAAATATAAACAAAGGACTGCTGATTTATAAATGCACAATTAAATAGCGCAAGTTTGCGAGACTAAATAGTCCCGCAAACTTATAAGTGTTGTGCAAATGATTTTCCATATAATTTTTGACACATTATACAGTTTGCGAGGGTTTTGCGCGTTTTCATGAGGACCCTTAATATTTTACAACACGTTAAAACATTGCACAGTGATCCCAAAACGATTTTTTTTTTTTAGAAATAATTCTGTAACTTATGAAGTATTAGAGACATCTAAATAGAATTTCACATGATCACAGCTGAGATGTTTTGGAGCTGACTTGGATGAGCACAGAACCCTAGGGGGTCACGAGGGTTGAGGGTAGACCTCCAAAACTAGTCATCTCGGGTTTGTAATTTTTTTAAAAATTCGCCAAAAATTCATTTATGACTTGAATGTAAAAACAAAATAATGCATTGATAGTCCTTGTAAATCTCTACAAAAAAAAAAGAATGCTTACATGTGTAGTTTATATCTTTTAGTTCGAGAGATCTTTATGTAGAAGCAAATTTTACTATAATTTTTGGCCTAGCTATTTTAAAGTTATTTTTTTTTTTTTTTTTTTTTGGAGGCCTTAAAATTTTTTCAACAATTCTCACAAAATTCTAAATAATATCGTTGCAAGAATCATATAAATATATCTCCATTCCATTAAAAAAAAAAACATATTTTTGGAGTTATTTTCCAAAAAAGTGGTAATATTCATCAAATTCAAAAATATTTTTCTTATTTTTTTTATTATAGAATTTTTGTAATATTTTCAAACGAATCTTAACATTAATGTGTATATAACAAAATCGGTGGCTTTTTGCGCAAGGCCTTTCCAAATTTTTTTAATTTTGAATAAATTTCTTAATTTTTCTTTTTTTTTTTTTTCTTCTAAACCGTCAAAGCCGATATCAACAAAAAAATATATATTGACTATATACCCTCACATGTTGGTTAAACACACAAAAAATACTCTCTGAGCCGCGTCTTTTACAATGACTGGGTGATTATTTCAAAGAGAAAAGTCAACTTTTGAAATAAGTTTTCCCAGACTGGGATTTCAGGTATTTTATTACGAAAAAGTGGGAGTTTTTTAAAGTTCCTGACTTTAAAAGAAGTGGATAAGATTGTCCCAAAATTTCTTTGGAATAGCATGATTTCTTCAGACCATGACCCGAAAAACCTTAAATATGGATTTTAAGCATATGTGTGAGAAATAATGTTAATTTTTGGACTTAATAGAGGTATGCAATGAAATTTCAGCACAATATAGATAAATTTGTTTTAAAATAAGGGTATTAAAAAAACCCCCACTCTTTTATAATAAAATACCCGAAATCCCAGTCGGATTTGTTTCAAAAATTAACTTTTTTCATTAAAATGATCACCCATCCGTTATAAAAGACCTAGCTCAGAATATATATATATATATATATATATATATATATATATATATATATATATATATATATATGGCTTATCTAACCAATATATGGTGGTATATAGCCAATATAATTTAAATTTCAGAATTTCACAAAAAAATAAATAAAAAACTTTTTGAAAATTGACAAAGTTTGGAGAGGGCTTGGGGGGAACCATTACCCAAAACAACTCCGATCTTACTTTACACGCATTTACGGTAATTCTGTAGTCTGGACAAAATATTTTAGAGGTGAAAGAATATTACCACCTTTTTAAAAAATGACCCCAAAAATTTGATTGTTTTTTTTTTTAAGTTTTAACATTTATTAATATAATTTTTTATCGGATAGATATATTATATATTTGCATATATTATTCTTGCAGCATTTTTATTTAGAATTTGCTAAGCAATTTTGTGATTATTTTCAAAAAGTTTTAAGGCCCAAATTAAAGCCCCCAAATTTAAAAAAAAAAAACGATACCAAAAATGAGTGTAAAATTTGCTTCGAACTAAATATCTCTTAAACAGAAATACACAACCTGCATATGTAATCAAGTTCCTTATTGAGATTTACTACCTATATGTAGTAATTTTTTACATTCTAGTAATGAATTTTTGGGTGAATTTTTAAAAAAAATTGCATAATAGAATTGACCAAATTTGAAGACCTACCATCTACCCGAGTGACTCAATAGAGGCCTGTACTCCTCCAAATCAACCTGAAAATACCTCAGACCTTGTGAAATTTATTTAGATATCTCTAACGGTTCATAAGTTACAGAATTATTACCAAAACAATCGATTTGGAACCACTGTGCATCGTAAAACAAAACAACGTTATTTTTTGGTAAGGGTATGCAGTGTTTTTTTTTTTAATGGGTATGTGTGTGTTTAATTAAAAAAGAAGAAAAACGGAAATACCTTTTAATATTTATTTCTGCCGCTCACAAATAAATATATTGCAATAAGAGGGTTGCTTAAAAGTGTTATTTATTGAAAAGAAAAAGCCCTTAAAATTATCTTAAGATTAAACGCATGTTTTCGAAATGAATGTTTTTTTCTTGTTTTTTTTTTTTTTTTTTTTTTTTTTTGCTGGTGGAGTTATATAACTTTTTTCTTATTTTGTTAGTGTTTTTGTTCTCTTGTTCACTAAATTACGTGTAAATTTCAAGAAAATGAAAATGTTTTTTTTTCTGTTGCCGAGGTTTGTTTTTCGACATGTTAACAACCTTTTTCTGAAGTTTTTATGATTTGTGTATTTTTAATTTAACCACTTAAAATGAGCTTCTGCTGGGAAATCATGTAGAAGGGGGTAGACGTTCAAAGTTTAGTTAAAATTTTGTCTTTTAAATGGTAAAATTAAAAAAAATATATATGTTAATTATTTTCCTTTCTTTAGGGAATAGAACTGCTAAAATCTTAATAAAGATTTTTTGTGTTATTTGATCTCAAAGTGTAGGAAAAAAGCATAATTATGCTTATATTTGTGAAAATATTAACATTTAAATAAAAGAGTATTTTGCTCATTAATTTTTATCACAGAGGAAAAAAACATGAATTTCTTGTCAACGAATTTAATCGGTTCCAACTACCATCTCATAAACAAGTTATAGTGACCGAATATCAAGCATTGGTTACTGAAACATAACAAAATTGTTTATAAAATATAATTCTTACTTCAAGTATAGTTTTAATTACAGTCTCTAATATTCTGTACTAAGGCGATAAATTCGAGTGGTTATCTCTATGGAACTTATCAAAATTTTTTAAATATGCAGGAGCCGCTTATAAATACCATATAGCTAATTGTGAGGATATTAAAACTGTAATAGTTTTGTATTTATAATAAAAAAAACCTTTATTAATAAAATGTCTATAATAACAGTCAAATATTGACACAGATGAAACAGTTTCGTTGTGATAACCGAATTTTTAGACAATGGATTTTCGTCGGTTGCATGTACCATCTTGTAATACGGTTCGAATTACTGAATATATTTTTGATGGAACCGTTTCAATAAATTCAAGTCGGTTATGATAAACAATAATTATTTATAAAATTAGTCAACAGCTTTGTTACAGGACTTTTCAAATTTACAGGTTTTTGTCAGAATTAGTCAGAAATTATCAGAAAAATAACAAAATACAAATAAATTCTTAGTACGGAAATGCTTTCCTGTAAATTCTGACTAAAACTTGCAAGTTCTACAGGTGGTGGAACAGAGCTAATATTTATATTTATAATTCTTATGAAATAATTTTTTTACTTTACACATCTGTTTCTATATACAAAATAATGAATTATACAAACTCTGATACAAATTTCCAGACAGGTGTTGTGATGTAAGGATTTTGAGTTTTGATTAATAGAATTTATCTTTTGATTTAGTTAGGAAACGAACTTATGCAATAATTTATTTTACTATGAATCTGAACCATACTTCCAAACGTATCAAGTTACGGCTACCAGTTTAAAACGCCATAATTTCAGGAATATTTTAGTCCTTCCAATAGCATATAGACTCTTGGATAAACAAATAATTTGTAGCAATTCTGACCGTTCCATTTCCCTATAAACAAATTTTCAATGAAAAAATATAAAAATGCACGTAAATTTTTTAAACAGATACAAGATATAATTTTCTTACCTTTTGTATACTGAGAACATCTTTGGTAACAGGGCGAATTGCATTTTTTCGGAAATAATACATATATCAAAGATGTTTTAGGAGAAAATTAAAATTTTAAATGTTTTGTTTCTAAATATTATTTCATAAATAAAAAATTTAAAAAATATCAAAACAAATATTCCGTTACAATTTAGTTTTTTATCTTAACCGTATGTTAAGATATTAGTACTTTTAATTAAATAAATGATTACAACCACCAATATGAAGTACTAAATTTTGGTGTCATTTTCATATTACTTTAAGTAATTATATTAAGGCATAAATTGGCCCCGAATATGAATATGAAAAAGCTGTTCAATTTACAAGCTTTTAGAAAACAATATCAAACATTAGGAATCCTTTTCCAACTAATCTTTTTTCTAAGCGTATCAAATTTTCATAATAGTGATTTCTTAAAAGATTTTAATTAAAAAATAACTTTGGTCGCCAATTGCCGCTTTTTGAGCCACTTGGCCACTTTTTTAGCCCCTTTTCAAAAATGGGACTAAATGGCGACTTTTTAAGACTATATGCTAACGAGAAACTAAGTTATTTAAAATATTTCGACCCATTATATACACATAGAGAAAAGATTAGTTGGATAACGGTCACAACTATAAAAATTTAATAAAACGAACAAAATTTTTTATGTAGTTACAGAAATTATATAACTATAATAAATAGTTTTTGTTTGTAGCTCAAAATATATAATTACTATAGATTTGTGACTAATACCACAGAAAAATAATCCAATTGAATCAATTTATTTATGCTTGATACAAATTTTAAAATTCTGAAATGGCAACCTGATTAAATTCGTATTTAATACTGACTATTAGTTACGGTAACTAAAGATCTAATGTGTTTAAAAACTTATAAAATTATAACTATATTTTGAGTTATAGTATCTATAAAAATTCGGTCAATTAGTGGAAAACAAATTCGTTGTTTCCAACCAATATTTCATTCCCCTTTTTTCATAAAAATATTTGACATTGTTGAAAAAATATTAAAAGTAATTATAAATGGAAATACAAATTACAAAATACAAAATAAATTTATAAGATGTTTTTTTATTATTATAGATTTTTTTTTTTTTTTTTTTATTTGACTTTTTTTATTTTTTTATTAAATTTATTTCGATAGAGATAAACGAACAGTCAGCCAAGAAAATAAATGAACAGTCAAATGTATGCTTGAAGATGCTGGTATTTTCTAGACTAAGCTGTCATGGATAAGTATATTATTATGTTCTTTATTGTCTAGGCTCTTAATCCTCATTTATTTTTTAATAACTAATTCAATTCTAGATGCTGCAAAATGCTTTGGAAGAGATGGTACAAATACTAATGTGCTATAAATATGCAGCCCAATATTATTCTCCAAATATGAAATACTCAAATTCGGGAATTGACAAGATAAGCCGAAGAGTTTTCATTATCAAAATGCTTAATAATTTTAAAAACAATTTAAAAGAGGAATAAAAAAAACGTAATAAAATTTTGGCATTACATAAATAAATTACTACTTAGTACTTGGAACCGAATTGCTTACTTTAATTTCAGTGCATATCACTAATATTTATATTTTTGTTAACCGAATACTTTTATGTTAAGAAATGAAATATACATTACTTGTACTTGTGTGTTCGTGGAACCGACTAAATTCGAGTGGCGAAAAATTCAGTTGCTACAACGAATCTATTTTCTCTGTGTATGTGTTAATTCAAATAAGGAAGTTAATTAAAATATAGTGATGTAAAAAAGACCTTATAGAAACTATAAATGAACTAAAACTGTTAAAAACTAAAGCTAGTTATAAAGTTTATGAACAACTATTTAAAACATCTTTTTGGAGCGAATTAGCAAAATTAAAAAATTTAATTTATGAATACTTATAACCTAATTTATAGTTTGACTTTATCTAATAGCCAAGACTTTTGAATCCTTTCTGTCTTAAATTTGTTAGTCGAAGATTTGTAAAACTGGAGTCCATGTGAAGACCTCGTACAAAAGTACAGAAGTTTAATTAACAGAAAGAGAATTTTATGTAAATTATTTTTGATAAAAAAAAATATTTATATTTACAATAATAAAAATTATTACCAATAAATAAATTATTTTGTTATTAATAAAATTGAATTTAGTTTTTTTTTATAATACAGTAAGCGTACATTTAAACGCTTAAGTGTTCCATTCATAAACCCCCTTTATGAACAACATTTTCAAATGTTGTGGATTATTAGGGATAAGAAAATAAGAAATAATTGCAAATAATTAAACAATTTTGTTAAAATCAAAGATACATGCGATGATTTTATTCTAATGAACGTAGCTATAATTTTTTACATTGCAGTTATTAATAATGTTAAAATAAAAAAATAAAATTAAACAGCGCAACTCTACGAGACTAAATAGTCGCGTAAACTTATAAGTGTTGTGCAAATGATGTAAAGTTGCACACATTGCAAAGTTTTTTGCACGTTTTCATGAGGACTCTTAATATTTTTTTTTTTTATCAAATAAACAAACTTTAGGTTGTTTTTTAAGTATTGAAGCAGTTGGCACCTTTTTTTAAATACCCTTTTTTGCTCATTTTTTTTAATCCCCCTTTTTTTGGACACTTTTTAAAAATTCTCAACGGTAACGTTATTTATGTGTACTGATTTTTTTAAACAAAAAGAAAATATATGTACACCAAAACACGTGCACACACTTTGTTATTTGTCTTTCAACTGATCTTCTTCAATATGCGTTTTCTATATTGAAGAAATTTCTTTGATTCTTCAATTTGATTAAAATAAATTAGTTAATTTCAATGAAATTTATTCGTCAAATTGAAGAATTTTATTCAATTTGACTAAATTTATAATGTGATTTTCAATAAACTGTATATACGATTTTTAACTTTTTGCCAAAAAATGTAATAGACACATGTCGACTTATACGTAATCAGCACAATTTTTTTAAATTAGTTTTCATTCTAGTCAAATTAATACTATGTTAACACACATTAGTTTTTTACTTGTTTTTTGAAAACACAATAAGTATAAACACCACTGTTCATATGTAAAACAGGCAAAAAGGAAAAACACTATCTTTTTAGTCTGTTTTACGTTTGCCAAAATATTTTCACAAAATAAAATTTCAAAAAATAAAATTTTTACAAATAAAATGTATGAACAAATATAAATTTCATTCATAATTTATAATTTTTTTGTTCTTAAACTGTTTGACAATTTTATTAAGGTTTGAAAATTTCGGACATTTTCCATCGTAATTTAGCATCAATGGAATGGTCTTAGTCAGTACTACCTATATATTTATAAAATTCTCGTGTCACGGTGTTTGTAATTGAACTCCTCCGATTTTTATGAAATTTTGTGTATTTGTTAGGTATGAGAATATGTCGCAAAGCATATTTCATATAGCTAGAGAGCGTAAAGTAGGCCACAAGGGGTGAAACCTCCCCCTTCCTATATCCTTTTAACTAATGAACCGATTTTCTTTAAATTTGGCAGTCAAATAGTGTAACATCTGGTAGGAACTGTATCCTATAATTTTTATTATTTAAGGCATAAAACAGAGCAAAGTCTCCCCCTCCCTTTATCTTCTTAACTAATCAACCGATTTTCTTGAAATTTGGAAGGCAAATAGTGTAATATCTGGAAGGAACTATAGCCTATAACCTTTATTATTTAGGATGGGAAATAGGGCAAGAGGGGTAAAAGCTCCCTCTCCCTATATCCTCTTAACAAATCAACCGGTTTTCTTTGAAATTTGGCATGCAGACACTGTAACATGTGAAAGGAACTTAAAGATATATATTTTTTGGAAATGTATATACATTTAAGACATAAAATATTGCAAAATGGGTAAAAGCACCTCCTACACATGTCTTTTTAATTAATTATCCTATGATAGTTTCAAAGAACTAAAGGCTATAAATTATAACATTTAGATCATAAAATAAAGCAAAAAAGGTAAAAACATGACCACTCATCCCCACATACTTACAATACATTCGTTATTTTTTAATTAAAAACCAAAATATTCACTAGAAATAAAGTTAAGTAGTTGATATATATGCATTCATTTTAGTAACAAAGTAAATGTTTTGGGATCTGCGGTCCATAATGTGTTAAGTTAACTTCTCTGGCTAATAAATGCCCTATAGGAAAAAGAACCGGTTTAAAACTAGATCACGTGACATGTTTTCAGGGCTAGTGACCGGTTCCAGTTTTAGAAATTTATATGAGAAAATCCTGTCACTTTTACATGGAACATGGCTAAATATCACCTTGGGACAAGTAATAGGACAGGTCACATCACTGGTACAAGAGAACATGTTCAGAGTTGATTAATATAATAAAAATTTCATAAATTTTTTTTACTTTTCAAAAACTGTTTTTGTATTTTTTTAATTCTTCCTTTTTTTAATTTTTACTGAATTTTATTTATTTAGTGAGTGTGGTGGCGTCAACTGATTCTCAACTGGAACTTTGGTAACGAGTAAGGTGTCATTTGGTACTCAACCGCTACCGATCAATTACTGCAATTGAATGAATATCACAAGAAGCATGAATTAAACTTCAAAGACTTTCTTTTATTCGATTATATTCGCAGTTTTAAAATAATTATTCTATTTTTCATAAATACAACTTATTTGCAAAAATGGCCGATTTAACCTTTTGGGAATATAATGCATGATATATACCCTATTGCTTTCAAATGGTTAATTATATGTAATTTTCTATAGCCTTTCCAATAGTACCCTAAAATCCAATATATCTTGAAAAATGTCCGAAATATATACAATTACATGTACATATAATGAAAATTTACAAAAAATGTTAATAAAATCTTTATATTTCGCGAATAAAAAGAGATGTAAGAATTATTTAAATGATATTAAAAAATTCGTATTTTTAGAGGTGTTTTAAAAGTGGTCCAGCTCACGTAAATGGAAACATTCAGACGTAATATTTTGAGAATCATCAAAGAATATACTAATCTTCATTTCTATAGAGGTACAACTTGCAACTTTTTTTTTTTCGTAAGGCACTTTAATGTACATACATACGTTTTTTTAATATTATCACAAACTATAGTTGTATTTATTTAATAATCTCCATATAAATAAATTAAATTTTCTTCAATTTTACATACCTTTAGACAATTTTAAGTTATTTATTCAAATTGAAGAATTTTATTCAATATAAATAAAACAAATTAGTTGATTTCTTCAAATTTACACATGTGTCATTAGTCAATTTAAGTATTATTAGTCAGGTTGAAAAATTTTATTAAACTTGACTGAAATATATTAGTTAATTCTAGAATTAACAAAAAAAGTTAAATCAACAAATAATTTATTGAAATTAACTTATTTTAAGGATATTAAATTATATGAAATGAATTTGTGTGTTGTTTTAGCTTCGAAAAGTTACTGCCAATTTAACAAATTTTTTTATTTTTTTTTTATTTATTTATTTTATTTTCTTTTTTTTTAATATAACAGATTTTACGTTAATATTTTAACGAAAATTTATTCATATCAACAAACTTTATGAAAAATATTTTTAGCAAACATTTTTTAGTTGATTTAAAGATTTAACGAAAAAATCTGTTAATTTAAATAAACTTTTTTCATTAAAATTCTACGAAAATTTTTCGTCAATATTACGTACGTGACTTTAGGTTTTGGGCATTCAATACGGGTTGATTTTATAATTCCATTTTCTTATTTCATATGTATTTTTCTTATTATTAGTTGCATTTTTTATAACAAAATTTGGTGTTAAATTCTGGTCACATTAAGAAATGAAAGTATGATATTCTCCTCTATTTTTGTTGAACAATTCTTTAGAGAATTTCTGCTTATTAACACGTTATGATCCTACAAGTGTAAGAATTTTATTTTATATATTTTTTTTTCTAAAATAAGGAATAACGAATAAAATAATTACGAGGAAAAAATTGATGAGGAGTAAAAGTTACGTTGTTACTAATGTTCGTCGAATCGTGTTCATCGAAATCCCAAAAAGCAAACATAAACTAAAAAATATGATTTTTAATCTCAACGACACAATAGGTGCAACTAATAAAAAAAAAAAAAACTATGAAATGTGAGCGATGCTCTTCGAATCGATGAAGGCTACTAGTCTAGAGTTAAGAAAATATTATAAAAATTTTTAGACGTATGAAGAATATACTAGAGAATAATATTAGGTCTTTTTCACATCATTTAATTAATGTATTATGTTTTAATTAATCCGTCCGGACGTCCATCTGAAGACTAGATTTTTGACCATAATACGCTTTCTGCTAGCGTTGTCTATATTGGTTGAAGTTTTAAGTGTACAAAAATTTAAAAGTCTTAAATGAATTTTACTACAATAACCTTTTTCTTGTAACTTTTCGAGATAAAATATTAAAATATTTTTAATGAATTGATTTGACGTATTAAAATGTCTTCAACATATCCTACAGTAAAAAACCCTTACGCCTGAACGGAAGAATTCGCAAAAAAATATGAAACCTTTTGAATATTTTTTAAGAACATCTGCCAACCTTTTCGGTAAGAAATATATAATTTGGATAATGCTTTTTCATAATCATTATTTCATTTTGTTTAATTGTTAAACTAAATTCACGATTTATATGAAATAGTTTAAAAACATCCAGCAAGATCAGACTTATTTTTTATATTGTGGTACTTTATACAATTCTTGAAGCACATTTGGATCAGCGTAACCGTTTTGCGCCAATTGCTCCTTTTTCAACTACTTGGCCACACTTTTGGCTCCTTTTTTTAAATGGAACTAAATGGCGACTGTTTAAGACTATGTGCTAAATGATGAGCAAATAAGTTCTTTGAAATATCTCGACTCATTATATATTAATTCTAATGAAGAAATTAATTATTTTGAGATTGTTTCATAGACTTAAGAGCAACAATTGTAAATCCATGTTTTCAGTCCTAAATTTGTTAGACGGGGATTGGTAAGAATGGAGCCCGAAAGAAGACCTGGTACAAAAGTACAGAAGTTTAATTAATAAAAAGAGAACTTTATGTTAACTATTTTTATGAAAAAAAAATTTTTTTTTTTTTTTGCAATAATGAAAGTTATTATAAATTATCTTGTTATTATATTATAAATATTAATTTAATTTAACTTAATTTAATTTAGTAGTTTTTCTTAAAACACAATATTTTTTTGTTTTTGTTTCAGATAAGCAAATTTGGTGGAGTTTTTTAAGTATTGAAGCAGTTCGCCCCTTCTTTTCAAAAAATCTTCTTTTTTGGACACTTTTAAAAAATTCGCAACGGTAACACTGATTGCTACTAAATCAAATAAAAATTTGATACCTGTAGATGTTTAATATAAAAATAGGCATCTAATCTTGAATAACAATTATTACTTATATAAGCTATAAAAAATAAACACAATTAAAACAAACAAATATTTCAATTTCATTACAACAAATACTACTTTTTTTCAATAAGTACATAATGTAATTCAAACAACGTTTTTATATGATCCATTAGTATAAAAAAAAATTCCTGATAAAAAATAAAATTCCTGATATATTTACCTTGAAATTAAATCTCCCCCCTGTTTTTTTGTATCAAAACACATGACACATGGGCAATGAAAATTGCGGTATCTAAATGATTATCCGAAGAATTACCATTTAGAAATCGAAAGTGCAATATTTCCATTGAATTATAAAAGTCTCAAAGAAAAGATACTATCCTTACTCCCCCACAGAAAAATAACAACTCCAATAAAAAAAAAAAGACAACATTGAACCTTGTAGTCTTACTTAATACTCATAATACTTACATAAATATTTACGTATTATCACGCATTCTATGAGTTTGTTGTAGTGGTTTGTAAATTTTACGGGTTAATTGAAGCTTAAATTTTTAAATAATATTCAGACCCAACGATAATTTTCATATAGAAAACAAAAACAACAATATCAACAGTAGCAGCAGCAATAACAATATTTACAACATCTACAATAACATTGTGCAGCTGTTGTTGTTTACAATTGTTTATTTACATGCGTTTTAACAAGAAACTCACTTGAAACCACCCACTCATCCATCCATCCAACCAACCACCCTTACACTCACTCATACATATATTTTCATTTTCGCATAATATCATAATACACGTAAAGAATAAATTCATGTATACAATATTTAATATCCATATTCGGATATAAACATAAAAATATAATAATATTATGGAGAAAAATTGTTACGCTATTTTACTTGGGTTCTTTTTTTTTTTTTTTTTGTACTAGAGCGTATTTAAAAAAAGACTACCTATAAAAAATAAATAAACAAGATACAGATGTGTTTTTTTTAGAAAATTTTTTATAAACACAAAATAATGAAATTATTCTCATACCTTTGTATTTTCTATACATGTGTATTGTACTACAATATTAATGGTAATATATGATTGTTTGTATGTGTGTTATGCAAAAAAAATCACAAATTGGGTAATGAAGCTTACATGATGATTTTTAAATTAAACAGTGGAAAAACTGCTATATAAATATTTGATGAAACTTTTTTTAAGGGTTGCAAAATTCTAGTAGATTTAAAAAAGTATGCACTGAGTTAAATGTTAACCCTTAAATGAATAGTGTACCATATATGGTACATATCTATTATCTTACAATAATTTTAAAAATCAAATTTGCCCATGGTGTAATCTGCCTTAAATTGTAGCAAACATTGTAACCAGTGTTGCCACGGCAAAAATTTTTTTCTAACAAAAATTTTGGAAAAAATAACTAAAATTAGGAAAAAATACCCAAATTTTAAAAATTCAAAGCTATTATATAAAAATTAATATAATCTTAATGTATGTATTCAGGTTTTAAATACTTTGCATATTAATCATAAACTTTAGTTAGTCTTTTGGAGAATAAAGTATTTAAAATTTAACCGTTTAGTAAAATTTTTACAAAATGTTGTCCCTGATCAAATTTTGAGGGGGATCAGGATATAGAGTTTAATAATAAGAATTTAATTATTCTCACGTTCTTGCGATATGATATCGAAAGCAAACCAGATTGTAATAAATTTTGAATTGCAAAATACCTGGGTCGAGCAGTGATAGAAAATAAGGCTAGACTTTATAATAATATGTTCGCAGAAAAAGAATGCAAATAAGAGTTACTTTTATGGGGACTTAGCCAATCTCATTTAGTAATATGAATTCTAAAATCTAAAGATTTAAAATAAAAGATAATTAATTGGTAGATTTGGCGAAAAGAATCAATATTAATAGTTTATGTACCAAAGCACTCACATATATATTAGATTTTAATAAGTTAATTTAAAAATTGTGTACAAATTTTCAATTGTGTACAAATGTTCAATTTAAAATACATCGGGATTGATAAAACACTTTTATTGCAATTATTTGTCAAATAATAAGGCACCAAATTATTAAATTTAAATTAAATTTTTTTTTATTTTTATTATTTAATTATTTTGTCTGGCACAGTTTTAATAACTAAACAAAGTACATTTTTTATTCACTACAATACGATATTGGGGAGCCCCCTAAAATATAACAATTGACTCAGAATCTCCTTAGCTGGTCGGAATTGATTCATCATTTCACTTAGTCTCCAAATAAATGTTATTTTGGAGTAATATTTTGAAACTCAAATATCTTAAATACATATAAGCGTATTTCTACAGAATTCTGCACAAATAAAACATTTTTAATCCCAAAATATTATATAAAAAAATTCTTATGTACCTACATAAAATATGGCATTTAGTTTTAAAAGGATCGCTTTAAAATTAATTGTAGCTTCTACATAGGATATTCACCTAAAAAAAACTTAAACAAAAAAGTACTTAAATCCCACATAAATGTTTGTATGTTAATAAAATTTGACTCAAATAAGATTAACCGTATAATGGTCTCTCTCAAGTATGTCACTTATACAATAGTGTAGGATATCATACAATGGGTCTTCACCGAATATACATTTCTCTTTTAATAGTAATTTGTTTTGTAATTAGATATTTGTTTTGTAATTAGATATATTAGGTCGTTAGAACTTTCTCACAAAAATCTCCCAATCCATTTCACTTTTTGGTTAAATATTAGAAAATCTTTATATTTTCTATTGACTTAAATTGTTTTCTTAATTTTTTAGTTAAATGGAATGAAAAGTTATAGGAACCTTTAGTTTTTAAACGTGTGATAAATTTTTAGCACACTCTTTTTTTATTGTTTTTTTATTATTGGCAAGTTCAACAGAGTAGATATCATTTTTAAAACTAATAAAAATAAATTTTTAATTTAACAAGAAAATAACCAAAATGGAAAAAGTCATCATCTCCACATTGGATAATAAAACAACCAATTTTGTTTAAAAATAACCAAAATGGCAACACTGATTGTAACTGTTCTCAGAATTTTTGCGATTTGTTTGCTCTCGGTAAGCGTTGTATGCACTTTTCGCATATAATTTCAAAATCGTTCTTCATTAGTGAAAAAATAATATAATACTTATTATTTTTCTGCGGACAAGTATTTTTAAATATATTTATTACATTTTGTTTTACATAATTATAATAAATTTTGATCCTGGAATAGTATTTTTTTTCCTAATTCTCTGTGTACCATATATGATATTCCATACAATTTTCCAAAATACAAAAATTATGTATTTTTTATTTTTGTTTTCGCTTATTTAGACATGAAAAGAAGTACAGCTCTGATGAAGTGGTGATGGTAGGTATAACTATAAATGGTGATCAATCAGAAAATAAAAATGATTGGACGGATGGCGATCAATATAAATCAACTGATAAAAGACAAATGCCAAAACGTGAAAGAAATCGATCAGAAGCCGATTATGCTATATTAGATGAAGGGACAATTCTTAACTCTGACAAGTTGACAAGTTTAGGGATGTTGTTGTCGAGATAACTTCGAATTATTTTGAGAGAGTTCATTGGAAAAAAAGAAATTTATGGATGTATGTGAGGAAATCTATTTTCTTGGAAGTTCAAAAGTTCGAGATTTTACTGGAGAAGATCATTCTTTAAAGCCAGGAAATCCAAATTGAAGGCATCTGCAAATATTGTAGTACGTATGATCCATGATGTTCCACGTTTTCAAAATTATATTATTAATATGGATAATTACTACGCGAACATACAATTATTAATATATTTGCAGACTCAAGGCATTCATAGCATTGGAACAATTAATCGAAATCTTATAAAGAATTGTAAACTTTTTGATCCAAAGGCGATGATGAAAATGAAGAGAGATGTGTTGGCATTATTAACCCTACGGTTAATAAAGTTACTCAATACCCAGGTACCTTTGCGGGTTTTTCATTTATTTTGTACAAAAAATTATAATTTTATTTTAATTATATTTGTTAGCATCATTTTATTAGTTATAAACGTAAAAGCAAACTGCTAAATACCCATATAAATAACTTGTTTGAGTATGTTCACGATGTCTGTCAGTCTATCCGTTCATGTTAAAATTCTAATGAAGCTGAAGTCACGTCTCCACCCAGAGACCAATATCGGTCCATTGTGAGTCCCTTCAATTTTACTTGATAGAATAAAGACAAAAAGAAAAAGGGAAAAGATCAATGAAACAATAATAAGAAGAAAAGACTAAGCAGAAAAAGTTATTAGGGATATATCCCTAACGCGCACTTAGCTAACCTATTCCCATAACGAAGTCTATGATGTATACAAGCTCCCTATTCCGAACGTCACGTAGCCCGTCGAAAAATTGACTGCCTAACCTTTCCATCCTACGATGCTGCAATCGTGGACAGTAACAAACAATATGTTCAATAGACTCGGTCTCATCAACGCCCTCACACATTCTACAAAAATCAGAATTACCACCATCCCATTTAGATCTCATCTTCCCTATCATGCAATATCCCGTTATGACCCCTTCATAATCATTAAACTTTTCCTACCCAAACTCTGAGGAGTTCTTGTGTCTGTCTTGTCGAGCGGAGGCCATATCGCCTTCGATACCTTACAGTTCACTCTACTCTCCCAAGCCGAATTGGTTCTAGCCGAGATTCATTCGTTGATCTTCCTAAAGAAGAAACCCGAAACATCCTTCGCTGTGCCTTGCTTTGCCAATTCATCGGCTACTTCATTGCCAGATATATTGCAATGACCTGGTACTCAGCAGAGTCTCACCACGTAATGTACTAACAGATCCCTCAGTGACTTCTTACAGGTGGCCACTAGCCTGGATTTTACCAGATGAGTATTCAAGGCCTTCAGAGATGCCTGACTGTCCACATAGAGAGTAAACTCAGAACTCCTCGCAACGTTCAATCTGACCAATTCCGTGGCCTTGAAGATGCCGAGAATCTCAGCCTGAAAAGTGCTACATTCATCAGGAAGTTTAAATGAGCCTTTTACATCCATGCCCATAATATGGACTCCTGCACCAGTCCTGATATCCATCTTTGATCCATCTGTAAATACTGCACAACCTTCATACAGCCGCTCAGTACCGGACCATACCTCCCTATCAGGTATCACCACAACAGGATTCGATCAAGAAGTCATGTATGTTAAGATCCGCCAGCGCCTGCTTAATAGCATCAACCTTGATATTATTAAATGCTTCCTCAATATCCAAGAACGCAGCCATGGTAAATTCCCTAAATATAAATTTAATTACCTTTACCCTTCAGGTAAGCATATTGAGCACTACTCATGCTGTTGGTGCCAATAGTTGATCTTATATATAGATCTATCAGTTTTTGTAATGCCTTCAGAAGAAAAGACGGTAGTCGAATAGGTCTATAGTCCTTGGGTTTCGAGTGGCATGTCAGAACAATAGTTACTTATCTAGCACCCATACAAATTTTCTCTAGAATTGGGTTTCGACGCTCATAAATTTTTTAAATAATACCACTAAATCTAAAATTTCATCCACGGATGATAGTAAATGTTGATGTATTCTATACCGGAATATAATAGTATTACAACATCTATTATAATTCATAGAAAAACATTTGTTTAAATTAAAAGGTAAAACATTGCAGGCTGACCAAGAACTTACTCAATCTAAATCCTCCTGGAGATTAAAAATGTCATTGACGTTAAAAATTGTTTAAAAAATTTTTTAATCATCAGCATACAATAAATAATGAGACTTTCTGAAACATAGGTTAATATCATTAATAAATATATTAAATAACAAAGAACCCAAAATAGTACCTTTTGAAATACCAGAAGTAGGAACAAATGATGTAGAATAAACACCATCAAGAGAAACTACGGATTGTTTATCCAACAAATAATAACGAAATATAATTTTAATAATAAAAGTTCATGTGGTAATTTAACTTTCAATGAAGCAAACGGCAATAAAAATAATAATTAATAATTACAAAGAAAAGTTAATTCTAGTGCAAAACACATAATAATGATATGGTATGAGTATTGACTCACGTAGACGTCAAATTTAAGGTCATTTTATATATAGACCAAGTTAGTAAAATTGAGTTTGCTTCAGTTTCTAAACTTTAAAAATAAGCCAATCTAAAGTTTCGTGACTATATCTTCATTTTTGAAAAAATGCGAGTATTTTTAAGTCAAAAAAAGTACCCTGGTACCCTTGTATGAACCGTAGGGTTATTAAGAGAGAACACATCTTGAATTTTATTTACAGCTTCTAATCGTCCTGTTTATTATATCTTGGTTTACCCATAAATCGCCCAATATAGATTTAAAATTAACCTGATTGAAGCATTAAAACGTTCAAACAAATTCAGAATTTTTGTAAAATCATTAACTGAGTTATTAAGGTTTTTCAGTTTTTATCGCAACTTTGATAATTATTAAAACGATTCCATTAATACTGTGATTACATGCCACACTTTATTTTTTAACAACAATCACAATATTTTTTAACTCATTTTGAATCTCTTCTGATGAAACAAAACAGGAAAAAAAAACTACTTAAAATTCCTTTAATGTTTGTAACATTCAAGTTGCTATTGTAGTTGCTTTTTGCACTTGATAAACTGTTTCGTATTTCCACTTAAAATTGTTTACAAACAAAAATTCAACAAAAATAACAAGTACTTGGTGTTGTCGCTTCTACACCCTTAGAATATGGTACACAAATGTTGTTAGCACTTTGTTGTTGGTATTTTCATTTTAGGCTTCTTATTACACTAGACTACAGCCACAGCAACATGGATACAACAGCACTTCAGATAATAACAAATAACAAAAACAACAAGCTGGTGGAATAAAATGCTGGGGTATTTAGTATGGTTCACTCACTGGTTGTTACTAG
Organism: Protocalliphora azurea; assembly: GCA_932274085.1. Taxonomy (NCBI): domain Eukaryota; kingdom Metazoa; phylum Arthropoda; class Insecta; order Diptera; family Calliphoridae; genus Protocalliphora; species Protocalliphora azurea. The sequence goes on from OW026520.1 coordinate 114,876,972, forward strand.
TTTAAATATAAGCTTGTGGGTATAGATGGTTGTTGGGTGAGTGTTGAGTTTTGTATTCACTTTGTACCAATGCCATATTTTAAAATATGCTGCAAGCGTCTTCTTTCTTTGACACTTAAAACATTTTCCAGTTGTTCTAGTGTCAAGTTGATTTCGCGCTTTGAATGCAAAGGAAGCCAAAGTGTTGTGATGGCAAAGGTTCTAGAAATAGAGAAACAACAACAAACAACAGCAAATTATAGAAAATTTTATAATTTTTATTTAAATTCTATTCTAATTTTCTTTGTTCATTCTTTACTAAACAAGGTCAATAGGAACAGCAACGCTTGTTTATTAGAAAATAAAAATACATACAAAAGAATTTTATTTAAATATTTTATATTTGTGCCAAATTGTCTTAACACACTTTTTCTACTGACCTATGCACCCGCATGGCATCAATGGCACTTGGTTGCATGGCCTCGAGTTGTTTAATTTCCTTGCGGAATTGTTGATTGTAACAATGAAACGCTTGTTGGTAACGCTTACGGCATATCGTTTGGCTGCCATCAACACAAACACAATTTGTTGTAAAAGAAATTTTTTGCGGAAAAACGTTTTGTTAATACAGGAAATTTAAGCCAGAAGTTAGAAATCATTCAAAAGTGCATTGTGAGCAATGGAAAAGCAAAAGGAAATTTAATAATTTTTAAATAATTTTTATGTAGAAATATTTGTTTTTGGTATTTTATTTCTAATACACTTACTAAGTATCCGCTGGTTGTTCAAGTGGCTCATTTTGTGTACTTGTGCCCACTTTACGTGCTATGAGTATGCGATACCATTGTTTTTGTAATGCATTCATGGGCCTTTTAAGGGGATTGTGTGATAAATCCATTGTTTTGTTAAATTTGTTCAGAAATTCCCAAATACTTTATACAACTGTATGGAAGCAACTACTTTGAATTAATATTTCTATTGTTCCACTTTAAATAAATCTTGTTTATTTGATTGCCATGGCAAAAAATAAATCAGTAGCAGTTGTATATAAGCAGCAAAAATAACAAGGAGTTTTTTATTAGTTATTTTTTTTTTCTTTTTTTTTTTGCCTAAATATTGATTTTTATATCTAACCAAAGAAGATTTTTCGTGTTAAGTTAGATTGCAAAGGTATAAACTGATTCTGAGTCACGGGACTTCTCAGTCAATTCGGATGTTTGTTACTATGAAGCACTAAATCTCTAAACTACTTTTTTTTTTTTTTAATTGACTCTGGTTTTCACGCTAAATAGCTATTTGTAAAATTAACGACATCTCGAAAAAAAATTATAATTAAAATTGCCTTCATGTTATACTTATATATTTTTTAATATCCTCAATAATTATAAAGATATTAAGCATATTTTCTGAAAAAAAAGCTAAAATTTCGTACAAAATTTCAAAAAAAACAAAAAAAAAAATTGCAAAAAATCATAAAAATTCGTAAATGTCATTAATGCAAATTTTTATTCTTCAACCGTAAAGATAAATTTGTTGCAAATAAAACAAAACATATTTCATTTGAATCAATGCATAAATATTGATTTTATTCATAAATTAATGAAGATATAAATTACATAGAAATATTAGTAAAATATATAATAAAACTTATTTTGTAATATTTTGAATATTTCTATGTAATTTATAATTTGTAAATAAAATCAAAATTTATGCATTAATTTGAATGAATTTTATCTTGTTTTATTTGCAACAGATTTATTTTTATGATTAAAAAATAAAAATTAGCATTTTTTACATTTTCATTTTTTACGATTTTTTTTTTTTTTAATTTCTTTGATATAAAAAATGTTCATTTGTTAAACATGTGTTGTTGTTTTACCTAAGAATGGGAAGCGTGCAAATACAAACTACATATTGTCTTAGTCGTGATAACAGCTTCTGCAGTAGGCATTGATGTGAAGTCCATGTCATCTAACGTGGGCAACAATAAAAATTCAAGGAATTCATAGACATTTTAAAAGAAATGTATAAGAGAATAATTTATGAAACAATTACTATAAAAAATTACCGATTTTCTGTAAAAAAAAAATTGTCGAAGTTTTCTGTAAAAAAATATGGAAAATATCTTCTGAAAAGAAAATTTACCGAAAATTTTCTTTAATAGAAAAACTATTCTAACCATTTCTATAAATAAAAAATGTATCGATAATTGCTTATAAGAGTCATTCCATTTAAAACTAACTACCTGGTTTCCTCACCTTTTTCGAATTTTATAATATTTGGAACAATCATTATATGATTATATTAGTCAGAACTAAGACTGCCACAAAATTTCAAATAATTTTATAAAGCGGTTTGCGAAACGAGGCGATTTGAAAGTGTAAAATAGCTAAAAAATATATACCATCAAATTCTTTATGGTACAATGTTCATTAATCATATTAAAGGTACCATAAAATTACCTTTAGTTTGATGTATAACATGATTTTTGTCCCAACATTAAAATGCTTCATATCTCGTGATTTGAAGTTTAAAAAAATGCATGTACGTTAATGGTAAAAATGTTTCCTGTACTCTTGGTAAGTAGCATTTTTCTATAAGTAAAAAATGTGTCAGTATTTCCTATAACTAAAAACTTTATCAAAAATTTCCTATAAGTGAAAAATTATTGAAAATTTCCTTCAAATAAAAAAGCATCGAAAACTGTAGCGAAAATTTCCTATAAATAAAAAAATTATCTAAAATCTATAAATAAAAAAATTATCAAAAATTTCGTATAAATAAAAAGTATCGAAAATTTCTGATAAATAAAATGTTTATCGAAAATTTCCTATAAATAAAAACTGTAGAAAATTTCCTATAAGTAAAAAAATTATCTAAAATTTCCTAAATAACAAAATTATGGAAAATTCTCCATAAATAAAATATTTTTTGAAAATTTCCTATTAATAAAAAAATTTAACGAAAATTGTTTATAAATAAAAAATTTATCGAAAATCTTATATAATTAAAATTATCGAAAATTTCCTTTAAATAAAAAAATTATCAAAAATTTACTGTAAATAAAAAAATTATCGAATTATAAATAAAAAGTTTAAAGAAAATTTTCTATAAATAAAAAGTATCCCAAATTTTTTATAATTAAAGCTTCTCGAGAATTTCCTATAAACGAAAACATTATCAAAAAATTTCTATAAATAAAAAAATTATCGAAAATTGTCTAAAATAAAAAATTTTCAAAATTTTTTTATAAATAAAAAATTTATCGACAATTTTATATAATTAAAAAATTTATCTACTATTTTCTATAAATAAAAAATTTGTCGACATTTTTTATAAATAAACAAAGTTATCGAAAATTTTCTCTAAATAAAAAATTCCTCGAACATTTTCCATAAATATTTTTTATTTTCCAAACTTTTCTTGAAATTACCTATAAATATAAAATTTTTCAAAAATTACCTATAAATAAAAAATTTCTCGAAAATTCTCTACAAAAAAAAAATTATCGAAAATTTCCTTTAAATAAAAAATTTATTTTTATTTTATTTAAAATTTTTCAACAATTTTCCATAAATAAAAAATTTCTTGAAAATTTTCTATAAATAAAAAATTTATCAAAAATTTTCTGTAAATAAAGATTTTTCAAAAATTCTCGAAAATTCTCTATAAACAAAAAATGTCCTGAAAATTACATATAAATAAAAAAATGATCGAACATTTTCTATAAAAATGTGTAGAAAATTGTATATAAATAAAACATTTATCGACATTTTTTTATAAAAAAAACTTTCCGCAAAAACTTTCTAAAAAAAAAAAAAAAATTATTTTCTATAAAAGAAAATTTATCGAAAATTTTCATAAAGAATTTATCAAATTTATTTTCAGTAAAAAGAAAATTTATAAATTAACCGCATTTTAAAAGGTGATCGAATTTATTTTTTATAAACAGAAAGTGTATCGAATTTATCTATATATGAGGCATTTATTTTGAAAATGACCTAAATCACTTCATGAAAAAAACGAGTTATTCATAAAAGTAGTTAAACCTTTACGTAATAGTTTTATCTTAATTTAAGTTTTCTTCTTTATTTATTCAGAAATCTTAACAAGTTTTAATATGAATGAAACAAATTAATAATAATTTTTGTGGATGGACTTAGGCCAGTTTCAAAATAAACGTATCATATAAAAAAAATTAATAAGATTTGTCTGAGCTTTTCAGAAACTTAAACGCTGGACCTGCTTTATTGAAAATTTCCCATCATTATTCTGTAATTCTCGAAAGTAAAATAAGCTACTTTATTTTTCAATAGGAATAGTAGCCCCCATTCAAAGCAAATATTAATCATCGCATATCTAAAGAAAACTTTTACAGATCAAGTATTATGATTTTGTGGGAATAACTTCCTAATCAAATTCAACAATTAAGATGAAAATGGAACTGGTAGGTCCTGAGCGAGTGACAGCCCCCATAAAAAGTGAGTATTAGTTATTGAATATCTAAAGAACTGTAAAAGTGAAATGCTTAAGATTTTGTAGACATAATTTTCTTATCAAGTTTCAAAATTAAAATGAAGTTAAGGCGGACAGGTCTAGGGACCTCATACAATGCAAATTTTAATTCTCGCATATATAAAAAAACTATTATAATAAAAGTCTTAATATTTTGCGAGAATGATTTTCTTATTAAATTTCACAACTGAGATGAAAATAGGACGGGTAGGTATTGGGAGAGTAGTAACCCACGCACATAATAAATTATAATTCATCTATTATAGAAGAAAGTCTTAACATTTTGCGACAATGATTTTTTTTCAAAATACACAATTGAAATGGAATGGGCGGATAGGTCTGCAAGCCCCCATACAAACGAAATATTAATTTTTGCATATCTAAAGAAATATGCCTATGAATGCCTTAAGATTTTGTAGAAATAATTTTAATATTAAGGTCCACAATTGAGTTTAAAACAGGATGGTTAGATTTAGGGGGAGTGGTGGCCCCATATAAAGTATGGTAAAGAAATATTCCAGTGAAAATCATAACAAGGTGTAGGAATAATTTTCTTACATTTTGCACTTGAGATGAGAATAGGGGAAATAGAAGCGCACATATAAGATAAATATTTGTTATCGCATAAATAGGATTAGTGAAGCAGTTTTCACATGTCCGAGAATAGGACACCAACCAACTAACCTGACGCACTAATAAAAGATCTGATCCATCTGATATCAATTGCAGAGATCAGATAATTCATGCGTATGTGAACTTCTAGTCCTTATATTCGCAAGAGTAAGATAGTGGCAAAGAAAATGTTCCGCAGTTTCTTCCTCCTCCTCGTTAAAGCAACTTCTACAATAGTCGTTAACAGGGAACCCTAGTCTCCTAGTGCGAGCACCAGAAATCTAGTGCCCTGTAATAATGGCTACAAGTTTTCGTAGCTGACGCCTTGGAAATCCCAGACTGAAACTCGACCGTATTTGATCGTTGTGGGGTCATATCTGTCTCAAGATATAGCATGCGGACTCGTTTGTTCATCCTTGTTGAGCTATTCTCGACAAGCACTGAAGTATCGTAAATCTGCAAGATGGCAGCAATATGACAACTAATTGGTCCGTTTCTTCACTTAGAAGAAGGGAACCAGTTCTGGCTAATTCATCCGCAATAATATTTCCCTGGATACTTGTGTGACCCCTTACCCAGATCAGCTCTAGTTTGAATGTCTCACCATCTTATTTAAAGATGTCCGGCATTCATGTACCAGTCTGGATATCGAATAGACATCCGAAAGAGATTTCATTGCGGGTTGGCTATCGGTATAAATTTGAATATCCACTCTGAATACCCAATTTATCGCTCTCCTAATGGCTGAGATCTCCGCTTGAAGTGCAGTGATCCAGCAATTTAAAGGAGATGTTCCTCCTGTATGCGGGAATAAAAACATCCCCAACCATTCAGAAGATTTGGATCCATCAGTGTAAAACTCAATCGATCCGTCCTTCATAGTGGGATCGGGTGAGATTGAAACTGAGAAGCTTCTGACCAGAAGGGGTTTTGAACCACAATAATCAATATTGTCATTAATGTCATCCGAAATTCTCAAAATAGTCTCATTGTCATAGCTCCTACCGTTCCATGCACCTATAGTACTGAGCTTAGTCACTGACATAATAGCGATTTGTTTGGCCATTAGCGCACCTGTAGTAGTAGCGCTGAGCTACGCAGAACCTTTTCGAAGATTCCGCAAAAGGTGGATTTTTCCATGACTGACAAATGTCATGAATTCGAGAATTTTTAGCACTGCAAATCATAAATCTTATGTTTTATACCTGTATAGTTTTAACCGAAGATTTTAATATAATCCTATTCTAGTCTAAATCAAAGATCTTTATAAAGTCCTAACCTAACTTCGATTAAAGTTTTTTATATTGTACTATTCTGGCATTAAATCGTGCTTATTTTCTTCCACATTTCCTTCGCTCGCAATAAAATAATCCTTAAGCTTAAAATTAAACATTTTTCAAATCCTTTCAAATAATTTAACAAATTTTCTCAAAGGTTACCAAATCTTTGGGGTTTAACTTACACAACATTTAAAAATGCCAGCTACTTCCAAAGCACACACCTGTAAAATCATTAAATTAAAGTTCTTTTTTACTTTGCTCCCCAGTTTATAGTTACTAAAAAAATAAAGAATTATAACGAGAATATTTACATAATATTACTTATTTTTGCAACTTTACACTCTTAAGTTGTTGGCTTCATCCCATCATCAACATCATCCGCATCTGAATGAAGAAACATTTTACAACCATGGAACAACTTAAAACAAGTAGATGCCTTTACAAAGAGTGCATATTAATATTATTAAAGTTAAAGGTTTTTATTTCTGGAAAAGTCTCCCTCATACAAAGAAAAAATAATATTTTGTTGAAAAGCTGGACGCAGGTGTTTTGTACGTGGTTTGGTTTTTTTAATATTATTTCTAACATTAAGTTAATATGCAGCAACAACAAAAGCATAAACAACAACTTAAGCTTTATAACAACAATATCAACAAAATCTAAAAAAAGAAAAAGATTCAACATCATGTAGATTGAAAAACATTAACAAATAAGAAGGATACATAACAGCTTAAGTGGGATAAGTTGGTAGAAATTTTTATTTTTTTAAGAAACTTTGGCTTTAGCATCTTATATTTAACTCATATGTATTGTTAGTTGTATGTACGTGTGGAACAGCGTTACCGTTAGACTACTTTAATAACCAATTACCCCTTTTTCATCCACATGGCCACTTTTTTGGCCCGCTTTTTAAAATGGAACTAAATGACGAGAAGCTAAGTTGTTTGAAATATCTAGACCCATTATAAATTAATTCTAACGAAGAAATTGATTATCTTAAGATTGTTTCACACTGTTTCACAGTGATATAATAAAAAAGCCCGGAGAAAATTAAATTATTGATTCGATGAATACTTTCATCCTAATTTATATTTTTCCTTTAGCTGGCTCAAAGTAGTACCTCAGTGGAACGTCTTTTTTCTAAATTACCAGTAATGAAAACTGTCCAATAAGCTTAAGGTCAACACTTGTGAATCCATGCTTTCAGCTCAAAATTTATTAGACAGGGAATTGGAAGACTGGAATCCGAGTGAAGACCTCGTACAAAAGTACAGAAGAAAAATTTCTTAAAAATTATTTTCCCTTAATTCTCTACTACTTTTTTATTTGAAAATAATTCTACAAAGGACAAAAAAAAATAGGGTCAAGTATATTTATTTTACATTTATTTATTCAGTTATAAATCTATATAAAAATAATACCTTTTAACATTATATCAATAATGGTACATCATCTCAAGCGTAGATATTCCTTTTTCAGTGCGGATAAAAAAAATCTCAATTACTTTTTTAATTGTATCAATTATTTAAATGATCAAAATTAAAATTTTCTTGAATCTTTTACTAAGGATTAAACAAATTATCGGCTTTTAGGTATTTTTCTTATTGTATTAATTAATAAATTAATCAAAAATAAATAAAAGTAAGTGATAATTTAAATAATTGCATGTAAAATTTTTTCATGGTGTCAATTTCAATTAAGAAAATTATTTTATATGTACAATTCGTAATTGAATTTGGATTTTAGATATTTCTGTGTAAAATTTAAAGATTTAGTCTTAATTTGTTAGATTGCTTTAATTTTGAGTAATTTATTTAATTATAAAAATATTTGAAATCAGTTTAAAATTTTTATTAATAATTTAATTGAAATTTCTATGTAAAATGCTTTCGAAACCTTACTTTTTTAAAATCTTGCACAAAAAAATGTGGTATACTGAACGATTTTTGAAAGATAAAAATTATTCTAATTACTTTTCTAATTGTGTCAATTATTCAAGTGATCAAAATTCAAATTTTCTAATATTTTTTCTAAAAATAAAACAATTCATCGTCTTTCAATTATTTTTCTTAACAAATATAAACAAAAATAAGTTATAATTTGAATAATTGATTATACAATTTTTAGATTTTTCTGTGTAGAATTTTTTAAATTTTTTGAGTTTTCAACAAAATCGTATATATTTTAGTGCCAAATCATTGTATATACATTGAGTTATATACTTATATAAAAATAGTATCCTTTAACATTATACCAATAACATCGTCTCAAGTGGAAATACACCTTTTTCAAATTCGTCAAAATATTTTAAAATTTTTTATACACAGAAAAAGTATCAATTACTTTTTTTAATTGTGTCAATTATTTAATTCATCAATAAAAATTAAAATTTTCTCGTATACTAAAGATAAAACAAATTATCGGCTTCCAAATATTTTTCTTATTGTATCAATTAATAAATTAATCAAATATAAATTAAAGTAAGTGATAATTTATTCAATTGAATATACATTTTTTTCATATTTTGAATTTCAATTAATAAAATTTAATTTGCAATTAATAAAATAAATATGTATTATTCGTAATTTTAAAATCATTTGAAAGCAATTTATAAAAGGTATAGTGTAAAAATAGTTTTTCGGCAACAGAAAATCACCAAAAAATTTTCTCATATCGGGAACTTTTAATTTCATTGAGTCGGTTCAAAACCTAATAGGAATATAAATTTCTTCTGGGAACATAAGAAGACAATTGGAGGAAACATAATTTCATTGGAAGATCATTCTAGAGCCCCGTTATATTACCATCACCGCTATGCTGAATTGTAAAATATTCCCAATGCTGTATTTTTTGAACCCCTACAAATGTTTTTCAATCAAATTTAACTTTTATTGTTCATCTACTTGATACTACGTAATTTTTATGCTTTTAGGTATATGAGGTTATTATTTGGGGCTTTCCTGGTTCGTATTATAAAGCCGGGGCTTTCCGGAATAGTGTTTTGAATAAATTATGTTTTTTATTCGTAACTGTAAATTAAACTGTAAATTTATCATACTTACATACAAATATCATAGAAAAAATTATTACCTTATATTTCTCAATTAACACACTTATTTCATTTTACATCAAAATTTAATTAATATATTCAAGCAAAAATAAAATAAAGGAAATTGCAAACACAAAATTCAAGTAAAATTTTTTTCTCATTTAAATTTTTAATTCATGCAATCATCTACTATTGATTTAATAAATTTTTTAATTGGACTCTGTTTTTAATTTTTTATAGTTATTAGTAATTTATATAGTCATTTTTGGTGAGAGAGGAATTATTTGGGTGATTGGTGATATTTTTCTGTAATATACCTACAATGGAATTATTTATAAAAATGAATGCTTATAAATTAGAAGAAATTTTAGTTAGAAAACTCTATATATAAAAGAGTAAGAATGTATAAAGCTCTCATATTTGAAACATTATTATATGGAATTATTAGTTTTTCCCTATTTGTATATTAAATTTTCAATTAAAATTACATTACTTTGATTAAAATTTAAAATTAAAATTAAAAATCCAAAATTATTTTTTAAATAATTTGTTTTTTTTTAATAAGCAAATTTTAAGGAGTTTTTTAGGTATTCAAGGAATTCGTCCCTTTTTTTAATCACCTTTTCTATCGATTATTTTTGTTTCCTTTTTTTTGAAATCCCTTTTTTGTACACATTTTAAAAATTCTCAACGGTAACACTGCTGTGGAAGACAACGGATCCAATCTCACAGTTCATCTGAGAGTAGTCAGAATGTCATAATAGTTTTCTATGATATTACCCCTGCACCACTCACTCCTGAAAGGAACTAGAACTTTGAACACAAAATCAAACTTCATATAGGGAGTAACATATTCAGAAACAGTGTTGTCAAAGAGGCAAAATTGAATTTTAAAAAAGACCAAATATCAAAAAATATAAGGCTAGAAAAGTTATTATTATTTTTTTTTTGTTTAATTCAAACCCTTATTTTTGTCGTTCTTATTAGTTTTTGATATTTTTTAAAGATTTTGTTATTAATTTTTAAATAAAACATAGAAAGACTGCCTCAAAATAATCCAATAAAAAATCGCCAAAAAATTCCTATACAGTTTTGAGTTATATTTCATATGTAAAGCAAACCAATGTTTTGAAGTGATTTTTTTTTTTTTTTTTTTTGTAATTTTTGAACTATAATTCCTTTTTTATTAAGCATTTTCAAATTTTTGGCTGATTTTTCGCTTTTGTAAATTTTTCTTAAATATATTAATGAATAGATTCTACGGTAAATGAAGTATAATATAATAATCGACAAAATAAGTCCATAAAATTAGGTAAGCTATTTTCGATTTGGTGAATGATGTGCCACAGGAGAAAATTTGAGTAAATATTAAAAGATGTAAATTTTTTGTGCGAATAAATACATTAAATTTTTAAATGGATAATTTTTTAGAAATAAGATTAGTAATATCAAATAAGAAGTTAATTTCTTCCTGTTTGAAATTTTAATATTTTAGCATTTTTAAGGTAATTATAAAATTCAAAAAAGGCTAGAAGCTTGAATCTAAAACGAAAATTTTAAGGCTAAAAGCAAAACAAAAAGACTAGATTTAGACTTAAAAAAACTAAACTGGCAACACTTATTAGAGGATTAGTCTAAAAATATGAATTTAAATTAAGTTTAAATAGTCCTATTTAAACTCCATTAATAGATTTATATACATTCTAAGTTTCATTTTAAAATAAAATTTTGGACTTGAGCAACCGAAAATGTTTTGTATGGTCGCTTAGGGCCCTGATTTCGAATCTTCACTCCTTTTTCAAAATTGTTTCTAGTTTCCGAGGCATCGAAAAAAATATATTTTTATATATTTTAATTTATAAAAAAGTGATAAATCGGAATTAAGTTTCAGTCAAATTAAGTCGATTGTATTGTTTGAAATCTATTTTACGTATTAGAGTCCAATAGTAAGAACTTAACATACTCCCATTTCAAAATCCTTGGCATTTTTCAATTTCCCAAATTTTTCTGCTTTCTTTCTACATAGTCGAATCCTAGCTTCACTTTTATGTCGAAGTCTGCATTTAATCGTAGCTCTTTATGTAGAGAAGTTATACCTTCAATCGTAGGTTTTATGTAGGTTCTAGATTCAGTCGTAGGTCTTTATATGAGACAAATTATACATTCAATTGTCGTTCTTCATATACACAATTTATACCTTCGATGGCAAATTCTAGATTCAATCGTAGATTTTTTATATTAGACAAGTTATACCTTCAATCGAAGGTCTTTATATAGTTCAGCCATAGCTTCATTTATAGATATTAAGTTTATATATAATCTAGTCTATCTATAATTTAAGGTCTTTATGTAATCCAAGTTTGGTTTCATTTACCGATTCTCATATAGTGAAGGTCTAGCTGTAGTGAAAATGTAGCTTCAATTGTAGGAACCGTTATTGGAAAAATAACGGTTTCAAACGCAATATTTAATATAGTACTAGCTTACTTTTTTTGTAGATCTTAAAGTATTCTACGTATAACTTTTTGTATACATCTTTATCTAGCTCTAGTCCAGCTTTACTTGTAGATGTTTATATACATAAATTTTATCTTTAATTTTAGGGCCTTATGGCTTTATTTACAGGACTTTTAAAAATCCTAATCTAGCTTTATTTCTAGTTGTTTTATGTAACCCTAAACTGGCTTATTTTATGAGTCTCTAATATAACTAACACAAAATATGTCACGGAACTGGTTCCAAAGGGCAGAGACCGGTTCTAGTTTTAACACTTTTTATGAGCTGGACCTGTAACTTTAACATGACGTTAGTCTAGGAGAGAGAAATATATCCTTTTTAACTAATGTGGGACAGATCATAGAACTAAACCAAGAGGACATGTTCAATGTCGAATAATATGATACAGATTAGGTAAAAAATCGGAAATTGTTTACTTTTGAAAAAATGTTTTTATTTTTTTTATATATATATATTAATTTTTTTATATTTTTATAAGTTTTTCGATATATCGATAGCGGAACCCAGAATTGAACCATTGTCCTTCTTACTTACACTAATCACTCAGCTACAGATTGTTATTGAGCACATATTACTAATTGCACATATAACAAGCATGTTAGAAATTGACTCAACTGATACTCGTTGAATGGGGTAGTAACAACTGGTTCTCAGCGGGAACTTTGGTGAGATTCGGTGTCAATTAATACTCAACTGGTACTAAAAGTACAGTACTATTGCACCAATTATTGTCAATTTCACGCAAGGTAAATATATTACCCTAGTCTGCAGATAATTTTGAATTACTTTCATATTTACTTTGCTATCTTATTGTATTTACCCGTCCCTCTAAAACCACTGAGTTTGTTTACCATCTCTGCTTCAAATTCACATAACTATTTTGAAATACAGATTTTTCTTTACATCTTAGTAATTTCTCTTCTAGCACCTTTTAAAATTTATTGTATGCACTTTAAGCTGTAGTTGTACTTAATTGGCAACACACTGGTGCGTACAAACATAAACTTTATTTGTAGACGCACTTAAATACACACCAACTCTTACAAACAAATACTCAATCATATAAAAACTTAAAGCAAAATACACAAAAGTATTCAGTAAACAAAAATATACTCCAGAGGGTTTTCCAATTCCCTGCATTACAAGTTTCAAAAAATGTTGCCTTTTCTCGTATAGCTGCTGCTGAGAGCAGAAAAAACATAAAGGCGTTAAGGTGCAAATTTATTTTTTCTACTATGTACTTACTTTTAGCTGTTACCTTTTTATTATAACAATGTTTTTCTGTTAATGTTACTCTTGCTGCTACCTCTTACATTTATTATAAAAAGTATACAGGTAAATAAGTATTAGCAAAATACTATACAGTAATAGCAGCAACAACAGCAACCAAATCAACTGAGTACCAGCAGTGCCAAAGTACACAGCACATTTCATATTGTTGGGTGATGGAGAGAAAATAAATGAAAACGGTTTAAAGAAGCATAAGGCAGTAACAACGAGCAAAACGTATAAATAAAATGAAAATCCTTTTTAATGAGCACTTTCTGTATAACAGCAAATAATAACAAATACAACAAAAAATATGCAAGCAAAATAAAAAAAAACATATATCTTGATGTTGACATGTGGGTGAAGTATAATTTTTTTTATGTTTACATACTTACACATGCCATCATAAGGAATGAAAGGATACAAATATTTATACAATACATGCATATACATACACAAAATTTTCTTTATGTAAGTTTACAATGAGAAGCAAAATAGTGTTAAATTAATAATTACATATCTTGAACAGTAATACTCAGATTTTTATTAAAAAAAGAATTGACAGTAATAAAGTGTGCGTTAGAATAAAATATAACACACATATATTAATATAAAAGTTGACTGAAATAAGTTGCAATTATTAATGAAACAATATATTTTAGGTTCTTTTCTACAGATTTATTGAGTGTAACAATAAAGGATAAATTAATGATTAGATATGACTTTTTTATTTTCTTTGAAACACCATCTATTATTAATGCGATTGTACTTTGCGTAACTATTTTTGGAACCAGCTTTTATTTAATATTTTTAATGTTTTGAGATCAGTTTTAGACTTATTTCAATATATATTTCAATTGGCCGAAGTTCAGTTAGCATTATGTTTACTGTACTTTTACTGTAATGGTAATATGCCAAATTAGGCCAAAAGAATTTTGTGACTATATTTCTTCTTATATCTTTTTAGACACTCCCAGGTAATTTTACCCGATGTTACGTACGATTCACTTGTTTCACCACAGCTCTATATAGCTTGCCAAACTTTTTGGGAAATATTGATTGTTTTTTGGTACGGTAATTTTCTGGAAAATTCGCTACATAAAACTTTTGTCCAGAGAGCTGTAAGAAGTCAGTAATTAGGTACGTTTCATCACCCATTACACAACATTTAAACTTAAAAGAAAAATTAGGAGCTTTGTTCTCATTTTAGCTTCAGCATTCATTGAGTTCTTATCTGGTACTTTTTGCACTTTAAATATTTTAAGTCCAATATAGGCTTTAACTTTGCGCACCTAGTGTTCAGAACATGTTGCAAGTCTAGCCACATCACGTCTGGAAATGTTTGGAAAACTTCATAAGAACTGTTGCACTTTTTTTTCAGTTCCAGGTTTCTTTCTTACCTCTCTAGAAACTTTTATTCACTCAATTAAATATGTTTTCAAATTTTTACCTCTCACCAAAATGATTAAATATTTTTATTAAGTAAATAATTATATTAAAATCAGTACGTTTCTTATAACTGAAAATGAAAAACAGAAAAACCTTTCTAATTAAAAATTAATTAAATCAATATAGTAGATGGATGATTGAATGAATTTAAATGAGAAAAAAATCTTATACCCCATTTACATTTGCACAAAATCTAGTATAATTGAGATTTTAAGTAAAATCTGCATAATTTTATTACACAGAAAAAATATTCCAAATACGAGGGCGGATCAATAAGTCCGTGACATTTCGAACTTCCCTCGTAGTTATATGAAATGCAACATTATTCTCATCAAGTACCACCTATTAATAGACTACTGTCAAATTTTGAGCAAGTGTCATCATTTACTTTGAGTTTGACAGCTATTCAAAACATAAAACCTCGTGTATTTTTCTAAAAATGGAAAAAAGTGAATTTCGAGTGCTCATTAAACATTATTTTTTGCGAAAAAAAACCGTCAATCAAACCAAGAAAAAGTTCGATAAATACTATGGGGACTCTGCACCATCGATTTCAATGGTAAAAAGTGATTTACTGACTTTCATTGTGGTCGCACAAGTACAAATGACGCTGAACGTTCTGGGCGGTCAATTGAGGTCACTACACCCGAAAATGTTGAAAAAATCCACGATATGATGTTGTCCGACCGAAGAGTAAAAGTGCGTGAGATTGTTGATGCCATAGGCATTTCATATGTCAGTGTGGTTTCGATTTTAAATGCTCAGCTGGGTTTAAGAAAGTTATCTGCAAGTTGGGTGCCGCGTTTGCTCTCAATTGACCATAAACGTGAACGTTTGTCAACTTCAAAGGATTGTTTGGAGTTGTTTAAAAGTTTTGTAACTGTGGATGAAACATGGCTCCATTACTGTACTCCGGAGACCAAGCAGTAGTCTAAACAATGGGTTTCTCCAGGTGAACCTGCTCCGAAGAAGGCCAGGGTAAGTTTGTCGGCCAATAAGGTGATGGCAACAGTTTTTTTGGGATGCACGCAGGATAATCCACATCGATTACCTTCAAAAGGGAAAAACGGCGAACATTATGCCAAATTATTAGACCGATTTAGTGAGGATTTAAAAAGAAAACGACCCCATATGGCCAAGAAAAAAGTTCTTTTTCATCAAGATAATGCACGGGTGCACACGTATGCAGTCTCAATGGCAAAACTCTATGAATTGGACTACGAATTGGTACCTCATCCGCCATAATCTCCGGATTTAGCCCCTAGTGACCACTTCCTATTTCCAAACCTAAATAAATGGCTCGATGGAAAGAGATTCAGCTCTAACGATGAAATTATTGACCAAACAAATGCCTATTTTAAGGACCTCGGAAAATCCTATTTTTTGGAAGGGATACAAAAATTGGAGAAACGTTGGACTAAGTGTATTAAGTTAAAACGAGATTATGTAGAAAAATAAATTTTTGTTTTGCAAAAAAAACTGTATTTAATTCAAAATTCACGGACTTATTGATCCGCCCTCGTATCTTTTTAATAAAATGATTAATTAACTTTATATTGAAACTTAATTATATTATTAATTAGTGCAATTAATACTCTAATTGAATTACAATTTTTCACAAATATCGGTAGCTCTTAAAAAATATAAAGAAAAAAGAAAAACTTTTCAATAAGAATTATAGAAATAAAATAATTTCAAATTAATGTTCAACCATTTTGAAATGTTTGCGCTCATTATAACTTAAATAAATAGTAACACGAAATATGTATATGATTTTTTAATGTTTGGAAACGTGTTTAAATATAAATCATTTCAATATTTTTGTTAATGTTAGATTCACTTTCAAAATCCATTCTTGTTTCAAAGCAGTTGTATAGAAGATTGTTTATATATAAAAGGTCAATTCATATTTATTATTTTTGACGATTTGTTCAGACACCTGTCATATTCTTTAATGCTTTTATTGGTATATCATCCTAGGTCATAAAGGCGCTCAGATTGGATAATATGAAAATCTTTATTGGGACGTCACGCAGAAATGAGGATTTCAATGATATGTTTTCGAGAATTAAATATAAGTATACTATATATTAAAATTTATTTAGAAATAACTCTTACAGAAACATAACACACACTACGAGGGCGGATCAATATTTCCGTGACTTTTTGGAAGGGATACAAAAACTGGAGAAACGATGGACTAAATGTATTGAGTTAAAAGAAGATTATGTTGAAAAATAAATTTTTGTTTTGCAAAAAAAAACTGTGTTTCATTCAAAAAGTCACAGACTTATTGATCCGCCCTCGTACATATATGAGCATATTATATTAATTTCTAGTTAAATAAGGAAGTACCACCAAAATTTGATAGAGGGAAATAAAACTTCCTATCCTATCCTATTGAAAGTCGCAGACAATCACATGTGAGCTAAATGAGAAATTCGAAGTCAAAAGTTACCAAAATCGGGTTTATACGTGGTTAACGGTGATTTAACGCTAAGACTATATACCAACTTTCGTTTCTCCCAATCAAATATGTAGTCTTTATATTTTTTTCCCCCAAATTTTACTTGTATTATATAGTTTAAACATTTTTATTAAGTAAATAATTATATTAAAATCAGTGCGTTTCTATTGAAAAAAGGATTTAAATAATTGCAGAATTGAATTAAAATAAATCCTAGTTGATTTTTGGCAAACATTCCAACATAATTATAATTAATTTGCTAAAAAAATTAATTGAAATATAAGCCAAAATTATAGTTAATTAATATTATCATTTTGATGATTGGAGCAATATCAAACAAAATTTTAATTAATATAAGCAATTTCGTAATTGAAGTCCATTTTTATTTTTATTTTATTTTATTTTTTTTTTCTGTGTAGATTTTAATTCGATTTTCCATACAAATCAAAATCTGGTTACAAATAAAATTTTATCAAAATCTAATAAAATTTAAATAGATTTAAAAATTTCGTTTTTCAATACTGTTTTGCTTTCAGTGCGTTAGTAAAATACAACTATGTACTAAATAGAAATGAGTTTTGTATGTAAATAAATTTTTTCAAAATTAAAAAATAAATAAAATTTTATAGAAAAATGATCATAAATAAACTTAAAATTGAATTAAAAAAAGTTGTGTGAAACATAAAACTAATTTAAAAGTGTTTAGTGTATGTATGTATTTAATTTGTACAAAAAGCATTTGTCAAACAAAATTAGCAAAACTGTCGAAATTGTGAATGTAAACGTGGTAGATTTATTTTAAATCTCATTCAAACGAGATTTCAAGTGCAAGTGTAAATTCTTTATTACTTGAATTTTATTTTTACTTAAATATATTAATGCAAATTTGATGTAAAATGAAATAGCTCTGTTAATTGAAAAATATAAGGTAATATTTTTTTTTGTGCGGTAACACATCTAAAATTCCACTTCTGTTACACTAAAAATTTTATTTAATTTTATTTTTTATTTTATTACTAGTTAACACTTATCTCCTCCACTGTATTAACTTAGTAGCATGATTTAAAGCCGCATCTTGTTTAAATATTGTATGGAGCAGGAATTCACCAGCTTTTTTCTCTCGACTATTTATTTTCTCTTATACTTGTGTATGTGTGTAGGGATACAGGTGTATGATGATTTTAATATACTTTCAACTTAAGTGTGTTTAATGTGTATTATTTTTATTAATAAAAATATGTGCGAAAAAAGGGTTTATTGTAATACACTTTTGATTTAATTGTTAAGTGTGTTAAAACTTGATTTAAAATATATTTACCCTTTCCACTGGATGTATAAAAAAATAATTTAACAAATTACTTAATGAGGCTTAGTAAAGGGATGTTATTAAATTTTAATGAAAATATTTTAAAGGGAACATTTTTATAGGTAATAATATATAAGAAGTAAAATAACAGCTGAGTAAACAAAAATATTATATAATACAATAAGTACTTAGTAGTTAGGTGAAATCTTAAAAATTTCTTATCAAAATTAAATATAAATCATCGGTGGGCTGAAGAAAAATTAGATGTGTTTTTTGAATACTCTTCAGGGGAAGAACAAAATCGTTTTATTTTGTCACTTTACAATATCATTTTAATTTTGGATATTTTTATTTTTCACTAGGGCAAAAAGAAAAATACGTTGTTTTTTTTTTTTTTTTTTTTTTTTTTTGTATTGATAATATCTCGAAACATTTAGTTCTGATATCTTATTAATATTGAAACTTAGGTCAGGTGGCTAGGCATTGCAGTGCTTCAGTTTATATTAATTTTTGCGTGTGTATATTTTTAATAGTTTTTTTTTCAGTTTTTTATAAAAAACTCGATTGTTTATAGACCGATTTGATTGATTAAAAAAACTGAAATTTTAGGAAAAATATTTGTGACCGATCTATATAAGAACAAAGTCCGCTCCAAAAAGAACAAAAAATCGTGTTAGCCGTTATCTCAACTATTTTGGGCCGCTTTGGTTCATTTTTTTTTTTTCTCATAAAAATTAAGATAAATATTTACAAAAGTCCCTAAATTATATGGCGCTTCAAAAGGTTGAAAAAACTCTGAAAAAAATAGTATTTTGGAGATATCTCTACCATGTTTGAACGGATTTTGCTGAATTTAAATAGCGAAATTTTTGTAAGGTTTACGGATCTTTTGAAATTTTTGATATTTGAAAATATTTTTTCCAAAAAAATATATTAATATATTTTGCGGATCCTTATAAGAAACGAAGTCGAAATAGTGATATCCGTCTACAACCGATACGACATAACAACCGATACACGGACGGATGGACGGCGGATATCGCTATTTCGACTTCGTTTCTTATAAGGATCCACAAAATATATTAATTAAAAAAAACAAAATGCTTTTAGATTTAGTAGAAACACAACATTCCTCCTTTTAGGTTTAACTGATACTACACGATGTTCTTTAAGAAGAAATAATTTTAATATCCTTTCATCAATGGACCTTTTGGCAAAATTCACTATAGCATCTTAATTTCTAAACTCAGCCGCAGTCTAGGCCTTTCGTCATCGTCTTGTAGACTTATATTCTCATATCGTAGCAATCAATATCAATATGTATATAATGATGAAAAAGTTTCAACTATTTTACCTATCACAAGTAGTGTGCTTCAAGGTTCCGTACTTGGACCTTTATTCTTTAACATTTATCTTAATAATATTTTTAGTATTTTCGCACTTAACCCGTCTTACATTCCATTTGCTTATGCAGATGATTTATTTTTTCTATTTTGTGGTGAAAGGCATATGTAATACAACAGATGATTAATTACATTCGCCTGGGTTCTAAATTCCATTACGAAATGAAAGTGAAATCATTTTAATTTCACATACCTAATTGCTTGTTGTGAAATTGTTTTTTACTCGGTTTCACTTCCATTTTGGTTTTATAAACTATTTAAAATATTGTGCTAAATTGTGTCAATTAAAATTAGTGATATTAAAGTAATAGGTATTCACTTCAATGTGAATAAATGAGCAAGGAAGAAGGGTGACAATTGCTATAATTTTTCTTTAATAATAATAATAATAATAATAATAATAATAATAATAATAATAATAATAATAATATTAATAATAATAATAATAATAATAATAATAATAATAATAATAATGAAATGGTTAGTCTATTTTTAATTTCATTATAAAGGGAAAAGGAAAAATGAAAAAATAGAAAGCCAGTTACCCGAAAAGTAATAAGAGTTTTCTTCTCATAAAAAATTTTTATTAGGTTTATAGCTTACTTTCCATTAAATAACGACGTATTTATGATGGCGTTAGAAGAGATATCTCCCGCAATTAATTGTGGCCATTGGCCACAGAACTTAACATATTCGGACAAGGAAATGCACAACAAATTATTGCAAAAGACTCAAATCTGGCTTAGGAAGAAGTACAGTGTCAAAAATACTTACACGTGTATGTAAAACTTTAAAAACTAAATGGATTAAATTTTAAAGAATCAGAGAGGAGATTGGTAGATCCAAAAGGTACTTTTAACATCAATTTGGAATGTCTGTGATTATTGGCTGTGTGGATGTGTTCCATGTTAAAATTAAGTCGGCAGGCAAGGATAGTCACTTATTTTATAACAGGAAAGGATATTTTTGAAAGAAAGAACATTTTTGATTACAAAAGTTATAATCTTTTCAAAACTAAAATTTATAAATTTTTTCTTTTTAGATATGCGACCAAATAATGTCATCCAGGAGCATGCCATGATGCATTTGTATGGAGACTCAGTGACAAAAGAAAAACGGCGATAAAAGTTCATGGTTGTTGGGTGATGCCCAGAAAAAATTATGAGTAAAATTTTTTTAATAAATTAATGATTAGTTTTAAATTCGATTTTAATAAAAAAAATATATTTGAGTTTATTATTTTGTTTTATAGACTGTAAATATTTTGAAAGTCTGGTTATAATACAAAAACAATTTTGTAGTTTGACAATATTAATAAAAATAAAATATAAATTTTTTAAATTTCTCCAACTGAAAGAACAAGGCAATGAAAATCTGCATCTCTTTAAGACTTTCACGTGTAAGAAAAATTAATTTATTTCAGTTGTAACTTACATCGCCATAGATGGGAGAATATTTTGCGTATTTTTTAGTATGCTAATCGATCTGAAAATTTTCCCAGTCGTCCGTCTGGTGTACATATGTCCATGTTTATTTTGTAAACGAAGTAAATATCGCAATTTTAAAGATGCATAATTTACTGCAAATTTCAAATATGAAATATTATTGCATCTAGGACACAGGAGAAATTATGAAAAGAATATTGTCATCATTATCATAGTTCTATTCATAATTTCGTCTAGCCTACATATTAGAAATTAAACACAAAGTGTACTTTAGCTTTCATAAATATATATTAAATATAAGAGCAGCTAATTGTGTAATCATAAATTATTGTATTTAATATCTGTAATATCGACCTGATTCTCATTACAAGTCCCATATAAGGATCTCGAAAATAACTTTAATATCATATCATAATATTTTGTTGAGGACCATCACGATATAATAAATTACAACAAACGTGCAAAATTATCATATAAGTGTTACTATCTACATTATAGTATAGAATGTAGTTACTATATAAAAGGTTTTCTTTTGAAGACCACTGCACAATAGTATAGTGGTCTTAATATAGTATATATATATATATATATATATATATATATATATATATATATATATATTTATTTATATTCTTTTTCCCGTACACTTTGAATAACGGAGTTTTCTTCTTTTAGGTCGATTTTATTAAAGATATGATGTTCATAAATATAGCAATCTCACATTTTTATATACATATGTCCTTATCGCTCATTTACTTCAACAACGACATAACTCAAAAACGAGATTTTTGAGTTAATGATGTAGAAATAAGCGTTACATCAAGCTTTATCTTGATATTTTATGACCACAGTTTGAGAACATAATTTGACATTAATTTATCTGTTAAGATAAATGACATTTCAAATTTTCGAACTGTAAATGATGTTCTTGAAGTAAATGAGCGATATGTACATATAACCCATAATTATAATTACATACAACATACATTACCTTTATTTTCATAAATTCTACATTTAGTTGGAACTAAAAATTACACGCCACAAATGCGCTAAACAGCATATAACATAAAATTCCTAAATATAAAAAAAAATATTTATTTTAATATTTCTTTATAAATAATTTTATAAAAATATTTTAATAAAAAATATGAAAAAAAACCAAATTTTTTTTTATTGTTTACATTAAAATAATTATTAAAATTTGTGAGAATATCTAAATTCTATGTTTTAATAAATAGTATAATATTTTAATAAAAAATATGTTTTTTCAATAAAATAATTAAGAATTTGAGTATTAGAATAGTATTGTGATAGGTCCTTTCATTTAAAAATATTATTGGGTTTAAGAACTTATTTATTGAATACGAAATTTAACTTTTGCCATTTCTAATAATTCCTTATAGAAATAATGAACCAAATACACCTGATCAAAAAATGTACACAACATTGAAAAATTAACACAACATTGCATTACGCGATCGAACATGGGCTTACTAGCTTCTCTACCCTATCCTAGTTTTTAATGTACAGAAAATATTTTCGGGCCCCCATATGAAAGTATATCGTTCGATACAGAATCGCTTTCTCAATTGATTTAACAATATCCGTCTGTCCTTCAGTCTGTCTCTGTAATCAAAAAACCTTGTAAACATTGGGTCAACGATGAATACTATTGAAACTGATTATGATCGGTCTATTATTTCACATCAACCCTTTTAAATGAAATAAATGTGAAATTATTGAGGTATGTGATTGAAATTTGATCGATTTAAAAAGTAAATCAAATTTTTAAATCGATCAAATTGTGATGAATTTCGATCGATTTCATTTCCCAATTTTTGTTTCTGTTCTTTCAAATCACAACAACTTTATTTACAAATTTGTTTTACGTAAATTAAACAAATAAAATTTAATGCAAATGCCATAAGAAATGGCACTAAACTACTAAAATTACAATGAAAAAAATTTTAGGTATATTTTAAGTGTTTTGTTATTATATTTTTAAGTGAAGTTAATAAATGATTTTAAAAAATAATTTGTAGCACCTTAATTATTTTTTAGCCAAATTTTTGGTAAGTTTATTAAAAAAAAAAAAAAAATATGAGCGTTTATAGGAATATGCATCATTGTATATTCTAGAAAAATTTATTTAAAATTTATTTAAAATATAATTGTAAAAATAAATGGACAATTACTTTGAACATTTCTGGATTAGGCTGCCACAGAAAAGACAACTCTGGTTGTTTTTCATTTTTTATTGAATCTACAAAATGAAAGTGAACTAACAATAAGTAATCAAATCTTAAATCTAAACCTTAATATTTATTTCATCCAACCACTATCCGACTAAAAAATTTTTTAATTCAAGTCTGATTCTTCTCAATCGGATATACCCATTACTTTTTGATATGTCTCATGCTGCTACAGGGTTAGGATGTATTTCCAGCTTTTTCAAATGTAATTCTAAGTATCGTTTTATTACAGATTTTACCAAAGGAATATTTAGGTCCTTATTTTTGATACTATTTCTTACATACCAGGGTCTTTGTATTTTTTCAATAATTGATACTGAGGCCGTACCACATAACTGGATTCTATAACACCATATATAATCAGTGTGTTTATAAAAGGAACAATTTGTTAAGGGATTACATATTTATGGTGATTCAACTCCGTGGTACTTCCGACAGTTGGTGCCGTGTTTATTAAAATTTAAAAATGACCACCAAACCTTTTACGAGTGATGTTATTTATTATGGTATATCAAATACTGGATTCTTTTATTTCTTCAAGTTCACTAGATGGTATTGATAAGCCGTTGGGTAAATTTTAGAAGTTGGGCGAACGCAATGATATTCCTGAGTAATAATAAGCAGTTTTCTCTTTTATGGTAGCCATATCCGGAAACTTAAAAAGTATAATTTATAAAACCGTATGCGAATGTACAGCATAATTTGAGAAATCTAACATGTTTTTAAACCATCGTCGCTGAAACGATGAAGATATTAAAATATGTTCATTAGAAGGATCACAAGACACATAGTCGGTTACGCATATTAAAAATTTAAATTATAAGATTTTCAGAATCCTTATATTTACCATTAGCTTCCACATCAATCAAAATTATTTTTTGTTATATGTGTACGATTTTCTACTGAGAATGTAGTTTTTTATGTTTTAATGAAATGTTTAATGCGACAAAATGAAATCGAGATCGTTTTTACAATAAAACGAAAATGGAAACGAAAAATGTATGTGTATCACAACTTTTTTGAAATCGATTTTCATCAAAATGAAAATAGAAACTTAAGAAAGAAATCATAATATTGTTTATTAATTAAAGAATATTGATTAATATTCTGTTCATATCTGCAAAACTGTTTTACTCATTGTATCTTTGCACTTCTGAGTACTCATCTGAGTTGACTACTCTGTGGATTAAGCATTTGATCAGATTCCCCTTAATGGCTAGATGAGATCCACAAGATTAAATATACTTCTAGGTATTCTCTTCTAAACTAATCTCAAGTCCCGTTGCCAAATTTGCTCAAAGTGAAGTCTACGAATACTCTAATTCTTATGTACGATGATAAGTCGACCGCATACTTTTACGTACAGACAGCAGCAGTGTTCCTGGCTTATTTGGCATTCCTTTGATGTGTTGATATTGAAATTTATTGAAAATATTTTCAAAATAACTTTTTCTCTCAATATTCAAATGAATCTTATTCCTCGAAATATCTATTTGGCTGCAGAACAAGCAAAAAAAAGAGAAAATATATAAAAAATACATACATAATTTTAAAACCCAATGGCCTTCTACTTCCAACTTGTCACATTTCTTTAGTTATATCCAATTCACTAAATCTCTTCATTTTTTTTTTTTTTCTTTAAATAAAGCATCCTCCACTTAATTTAGTTTGTCCTTTTTTCGTTTTTTATGGAATTTTAAATAATTTGATTATACTTAAAGAAATTTCCATAAATATAAACATAAGACTTGAATACAATGAACGTTATTAACGATAATCATAATGATGATTTATTTGATTTAAAGTCTTTTGATAAAAATGTTTAAATTCACCCACCTTTTACACAACAATCAGAACAATCACAAAAAAAAAGAAAAAAAAACTTAAAATATTTGCTTTTCATGTAAAAGAGAAAACGAATAAAAAAGGAACCAAAAATATTTTCAAAAGAAATATTTGGCAAAATACTCATATGGGCCATTATCAAAAATTTGTAACCTGGCTGAAATTGACTTTAATCTTTAATAAGTTTTTGTACTAATACTACTTTAAAAAAACAGGTTACATATCTGAACTTACAAGACTTCAAACTAATAGAGCGCAAAAATTTCGCACCATAGGTTTCATATTACAATCATGATCACCGGCTAAAAATTATTTAACTTTTTCACATTCTCCTACATTTTTATTCGCGGGTTTTGCAGTTTTTGATATCATGCGATCTTATATAAACTAATCGGACTTTGCGGATAAATTCTACACTTTCTTTGTTGATGTTTGTGTGATTTCAACGGTCAAATACAAGCTAGTCAAATTTTGATGACAAAGTTTTTTAAGTTTTTAAATTTTTCAATTTTTTTAACAGGGTCAGTGCGCCCCTTAACGAAATAGAAATTTAGAAATAGGGATTGACACCTGTGACAATAGTGCATATATATCTCGTTGATGTATTCGAAATAGTTAACGCTCAGTGGCTGAATCGATAGAAATATTTTAGATTTTTTTTCTTTTATTGAGAGATATTTTCTTGAATTTTTCTCCAGTTTTAATTTCATTAAAATCAGTTTAGCAATTGTTGAGAAATTTAAGGGTAAAGTTGAACTTTTAATTTTTGTATAGCATAATGCGAATTTTTTGTTTTTTGAATCAGCTTTACTTATAAAAAAGTTATAAGTAGATAAAAAAACATTTTAGTAATATATAGGATAATTTTGTGTACAGGTTCCTAGTTTATCAATTGTAGAAAAGGTTCCACTATAATCGGTTGTTTTTAGGCAAAAAATTTAAATAACATTAAGGACTAAAATTTTTATTTTTTATAACAATAACAAAAGAAAATAATAATAATTCATTTGGTTGGAAAATAGCCTGCAAATATTCCATATTTAGTCCTATATTATTTCTGTCCTCTAGCTGTACTTTTGCTTCTTCATCTAAGTCCCAATGTCCATTGACTTGGAATGCTAGAGATGAGCGGATCTGACGTTGAAAGTAATATATTAAATAGATCTTCATTTGTAGAATTTTGTAATATTTTTCTGGTATTGTGCTCTCTATAAATCAGTAATCCTTATTCCTACTTTTCCTGGGCTTCCTCTGATAGATCTCCAAGTGATACTACATGATGCTTTCTCTCTGATAAAGTGAACTGTTACAGACAAATTTCTCCATGAATATTTGATTCGCATAATCACCAAATTTTCTAGCATCAATTTGTTCATTGCACACAAGTATATCGATAATTGTTTTAAAATTTGAAATAAGATTTATATCAACACCTGTTATTTCACATGCTCTTTTTGGATCTAAAAATAACCTTCTTGCTGTGTTCCCATCATTCGTATTACCTGATGTTTGTTTGGTTGATCTATATTTGAGAAATTCGTCTTGAACTTGTTTGTTTCTTTAACTTCTTAACTCTTTTCTGGTGTCGTTGTTTCTTATTGATCTTGTAAGTTTAAAATCCAAATCATAACTGATTTTTAGTATGTGTTTCATGAGAAAATTTTAGGAGTAATTTCATTCAAATGGAAAAAATGTTCTACAGACGACTCCAGACAGGTACAAAATTATATATTGGGTTAAAGAGAACACTTTCGCCTTTCTTCTGGTAGTAAAATTTGTTTAACCCTTTTTGACCGTCAAAAGTTCTATTTCACTAAAATTCAAATTTGACTAAAATATAGTATCTATGTAAACATTTAATAACTCAGCAGTTATAAACGGTATAGTGAAACATCACAACATTTCTTAAAGAGTATTATCCTACCAAAATAACAAAAAAATTCAGCTAATTATCAATAATAGTTTGCGAATATTAATAATTAACTTCTGATCAAATTTACAAAAGTCAAATTTTTTATGAAATAACATAAAATATTTGTGTTTAACAGCATGCCACTCTAATTTTTTGTCCATCTTAGTTTCAATATGTTACCTATTGAATGCTATTAAAATTTTGGAAATCGGTTTTAACAAAAAATTGAACTATTGGCCAATAAAATTAATTTCTGAGCCACCGTGCATTGCAGTAGATAGTCAGTTTTTCGCAAGTCACATTCACAGTTTCTAATGTGAATGCATGAATTACTGCTTGAACTTATTTTTTTGTTATTTTACACAATAAAAACGAAGTAGCATTAATGTATAAATGCAACAAGACCGGATTCCTTTATATAGCCCGCATTGTTAAATTAAACAAAAACTTAGAAGGCGACGGAAAATAAACAACAATTTTTTTTGGTTCACGTGGTAGCCCGTAAACTTACGGGCAATCAATTAGACTCGTTAGAATCCGTTTTGATGGAACCACACTACTCGCCAGGTGAATTAGTTGTATTGAGTCTGTAATGAGATAAAAATGTAGGGAAGAAACAATGAGAACATAAATTAATTAGATCCAGCCTGTAACATTGAGATATATAATGATGTCACTGAGTCTAGTGTCAGATATCTCAAAGAGGTTGTCTAATTGGTGCCCTCCCAGAAATTTATGTCTGCTTGCGTTCAAGGCTGGGCATTCACTTAGAAGATGAAAAACTGTATCCTCCTTCCCGCGATTGCCACAACTACGACAATATTCATTGTAAGGGAGACCAAGTCTACTTGCACGTTTTTCTTTCGCGACTCTACATTTGTTCAGATTTCGCCATCTATTTTCCGCCTTTTCTAGAAAGTGTTTTTGGATTCTGCTTTTGACTGTTCCTAACGGGATTGCGACAGAAACCGATAAGGAGGCATTCATAGCAGAGCCTACCCGGGCTAATTCGTCTACCTGTTCATTACCATAGTAGTCCCTATGCTCAGTAACCCAGATTATAGTAATTTCATACAGTCGACTTAGTCCAAGCAGTTCCTCTTTACACTGTCTGACTAGAATAGAGATAGTTTTCAGTGATTTGAGCGATAGTATTGCCGCTGTCGACAAATAAACCAATATTCCCTTGAATATTTCTATCGCGAATTAGTTTACACGCTTCCCTGACCGCTAGTATTTCCGCTTGGAATACGCTTGCCTCGTCAGGGAGTCTACATGAGTGTCTAATTCCAAGATCATCAGAGAAGACACCAGAGCCGACACCGCAGTTTTTTTTTTTTTAGTCCAAACATTTTCCAATTTTGCTTACGAAATTCATGCAAGTATTTAAAAAATATGGTAAAATTTTTTTGAGAAAATAAAAGCAACAAAAAATCCAGAGAGAGCTTCATTGCACATTTTTCATACAAATTTGTATGAAAATTTCCGGACCAGGCTTGTGCTTATATGTACATTTAAAAATAAATTTAATAAAAAAAATTTTATAGACTATTTGAAAGTTATGCAAAAATTGCAGTTTTTGTTTTTGTATTTTTATATAGCAAATTGCAATTTGTACAAATCTTCCATATATAGATACATTTAATGTCGTTGATTGTTCAAAAGAAAAACAGACTCAAATTTTATTCAATTATTTTTTTTTTTTTTTTGAAAAGAATTAATTCAAAATTTGCTAATTCAGTGAATGAATGATTCGCGAATTAATTAAGAAATGATTCATTTACAGCTCTGATATACATATATATATATATATATATATATATATATATATATATTTTTAAGAGGCCTTAAATCAAAAATTTTTGATAATGGCCCATATACAGGCATGCACACAAATACAACAAACTTAATACAAACAGTAACAAGACTTACAGCAAAAATAACGTTACTTTTGTAAGACGTACATGTGCATAGTTTTGTATTAGTATCTTTATCTCCATGGAATGTATATATACCATGCCAACATTTGGAAGAGAGTTTTTTCATCCATACGCTAAAAAGTCTCTCTAATGACACCCTTGGATGTTCAAAAAAAGAAAATACACAATTTTGCATTAACAAAACAAATTAGCATCGAATTTTGATCTAAAAAACTTGACTTGGGTGACAGTTTACATTCTAGACTAAAAAAAAAGAACATGCACGGCTTAATTAAATTAAATTAAAGTGATCTATGTTGTGTTGTGAATAAAAAGTGAGTTACATATAAAATTGTTAAATTTTAATTAGTAATATTTCTTTTTAAATATTTCATATTTAATTTAAAGTTATAGTGAGTTACTAATTTAGTTTAATATTATAGTGAGTTATTACAGTGTGTTTAAATATAAGGTCAGCATTTAGCTCAATTATAATTATAAATATTTTTTTTTTATAAATATTCCAATTGCATTAAAAACATAATTACTTATTTTACAAAAGCGATTATATTTTCATAATTTATGGATGCACTATTTTACGTTTCTAAATGATAGTATTTTGATACCCAAAGAACGCACTAAATAGTGGCATCCAAAAATTATTAGAACTGCGGCACATTTTTTCCTGAACGGTGACTTTTCTTCGACTGTTATTAACTACATGAAGTGTCGCTTTAGTGCAAATTTGGATAGAAAATGTTGGCAGGGTATATATGTATGTACGTGTAAAGTTTGTTCAAGTAGCATCTAAATAAGAGGAAGAAACTACGTTAGCTTATCGCTAATGGCATAAACTTCCGAAACGTGAGTAAAATTTTCAAATATGTGTTAAGATACACACACATACATTCTATATAACTATATATTGAAATGAAAATGTATTTGTGTGTATGTATGTATGTTATTTGTCTATTGACTCTGCAGCAACAACAAACAACAGCAACTACTAAAAACTCGTAAACTAAGTCTAACAATGAAAAGCCAACACACATCAAACATCCAACAAACCAACCACTGTTAAAACAACAAGCACAAATGGGAATTTTTATTCGTTTTTCAAAAAAAAATAGAAAATAGAAAACCAAAATCGTTGCAAAAAGGCAAACTGTATATACACAGAACTAAAACAAATCAAATCACCAAAAACGTTGCAAAAACAAACAAAAAAAATCTTGTTAAAAAAAACGTGAAAAATAGAACTTATGCAAAAGCAACAACAAATGAAATCATCGTGAAAAAATTAAAGAACCACAATACAGTGGTTTCATATTGTCTTCTTTTGCATGTTTTATTTTTGATGGATGTTTGCTCTTTAAACATATTAAAGAGGAAAAACTACACTATATTAACCGTATTACTAACCGTATTGTCTCTTGCGAAATCTTCTTGATTTAAAATAATTATAATAATTTTAATAATACAATTTTCTTTGCACAGAATATTTTACTACCATAGAAAGGAAAAAATGAAAATTTATAATTTATAAGAAATAACTTCTTTTTACCAAAAATTTAAACTAAAAGAAGATAAAAATTTTAAAATATTTATTAAAAATGAAACTTAAATTGTGT
The DNA here is from genome assembly GCA_932274085.1 of Protocalliphora azurea. Lineage (NCBI taxonomy): Eukaryota > Metazoa > Arthropoda > Insecta > Diptera > Calliphoridae > Protocalliphora > Protocalliphora azurea. Next base: position 114,907,822 of record OW026520.1, read on the forward strand.
GCTGATAAAAGCATAATTATAAGTTATAAGAATACATATTTTAGTATTTTATATATTTCTTTAGATCAATTAACTAAAATGATACCTAATTGATATTAATATGGAATATTTTTTAAACTAAATACAGATCAAGTAATAAACTAATAGAAAATAAATCAATTAATAAAATATAAAACATTGACTTTGGCTGCATACAATACAATTCATTTTTATTTATTTTTAGATTTTACAATTTTATATTTTAAAAATATATGACAAGCAATTTTTATGTAAAATTTCGAATTTTTAGCGGTTTCAGATTTTTTGTGAAATTTTGTATTTTTGGAGAAATTTGTATTTTTTGATTAAATTTATAAAATTTGGCGAAATTTCGGGGATTTTTTTTTTTTTTGTAAAATTTGGAATTTTTGGTGAAATTTCGGATTTTTTAATTAGATTTTGGATTTTTTGTGAACTTTTGGATTTTTCATATTTCGGATTTTTGGTGAAATTTTGTATTTTTGGAGAAATTTTGAGTTTTTGGTGAAATTTCGGATTTTTGCAAAGAATTCGCATTTTTTAAGGATTGTAATTTTTATTGCAATTTTTAAATTTTTATGAGATTTAAGATTTTTTTTTAAATTTTGAATTTTTAGCGAAATTTCGGTTTTTAGGTGAAATTTTGTATTTTTAGAGAAATTATGAGTTTTTGGTGAAATTTCGGATTTTTGATTTGATTTTGCATTTTTGGTGAACTTTTGGATTTTTGATATTTCGGATTTTTGGTGAAATTTTGTATTTTTAGAGAAATTTTGAGTTTTTGGTAAAACTTTGCCAAAAATTCACAGTTTTTTTTTAAGGACTGTAATTTTTGGTGAAATTTCGGATTTTTGATTAGATTTTGCATTTTTGGTGAACTTTTGGATTTTTGATATTTCGAATTTTTGGTGAAATTTTGTATTTTTAGAGAAATTTTGAGGTTTTGGTAAAACTTTGCAAAAAATTCGCAGTTTCGAATTCTTGGTGAAATTGTGAATTTTTGGTGAAATTTTTGGATAAATTTTGAGTACTTTTGAAAAAATTTTCAGTTTTTGGTAAAGTTTTGAATTTTGGCGAAAATTCGCAGTTTTTTGTGAAATTTTAGTTGTAGTGAAATTTCGAATTTCACCAAAATTTAGATTTTTTAATGACATTTCGAATTTTTGGGAAAATTTGTATTGCAATTTCTAATTTTTGGTAAATCTTCGTATTTATTGTGAAATTATGAAATTCTGCTGAATTTTTAGATTTTTGGTAAAATTTTGGATTTTAAAATTTTTATAATCCCGTGAAATAATAATATATGTAGTACTAAAAATTAAAAATAAATTCTTTTCAACAAACATTTTTGAGTTTTATGTTAACAAAGTGCACCCCTTTTTAATTTGAGTATAAAACAAACTACATATTTTTTAAATTTAAGCGCACCCGATTTACAGTATTATATTTTTTTTTTTTTTCGAAATAGAACACAAAAGAAGACAAAGAAAAGAACAAAGTCAACCGTTTTAGCCATAAAAGTTCAGTTAAATTTGATTTCTTGGCTATAAGTTAATTTTTAATTATGTTGTAAAATATTGTAAGGAATTGATTCTGTCAGCACAAAATTGTATTTCCATTTTATTCTTTTTAAATTTATTAGTTTTCTTAGTAAATTTCTCAAAGAATTTTAGTTTAAATTTTTTAGTAAGAAAGTTTTCATTTCTCATAAATTTTTAGTTTTCATTTTTCAAATTTTCATTTCTTGTTAGTAAAATTTTTTTAAGTTATAAACATATTATTTGAATATGTGGAAAAACTAAAAATATTTAAATTTTGTGACAAAAAAAAATTGTCTTATTAAAATTATTATATTCTGTTTGCTAAAAGTATATATAAAAAACAGAAATTTTGATATTTTGAATTTGAATATTATTAAAATGATTGTAGTTTAAAAAATTTTGAAGATTTAATTTATAACTATGAAATAGAAAACAATTTCTGTAAACAAACTTTTTACATTTTTCTAATCCATATGATTAAAATATTTTATAGAATTGAAACCAAGGTTAAAAAAAACTAAATTAGTAAAGTTTTTTCAACCCTGGTTTCAATTAATTGATTAAAATATTTTATTTAATCATATGGATTAGAAAAATGTAAAAAGTTTGTTTACAGTAACAGAATATTTTTATTTAAAACTTGGATGTGTTAGAGGGAGCTACTGCCCAATTTTAAAAAGGTATCGGAATCGTTTTCTAAAACCTTTTTAGCGGTATAATTATAAAAATAATTTTCTTCTAGAAATAACTGGAGCAAAACAAATTTCCCTATGTACATTTTTGGATCCATCACGACCGAAACTTGCCGATTTTGTTAAAAATTTGTAATAAGTAACATATCCTCCTACTAAAACTAGATCAGACTTTATAATTTGGATTTTTTTCTCGAAATGAGTCTCAAATAATTAATAATTTTGAGCTTGTTATAGAAAAAATATTTCTAAATTTTTTTCCGGAGGAATTCTGTGTGCATTTTTGTGAACAAAATTTTTAATACTATATATACTTTCAGATAGACCACAATTACTACAAAGCATCTTTTCAATATTTTACATACTCGTATAAAAGGGTCAATGGTATGAAATTTTGTAAAGTAAGTTTGTATCTGTTTATTTTGATGGCAAAGACTTAGACAACTTTTATCTCATCAATATACTTGTTCAAGTTAAATTATTAATTTGAACCTTTTTATACAATAATATTTCATTTATACCCATATTATTATATTTTTTCATATCACATTTTATAGCTCCAAATCATTTATTTATAAAATATAGATTTCAAATTTAAGCACAGCGCTATATTTTTCTTTTGTACAAAGGCCGAATTGTATGGCCATATTCATAAGTAATATCTTTTTTCCAGAATCATTTAAAAGAAGCGAAAAATCTTTTTAAAATAAAGCTATTTTTCTTTGAAAGTTGTTTTTCAATATATTCTACTTAGAAGCGTTTTGTTATCGGCAACACTGTTAAACGCAGGTTATCGCATGTCAACGCATCCACAGTTAATAGCGATTTATGAATATGTAAACACAGTTTCGTTCGATAAATCTCATTTTAAAGATGATTTATCGAAAACTTATCGATTTATAAACGGAAATATTTTGGTTTCCTATGTCTTGTAATGGCGTTTATAAATTATTTTTCAGCCAACCTTGCACAAAAAAGGAAGTGTCTCCAGTTGTAAAGAAAATTCTACTTAAAAATTATTACCTAATCTAACCTATATTTTATAAATTTAAATTTTGGTTAAAATTTTCTTAATTTTTTTCACCTATAAAATAAAGCTAAAAATTAATAATAAAGATACTTTTGATCCCAATATATGTTTACAATAAATGTTTACAAAAAAACAATGCAAATGTGGATGTCCGGTATTACACACCAGAACGCGGGTATTGGAAGGTTAACTATATGGTTCTTGTTACTAAAAGATTGCAGAAGATAATTGCCACTAGTATATAAACAGGTGTATGTAAGATTGAGCCAGTTTGTAGATAAATAGTCAGTCGTGAGTTATGTAGTCAGACCATAAGTTGCAGTTCGGTCGTAAAGTTTTTTGTAAGTTGGACAGTCATTGCAGTTAAAGGCCCAACCAGTGAACAAAAAATCATAGTATCGTAATCAGCTGTTTCAACCTACTGTATGCAGATGTATGTAAGTAGCTATTGACACACAAATTCTAGGTAGAGTATCGCAGAAATCTATAGAACACTATAGGTTTTTTTTTTTTTGCAATATAACCAATGAACAGGTAAACAAATTATTCGTTTACTTTTGTTGTTTTGTTCCAATATTAAAGGAAGTATTCTTAAGGTTCTTGGTGGGAAATTGTATTGATTTATTTTTAATGATTATATCTCACAAGGAACTTATTATAGTTACTTGTCAACTTTAACCTTTACCCTTTTTATTGGAAATTACAGCGTCGAGTTGAAAATTTTGAAGGAAGACCATTCAAACGATGTGAATTGATGGGATGAATAAAAAATAAAATAAAAAATAAAATAAATTTTGCTAGTACATATTGCCCAAGCAAAAGTTTCGAGTTTTTTTCCGAAATGAGTGTCAAAATGTTCGTAATTTTGATCTTATTATGAAAAAAAAATATGAAAAAATTTTTTACAAAAATTTCTGCCTTTAAGCGGTGCGAAATTTTTTTGCAAAATATATGAAAATTGTAATGAACCAGTCTGTGTACATAAGGTTAATGTTATAATGTTTGGAAAAATAGGTTTTAAATTAATTTATTCTACGAGAAGTACAGACATATAGGAACCTTTGAAACTGCTAGCAATCAGTCGGGTGGGAGAGTTCTATGTCATTGTAAATCTCATTAAACGATATACGATATACAATGCCACATACACAAATATTATTATAGACTCTCGTATTTTATGACTTTTAAAGGACTAGTTTATCAAAAAATATCTTAAATTAAACCCCACAGTAAATCAATCCTGAAATAAAAATATATGACCAATTATTAAGTGAAAACTATTTAAAATATTGTTTTCTCAGGCATTTTCGAAGAGAAACGTCTCTCAACCCACCCTACATGTGATCTTATGGCATTTGATATTAAACTAAGATCCCTAACCCACATTATTCTAAACCGATCACATCATGTAAGAGATGTTTGAGACTTTAGAGTTCCATAATAATTCAATATTTATTCAGAATTTATAAAATAGAAAAAGAAACAATGCATACTAAATTACTATTTTGATAAGGACAAATCTTCATATTTGTCAATTTTTCAACAATTAGTATTTAATATATTTAGACTCATGAAAAAGTTCTTATACGTGTTTACATGCTCGGGTTATATGGGTCTGTTAGACAGGCGCGGGTATAGGTATTATATTTTGGTGCAAATTTTATTTTTAGTAATTGAAATTTATTTATAAACTTTTTCATTATCATTAGCAAATATTTTATTTTTATATATTCTAAATAATCAAATCAAGTAAGGTTTTTAAAGAAAATTTCGTAAATGATCAACAAAATAACTATGACACAAACCTGCCTTTATGAGATTAAATAAGACAAATACTTGAGGTAAGTAATCTGGATTATCTGTAGTCCAACATGTTAATTTCCAATAAAAGATTTTGTTTTATAATATAATTTTAAAATAAATAAAAATTATATTAATTTTTGAAATAATATTTGTTATATAAGCTGTAAAGATTGTGGTCCCACAGACCCTGCGCGGATATATGGACATTTTGGCTCGCATTGTCCATAACTATAAATTGAATTTATTTTCTTTCCTTTTATAAATCAAAGAACTTTTTCCTTATTATAAATCATCCTAATGATATAATTATATTCCTCCCCAAAGACAAATTTTCTTACCCCTGGCTTCATCCACCGATGAAATTATAAAAATCGTATACGCAGTGAATTAAACTTTTAAACTTTAATGGCCAGTATAAAGGGTGCACGAAAGGTGTATTCTCTTGAAAACAAAATCTGTTCAAAATTTTTTATCTAAAGTGGTATATAAACCTACTTTTTCTAAATTAGTTTTTTTCCATAATAATAGTCATCTACTGATACTAAAATAATTTAAGAAAACTGTCAACTCCACCAAAAAAATTACTTTGTAGACACGATTTTACTGACTTTTTTTATTTATTATTTTTTTCTTAGATTTTTATGTATTTTTGAACAAATAGAGTACAATCAAATATTAGGCTGGAACATAAACTTCAGTATATGAAGAAAACATTTAAAATTTATGTTATATTTACTCATATTGCAAAAAAAAGAGAAAAAAATACATATATATTATTTTTTTCTTTATTTATATATATATATATATATATATATATATATATTACTATTACATATTGGCTCTTTCGATATTCATGATAAGGAGTGTCTCGATCAGACGATAAATTTTGAAGAACTAGAAGTTTTGTTCGATCAAGTCTAGTGCCAAATGCAAGAAGTGCTTATAAAATAATTGAGAGTAGATTAAGCAACTATTTAAAGATGTTTGAAAGCTCTTGATTCATACAAAATATAAAAAATTGGGTGTCATATGAACTGATGTCAAGAGATGCCTATATTGCATATCTACTTTAGCACCACAACTCTAAAGTGCAAAAAATGTTAGAAGAAGCCGGTTATTCTATTAAAAGTTACTAAAATTGGGTAAAATGACCATAGGAGACCTGTACCGTAGACAACTGACCTACTTGATGAGAGCATTGAACGAAAGACTATAAAACTTGAGCCCATATTTTAACATTATGATAATGGTCGACTCATGTTGCGCGACCAATTAAAAACTGTTTGGAAAATAGTAGATGGGAAATTTTGTACAAAATTTGAGTTAATGGGACTATTGAAAAATTTGAGTTAATGGGACTATTGAAAAATCAGCCAACATCCATACGCATTGTGGGAAATGCTAAAAGTTTTTAAATATATCGATAATTCCATGAAAGAAAGCCCAAAAATTTACCGAGAGTCATTCGATATAAGTATCGATTTCAGTTTTCAGATTCGGGAAATTGCGAAAACTCGCTTTTTCACACTTTATCAAAAATAAAAATAAAATCCAAAGTATGCTAATTTAATTATCAATATCTCTGGGAAAGCTTTGTCAATTTTAATGACTTAAACTTCGTTTGAATTTCGCTTATGTCGGCTTTAATACGAGTATTTTAAAAATAAAAAAGATTTTTTAAAAATACATTTTAAGGCAATTGCATTTTTTAAAAGTATTTTTTGTTAAATATGCTACTTAAATTTTTTGATTTTTTAACATATTTGAAAGGAATAGTATCTTTAAATTAAAATAAGAATCCAAATTTTGTGCAGAATTTTACTTCATCTAATACCTGTTCATATTTTTTTCATATAAAAATTTCATTTTTCTGGTATTATTTTGAAAATATGGGTAGGTTTACAAATGTTATTTTAAAAAATTTATTGAATTACTTTTTAAAAATGTATTAAAAACAGTAAACCTTTACATACTAGACTAATTAATATAGCAATTTATAGTACATAAAATAATTTAAGATACACATAAAGAAAATTAAAATGAAATAATTTTGTACTTATCAAAAATTCTTCTTAAAACTGCTTTAATAATTTACAAATATTTTTAAACGAAAATGACATTTTGGAGATGCTGATTGAATTACTCAAAAAAAAGACAATTGCCTTTTATATGCTTTTTAAATTCCAAAAATCCGTCGATAACTTCAAGAGATATGAATATTTAAAGTCGCATACTTTCTATATTTTGTTAACTTTTATACAAATTATAAAAAAAAGAAATCCAAAATATATATTTTTTTAGATTTTTAGGTGTTTTTGAATAAATAGAATACAATCAACTCAAACTCATATTGCAAAAATATTGTATATATACATATATATATATATATATATATATATACTCATATTGCAAAAATATTGTATATATACATATATATATATATATATATATATATATATATATATATATATATATATATATAGTTCGTATGGCACCAAATTTCTTTCTTTCAAACATCATAAAATTGTTGCTTAATCTACTCTCAATTATTTTATAAGCACTTCTTGGTTTTCAAACTTTATCGTCTGATCGAGATGTTCCTTAGCATGCATATCGAAAGAGCCTATTTTAAATTACGTAGTTGTCTCAGCTAGGACATGATTTCCATAAATTTTGTCTATATATTTTCTGCATATTGGGTACAAACTTTTCATAGACGTACGAACATCAGAAACTGATTTTCATGGACGGACGAACATCAGAATCTTATTTTAGTCTATTAAAGCTAAATGTAGCAAAATAGTGTTTTGACATTTGCGTGGTTTAAATCGCGCAAATGGTAGATGGTAATAAATGCTAAAAAAGTAGTTATTTTTTTAAATGACAAAACCACTGTTTACTTTAGATTTTAAATATTAAATTTTAGCCTCTTTTAGACTCCAACAACTTTCATTTTGCTCAATCTTTTATTTTTCACTGTTTTCTTTCGCCGTTGCTACCAGTTAAAATATTGTATTTGTTTTTTATAACTTTTTTCCCGAAAATGGGTATAGATTTCCAATGAAGAGAAATCTGCTACTAAACTGTTGAAGAAATGATGGAAAAAATTCAAAATGAACAATATGAAACATGCACGTACTTGTTTTGGTTTGAGAAGAATTAACTTTTTTTTACAGATTTGATGATGTTTTGCTTTCTTTGAAGAATGGAGTGAAAAAAACAGAAAATCCATTTTAAAAATTCAATTCACACACAAGCGAAAATATTTTGAAAGTTATATATGTGATTTCAGTTTAGGCGGTAACAATAAAACCACGTCTATAAGAGAGGATGACAAAGCTGTTGTTACTGCTGCTAAGGGCAATATCGATGATGATGATGATGATGTTGCTAAAAAGATGAAGAAGCACAACATTGTTGAGGACAACGATGACGACCATGTGATAGTTGTTCAGTGATTTGGTCTTGTTATTTGCCATGTATTTGCTCATATCGTTACAACCATTTTAGTTATAATATTGATGCTCAAATCAGTCTAATCATGTTTAAAAGCCAAAAGAGGGAAAAAAATAAATATCTTATAAAACTTGTTGTTCATGTTTTGTACTCGTAATAGACATTCAATTTTGTTTTCAATTTTTTTTTTTTTTTTTTTTTTTTTGCAATGAGTTTTTCTTGATTTTTTTCTATAATTTTGCTTTGGTACGTTTTTAGTTTTTTTATTTCTTTTTTATTTTTTTTTTTTTTTGTTATTTCTATGCATTTACATGATGTACTTTAAAGTAAGTGGAAAAATTTTCTTTTTTGCTCGGAAAATGATACCATCATCAGCATCTTTAGCTATATCAGAGGCAGGCATTGATGATGTCTATGGTGTATCAATTGCAGTTTAGTTTTTATCATCATTTTTTACACTCTTCAAACAAATTCAAACAAAATATTTTTTCTTTCCAAAAAATAGGAAGTGATTATTTTGTATGCGTCTCATGCAACGTAACCGCCAAAATTTAATTTGATTTTATTTTCGTTGGTTTTTTTCTGAGGAAAATTTTTTTGGCAAAAACATTTTTGAAGGGTTTTTGTTTTATTTTTTCAGGGTTTGCCAAGTCTTGCCAAAATTAATATTTGTTTTTTGTTTACAACTTTTACTTTGATGTTTTTGTTTAAAGTTCCCCTTTTTCGTTTTTTATATTCAGGACTTTTGAAAAGTAGCTATATGACTTGACGCGTTAAAGAAAAACTTTGCAGACTTTCAAATGTTGTTCAATTTATTACTATTTAATGAAAGGTGCTTTTTGTAGTTGTTAATTTATTTAAAACTTTTTTGAAGCATAACTGTTACTTGTGAATAAAATAAAAAAATGAACATATTTTTTATTTTATTTCTAATTTTAAGTATTTGTTAAACAATTTATTAATTTTTAAATAAAAACAAAAAAAAAATTGATAATGGCATGTAGTTACGGATGTAGTTACTTTTCGATGATTTAAAATACTACTTTCTATAGATTTTTTTTAATTTAGTTTACCAATTCATATATATAAAGGGAGATAAATATATGAAAAGACAAGATTTACGTATGATTTAATTTTTAATTTAAAATAGCTTTTGAAATAAAAATTTAAATTTTTGAAACTAAAATTTATTTTTACGTTAGAAAAAAAAACAAAAAAAAAATCTGCTCTTTATATTCTGATATTTTATTAGTTATTTGCTTTTACAAATAATGACTTCAGTAATACTATATAATATAAGGTAAGTAGTCTTCTCTAATGTCATCACCGTGTTAAAATAATGAGTTATTCAGCTTATGTGTAAGAAGTGAAGAGCCATTATATTAGCTTCTTAACTTATTACACGGTAATCAAAGTTTTTGCTGCAGATTTCTATTTGCCCTAAAACAAATGAATTTTTATATATAGTTCTGAATTCGAATCATTTTCGTATTATTTTGCTAGTAGGAATACAGAGGGGTCCCTTTTAAAAGAACTTGGAAAAAAGTTAATATTGAAAATGTTTTTTTTTTTTCAGAAAAAATAACATGGCTTGAAACTAAAAATGTTCTCTATATAACTCTTTAATTGCTTTTTTAGTTAATGCTCTATTGACCCATAAACCTATAACTGTTTTAAATGCAAATTTATTGCATTAAATCTCGATTTTAATAATTAGCGAAATCTTATCGTAGACAGAAAAAAATTAAATTTCGTATTCTATTACTAAATTTATAAAACCGATTATATTTTTTACTAAAACTAAATTATTAAAATCACTAAATTAGTAATTTTTTGTGTTCTTATTAAAATATTAAAAGTAATACTTTATTTTTAACAAATTTTCAAACAATATTTATTTTTGAAACAATAAAATGTTTAATAAGATTTATTTAAATAAAATATTTTTCGCAATTAATACATTTTTAATAGTATTGCGGAAAATGAACACAGAATAATCATATTATATTTTAAGTTTTAATTTAATGTTAAAAAATCATTATTCCTTCTAAACGTCTTTCACGATACACCCCAATGTCCAAATCAATCTAAAGGAAAGCATTTTTATTAAAAATTAAATAATTTTTATTAAATATTACTTACTTTAAATAGGTCAGGTATGTTTTAAATGAAAATATGACTGCTACATGCACGCAGAGAAAAAATATAGTCATAGTGACCATAATCTAAGACCAACATATTATGATTGGAACATATGACCACAGTGAAAAATAGAAATGATTATAAGTAGTAATTATTATGATTCCACTTTGTCATATTGTATCCGATTTTATGGTTTGTTTTTTTCATGTTATGATTATAGTTTTACATATAATTGAATTTTGTCATATTTTGATTCCATTTAATCATATTATTACCTCATGTTATCATACATATTTATCCAATCTTTTCATATTATTATTTCATTTTTTCATATTACTATTCCATCTTATCATATATTAATAAAAATTATTATTATTTTTATAAAATTTTTATTGAAAAGTTTTTTATATATTATATTAGTCATATTCATTTGCACCACCATATGTGGTTTAAATGCAAGATATTTTACATTGCTTGAATCACTTCGAGTATAAACAAAGCTTCACTTTTATTTATTAATATATGAACGAAATGAGAATTAGATTGAAGTTAGATAACAAATATATATATATATATATATATATATATATATATATATATATATATATATATTTAAAAACAAACAAGTATTCCACTAAGTTTTTGAAAAGGATAAGTATTATATTTATTTGTAACATTTTATTTTTATTGGAATAATAATATTAATATGGCTTAAAAACAAAATATGGTTTAAGAACAAGGAAAAAGACTGCAAATATTTAATGGTGGTAGAAGTAATAATATGTCTCATATTGACAAAATTTTGTTTCTGTTAAAAATATTTAAAAACAAATAATTTTTGCAGTCAATCATATTAAAATTCTTATTGAGTGTAAACATTGAATGACAAAATTGAATCAAAATCATTGTTATCATGAACACAGAGTTATTAAAGTTCAATAAAGTTAACAATGAGAACATAATATTGTTGTAGCGATAATGCTGTAACCATGTTTTTCTCTGCGTGTGTATACTTTAGCTATGTATTCTGAATCTACCAACCGTATACCTGTAAGTACGAATTTCTGATATTATGCTGATATTGTGCTACACTATACACTATAATTTGGTCAATTATAGATCGATTTTAATGTAATTTTTTATAAAAAGTTTTAATGATATAGAAGTTATTTGCACCGAATTTCATTAAAATATTTCTATATTTTAAACATTTAAACCCAACTCCGAGTGGATATATGCATGAGGACTAGGTCAAAAATGGATCTATCATAACCAGTTTCACGTCAAATTTCACCGAGATACCTTTAAGATTGCGAGCCAGCAAATCTGGCGGAAGGACATAGTTACTGTATACTTTAAGACACAATACCCCAAACACCCATGGTGGTGTAGGGCAGGAGTTTCCACAGATTTGTTCTTCACGAAATTTTTCTCGGTGAATAAACGGGTGAATAGAATTAGTCTCCCTTTTAATGGACAATGTAAAAGCTACAAAGATCTTAGAATATGGGAAACAATCGCTCATCTTCTATACTCAATCTTAAATACAATAAGGCAGTTTCTAGCTTTAATCTAGCATCTTGCTCTATCATCTCGAATGAAACAAAATTATTTGCAGGCATCCTAAAACATTGTTAGTGACATCAGGGAGTCCGGCGATACCCCTTTTTAGATACGTTGGTTTGGTAAAACAATTGAATATAGTTAGGAGTAAAAATATAATTACATACGCCAAGTTCTATGAAATAATCTAAAGGATATTTATTTATACATACACACGATTAAAATAGACTATTAGCCAAACGGCTATGAATACGGACGAAAATAGTCAAATCGATTCCGTTGGTATAGAATATAAAAAACAATACTACTTACGTTCATTATATGATGAATTTTTACGTGTTTTCAGATCCACATTTAAAAGGAGGTAAAACATATAAATGCACTTAGACTCAAAAAAAAAACAGGGCATCAAATGCATATGGTCGCTAAGAGGCCAACAGAGGCAAAAATATACTTTTTCTCTTTCAAGGTCGAATAAGTTATTTGAAATTTATTTAAAAGGAACAGTACGCAGAAACAATTATGACTAACATTTTTCTGAACAAATCATTATTTGAATTTGAATTAAATATAATTAAAAATAATATTTGGTTTTAATATTTTATTTAATTGTTTCTAAATATTATCAAACTCGATATAAAAAATAAAAACAATTTTCCTTATTTTAACAACTTTAGCAAAAAATAATAACACAATTATTAAAATGCTTAAAAATAGATATCATTTATGTATATGAAATCCAATATTTGCAGACGTCCAGAGGTAATTTGTATTCATTTGAGTAAAGACTTTAAAATGTAATAATTAATTTTTATATATCTTATTCTAAACTTTCCAAATTGTCTAGAATTATGTTGAAATATACGTGAAATATTTACTTTAAATAACAAAGTTACATAATGTACGTTAAACGAGAGTTCTTGTTGAGTTTTATATTTAAATGAATTTGAAAATCCAGTTGAATTCCAACACAAAATGATACGAATACTATAGATGAGGAATCTTTTGATCGTTCTGTTTCTTAAAGATGTGAAAATTTAGCAAGAAAATGAATGTAAGTCTTGATGCTACCATTCAACAAAAATTTCCCATAGGCTTGTATAACAAATATCCTGCCAAACAATAACTAGTACACTAACTTTGACATAGGACTACAGTTGCAAATTTTCTAAATCGAAAATGTTGTAGTCAACAGATTTGATAACAATATGTTATAAAGCCCAGTGAAGTGATGTATACATTTCTGTTTTTATTACTTTTCTACCCAAATATATACAAAGCAAAATTGTCAATAGTTGGACGCAGAGGTTTTCCCTATTAATATTCGTCCTTCGAAATATAAGTTTCAAAATAATTGGATCACCAAAGGAAAATCGTTAGACATAATTAGCAATGAGATTTCCCTTTTCACAACTAACTCCAATATGGCCAACAAAACCCAAAATTTTGAAACCTTGGAATACACAGTTAAAATTGACGAAGACAAAATCCACGGAAAAATCTTCTGGTTATAATTATAATCTTTCATAATGACAAAAAAAACTTTTAGCATATATATAACACAAATTTATTTTTTCATTTTTTTTAATCAACAATTCAAAAATTTTTCAATTATTTAAAATTATTTTAAAATTTTTGAATTTTATTAAAACAAAATCTAAACAAGTCTTGTAAAAAAAATACAGTTTATAAGGTAAAATTTCTGAAAGTGGTTTAAACCAAACTAGAGCCTCATAAATAGGGGGATAGTACTCACAATCGACCAAATTCGATTGGCAATAAATTCGGTTACCAAAACGAAACTATTTTCTCTGTGTTTGAATAAAAATAAGTAAAAGTTTAAAAACATATCTTATTTCATTTTTAAAATAGGAAATTAAATAAAGAGTAATGATACTCGTATTGAAGTTAAAGAAATAAAATATGTTTTCAAATTAAGGCGTGTGTCAAATGATAGAAAAGTTCTATTGTAAAAAAATATTATTTCTATGGTGAGAAAAATTTTTCGTTCTACTGTGTGAAATGAAAACTGTAAAGCATTGACAAATATAATATTTATTATAAAAAAATTAAAATAATTGTGTAACCATAAAAATAACAAATGAGATAAATGAAAAATATAAAATTTTTTATTTGAAATCTTTTATGAAATAAAAACTCCACTTTGGCCACGTTTTGTGTTTAAATGAGCATTTAATAATTAATATTAAGGTTCTTAAATAATGCATTATATTTAAGATCTTAAAACTAAATGTAATTTTAGTTTTTAGTCTGCAGTTTTTCTTTCTGAAATTTTTTCTATTTTTCTCTTAACCTGGCATTTACGTTCACATTGATTTTGTTTTGAAGTACGAAAATGGAAAACAAAACCAATTTTTAAATACTGGCAAGTTTGTTCCCTTTCATATTCCCTCTCGCTCACACAAAATCAAAATTTCAGTAAGAAAAATTGTCTTGCGTGAACTCAGAAATATTTTTTAAAAGTCGAAAATTTATACACGTTTGTCAAAAATGCTATTAGCCCTGTTATCTAGTAAAATTTTATTCACCTTTCCATCGTTTCACACAGGCCCTAAATAATTTTATTTCAAATTAATATCAAGTAACTGAAAATTGTATTACAAAGAATGCAAAATGGTCTAAAAATATAAATTGAATATAAAAATAATTTATTTTTAACAAATATTTTGAATTAAAATATTCACAATGAACAGCTATGGTTTGCAGTAAATTCAAGTAAATAAATAAACGAAAACCTTAAAATATTACAAATTTAAACAAAGAAACACATAAATTTCAATAAAAATATTCTATAGATCCCATGCGTATGATTAATGTGTAATTCAAACCACCAAAGCGTATGTTCAATATTTATTTCCTACAAAATTAAATATTACTCATACGTCTCAAACTCTCTTAGATATGCTATTTCTTAGACACAAGTATACATATACAAATAATTTAAAATCTTTACATTATTTAAACTATTATCTGATACACAACATTACTCTCAAAATTCATCATCTCAACTATGTTACATTGTTGAAATTTAATCAAAAAGGTTAATTATCTACAATTACACAACTAATTAAGTATCATTTTAATTAACTTGTGTATTCGAGAGTGAATATGTTAATACAAATATATTCACTCACATACAAACATACATTAATATACAAACAAACATCTATTTTGTGGCATTCATTCACTCATTCATTTAGCTTCAGAAATGCTTTTACATTCTTCTTTAACACTGCCACCACATTTTATTCAATAAAACATACGAAACATGAATATTTATACTCACGCTCAAGTAGCTCCACCATTCACTCTCATTTACACATCAAAGCGATTTCAAAACTGAATACCATTTTAGTATTTAAAAGGAGGTGTTAAAATGCAAAGGAAAAAGAATGAGTAAAAGAAAATATTTTAACCAGAAACAAAAATAAAATATGCTTTTTATTGCGGCAAAATTAAAACCAAAAATAATTGTTTCTTTATAAATGTAGGTATGTTTATTAAAAAAGTATATTTATTTAGTAATAAAGTAACTTAATTAAGTGAGAAAGATGTGAGTGTAATTAAATTTAATTTTTGAATAATTTGAAATTTTTTTAATGTTGAAATTAACTCTGTTCCTGTACTTGTCAAAACTTGCAATTCAGAGTTTACAGGAAAGCGTTCCCGTACTAAGAATTTATGTATATTCTGTTGATTTTCTGACTAATTCTGAAAACCTGTAAATTCGACGAGTACTGAAACAGAGCTATTATATGGAACTTGAACAAAATCTACATAGTTTTTATTTTATGATAGAGGAGCAGAATTCTAACCAGTATAGTTATTAAAAATTCTAACCAGTATAGTTATCAAAAATATATTAATCTTCACATCTTCATCTTCACATATAAATGGAACAATTGCATTCATATTACACCGTGTTTCAAATTTGAACTTTTTCTTTTGTATTTAAACGAAACCATATACACAGCCTGCCACTTGAATAAGGAATCACATTTTTTTAACTTTAATTAAGTATATCTCCTAAACTAAAGTTCAGAAAAAAATAATTTTTTGCGCAACCAAATTTTAAAGTGTTGGCTTTAGTTTCCTGAAGAAATAAAAAACATACATATTTTTTTATACTAAAATTATGCATTTATTTAAAGACATGTATTTCTGTGGTACTTTTTCGTGTGTCACTTGAATAAGGAATACTTTTAATATTAATCAACAAGGCTATGATTTGAATTTCTTTCAATATAAACGGCTAGAGAATTTTTAATTTGATAGTTTTTAAATAGTTTTTATTCAAAATGGGACGTGGTAAGAAAACATTCTGATTTTGAAATCTCAGGGTCAGAATCCGGTCCAAATAGCCAAAAACATTAATAGAGGAAAGACAGTTGTGTACAATTATTTAAATAACGTGGAAAGATGTGGAAAAATATGAGAGGGCGGATGAAAATGGCAACAACTCCAAAAGAAAGACTAAAAATTCTTAGAATTGCATCAAATTCTGCCAATTCGGTATCAAAAATACGTGAAAAAAGTGGAGTCAGTGCCAGTCTAAGAACAGTGCACCGTATTTTAAAGTCGTGCCTATACATAGTGCGACGAAAATTGCAAAAAAACACCACTTAATGAAAAACGCAAATCACAACGTCTACAGTTTGCCAAAAATACAATGACATGGTCCGACAAATGGTTTAAAGTTGTATTTTCCGATGAAAAAAAGTTTAATATTGATGGTCCCGATGGGTATAACTATTACTTCCATGACCTAAATAAGGAGCAGTTATTTTTGAGCCGCAGACACAGCCGAGAGGGCGGAATAATGGTATGGGATGCCATCTCGTATTATGGTACCATAGAATTGGTTTTTGTATCCAACAAAATAACTGCAACGACTTACAAAAACATTCTTCCTCCAGAATTTTCCAAAATTTAATGATTACTTTGGACCCATACCTTGGACGTACCAACATGACAACGCTCCGATTCATACCGCCAGAGCAGTAAAACTACGGATTAATCAACAAGGTGTTGAACTTTTGGATTGGCCCTCGTATTCACCAGATCTGAATCTAATGGAAAATGTCTGATGGTTGGCTTGCAAGAAAAGTTTATGAAGGAGAAAAACAATTTGAGACGATAGAATCCTTAAAGGATGCAATAACGAAAGCATGGAGTTCAATTTCGCTAAATTACTTAGTCATTATACAAGTTGATGCCAAATCGCATTTTTGAGGTTGTTTCTAAAAATGGTGGCAGTAATCATTACTAATTGAAAGCTATTTTTATAACCTAAAATTTAAAAATAAATTACAGTTTACTTAGTTTTAAAATATTCCTTATTCAAGTGACACACGAAAAAGTACCACAGAAATACATGTCTTTAAATAAATGCATAATTTTAGTATAACAAAATATATATATTTTTTATTTCTTCAGGAGACTAAAGCCAAAGCTTTGAAGTTTGGTTGCGCAAAAAATTATTTTTTCTGAACTTTAATTTAGGAGATATACTTAATTAAAATTAAAAAAAATGTGATTCCTTATTGAAGTGGCAGGCAGTGTACATATGGAACCAGTATTTTTAACTAAAATTGGTTATTTTATTTTCCAATATGGATATGATGATTTTTTTTTCCATTGTGGTTATTTTTTTGTTAAATAAAAATTTCATCTTTATTAGTGTTAAAAATGCCAACAATAAAAAAACATTAAAAAGAGAGTGTGCTAAAAATTTATCACACATTTAAGACTAAAGATTCCTATAATTTCTCATACCAATTTTAACTGACAAATGGAAATTTTACCAAAAAGGGAGATTTTTGTAGGAAAGTTCTAACGATGTAACAAAGAACCTAAATACTTGTAATTAGCAAATAAATAACTCTCAATATAAAAATTTAAATTCGCTGAAGGCCGACTATTGTGTATGTGACTTAAAGTAATACACAAATGGGAAAGATAATTATATGCGTGCTACGGTTAATCCTATTTGACCCAAGTTTTATGAACATTTCTGTGGAATTTAAGTACTTTTAACTGAATTATCCCTTCCTTTTGAAACTGAATTATTTGTGCAGAATTCTGTAGAAATACGCTTATGTAAGATATTTAAGCTTCAAAATATTACTCCAAAAGAACATTTATTTGGGAACTTGGTGAAATAATGAACCAATTTCGACCAACTAAGGAGATTCTTAGTCGATTGGTATATTTTAGTGGGCTCCTCAATATAAGACAACATAATTAAATAATAAAAATTTAAAAAGGGCACCACATTATTTTACAAATAACTGCAGTAAAAGTGTTATATCAATTCCGATGTATTTTCAGTTGGACCACAATTTTGTTCACAATTTTTAAATTAACTTATTAAAATTTAATATATATGTGAGTGCTTTGGTACATAAACGATTAATATTGAATCTTTTCGCCAAACCTCCCAATTTAATATATTTTGCTTTAAATCTTTAGATTTTGGAATTCATATTACTAAATGAAATTGGCTAAGTTCTTATAAAAAGTAACTCTTATTTGCATTCTTTTTCTGTGAATACATAATTATAAAAGCCAACCTTATTTTCTATTGCTACTCGACCCAGCTGTTTTGCAATTCTAAATTTATTTCAGTTTGGTTTGATTTCGACATTATATCATAATGATGTGAGAATAATTAAATTCTTATTATTAAACTTTATATCCTGACCCTCTACAAAATTGGATCAGGGACTACATTTTGATAAATGTTATTTTAAACAGTAAAATTTTAAATACTTTTTTTTCCTAAAGACTAACTAAATTATATGATTAGTATGCAAAGTATTTAAAACATGAATACATATATTAAGATTGTATTAATTTTTATATAATAACATTGAATTTTTAAAATTTGTTTATTTTTTTCCAAAATTTGTGTTAGAAAAAAATTTTTACTGTGGCAACACTGTCTGGAACTGCAGAAACCATAATCTAAGAGCAACATATTATGATTGGAACATATAATTACAGCGAAGAATAGAAATGTTTATAAGTAATAATTATTATGTTTCCTTTTTGTCATATTGTGTCCGATTTTATGGTTTGTTTTTTCATGTTATGATTCTAGTTTTACATATAATTGAACAATCTTACTACATCATTACCACATTCTATTAGATTATAATTTTATGTTGTTACATTATTATTCTATCTTATTATACTATTGTACCACCTTGTCATATTATGATTCCTTTTTTTTAATATTATTATGCCATTATTCATACTATTATTCCTTCTTATCATATTATTATACCATATTATCATATAGTTATCCAATCTTATTATATTATTATTCCATCTTATCTTATATTAAAATAAAACGTATTAATAAAAATTATTTTTATAAATTTTTTATTGAAAATAATAGAGAAAAATGTTCATTAGTCAAACAAACAAAAATTGTATATTATTTGTTCATTAATTATTTTCATTTACACTCGTACCACCATATGTAGTTAAAATGCAAGATATGTTTTTTTAACTAAACTAACTAACTTTTAATGATAGTTAATCAATATGTATTGATTGAATCACACCGAGTTAATGCAAACCTTGTCTATTTAAATTTATTTTTTTATAAACTAAATGAGAATTATAATAAAGTTGGAAACAAACATTAAGAACAAAATATATTTAAAAACAAACAAGTTAGTTTGTTAAAAGGATAAGTATTATATCTTATTATTATTATATTTGAAACATTTTATTGTCATGGGAATAATAATATTAATAAGGTTTAAGAACATAACATGGTATAAGAACAAGGTAAAAGACAGCAAATATTTAATGGTTGCAGATGTAATGATATTTTTCATATTAATAAAATATTTTTTCTGGTAAATATATTTAAAAACATATAATTTTTGTAGTCAACCATATTAAAACTTTTATTGAGTATAAACATTAAATGACAAAATTGAAACAAAAACATTGTTATCATGGATTTATTAAAATTCAACAAAATTAAAAATGAGAGCATGTTTTTTCTTTTTTAATTTTTCTTATCTTTTATCTTTTTTAAAGAGCTTTAAAATTTTAAGGATATACATTATTCGAAAATTAATTCAATTATTTCAACACTTTATCTTTTCAGTAATATGGGTATCAAATAAAAGGGAACATTCTGTAGAAGCCAAAATAAGTTTTTACTTTCACTCGTCTGAATAAAAACTTTAAAAAAATATATTTTAAATATTTTATCCTTTAATATTCTTGACAAATATCAAAAAGTTATTTTTATACCCTATACCACCATAGGTGGTAGGTCCGTCCGTCCGTCTGTCCATTTAAACCTTGTGCACAAAATACAGGTCGAAATTTTGAAGATAATTCAATGAAATTTGGCACGTAGGAGTTTCATGGCACAAGGACGAAGCTTATTGAAATTGGTTATTATTTCACCCAGCCCCCATAATAAAGGTTCCCCCGGAATAAAGGTTTAACAATCATAAATACCTTAAATATAGCAATATTTTAATGAAATTCGGTGTAAGGAAGTTTTGTATAAGTATCAATATTTTTGCCAAATTTTATGAAATCGGTCCATAATTGACCTAGCTCCCATATAAAACCCTCTTCCTAAAATCACTTTAATGTTCATAAATCCCATACGAATGTTAGTATCAAGTTAATATTCGACACAAATAAGTTTTACGTAAGTAGAAAAAACATTGTCAAATTTTATGAGATTCGGCCCATAATTTACCATAGCTCCCATATAAACCCACTTCCAGGAATCTCCGTAAAGTGTATATTTTATTTTACATTTAGTAAAATTGGCCACAGATATAATATAAGTCCCCTTTCTGAATTTTTATGCTGGTGCATATAGTCGGTCTTGACCAACTACATTTTTTTTCTCGTTTTTTTTTTTTTAATATGTGTTGAAGACTGAAAATTACTCCATAATATACTAAAATTTTGTTCTGTAGCTGTTTTAGATAAGTATTAAAATATCTGTGGCAAAAAGGAAGAACTACTTAATTGATTTTTATTATTTTTCAGGAGACCGTTTTTAAGGTTTTAAATTGAAATGAAAGATCGTAGGTACACAATTTTGAATTATCGAATTTAAATATATCCGCAATTTCGTATATTTTTCAAACCGAACTATACATTGACTATCAAAAAATATGGTAAAAAAGTAATGATATTGTTTTCTCTTTATAAAATTAATATTTTACTTAAACAATATCTCAAATTATAAATTTTTTTTCCAAAATAGAATTTTAAAATAAAGTCATATATATTTACACTTTTTTAATTTTTTGAAATTTTGGAAATGAAGTGAAATATTTATATTGTTATATTGTTATAGATTGTGGTAAATTCCGAAAATGTCGCGGTGTTTATATCTCATATGAAAAGAAAAATGAAATGAATGAAGATATCGATGCCTACATCGTCACAGCTGAGCAGGCGAGTAGCAGAACTCATGAATCACGGAGGTAGAAGCGAGAAACACAATAGCAAAGAGAAGAAGAAGTAGGGAGAAATACACAGGAGTGTAAGAATAGCAGCGAAGCAAAGGAAACATTCAAACACAAGAAGCAAGAAGGAGACAAATTAAACAAACAAGCAATCAGTGAAATTAAAAGCTACGGCAAGATTTACAATCTGGTTAAAGTAGTGGGAGGTAAGCACAGCTCAGAGCTAAATGTTGGAAAATTTTCTTGGAAGTTTTCACTAGGAAAATACAGGGACTATATAAATCTCGGATTGCATCCAAGATTAAAGAATTAATAGGATATAAATACAAGTTAGGAGGTGTAGAACCGGCAAGACAACTCTAATGCTTCACGGAACAGCACTGCTCTCAAAAAAGAAGCTTTTAGTTTGCAAGTGGCTCAATAAATAAAGTTTGTGAAAAAGAAAATATATAAAGTGAAAAAAATAAGAAATAAGTGTAGAATATCTAAATAAAAATAGTATTATTTACTTATGTCAGAACCCTGGACACAACCAAGTTTACTCCAGCTGCAAATCTGGGCAACCAGCGGCTCCTTACAGCACTCACAATTAGAATACAATTTTCGGATGCATTTTTAAGAAATTTCTACTCTTTTGATTTTAAATATTTGAAAACAAATATTTTTATAACACAGTACATTAGTAATTAGTTATCCTGTGACAAAAGGATATTATACCACAAATAACAAATTATGAAATGTTATGACTAAAAGTAGTTTTAAAATAAACTCACAAAAAATAAAAAAAATACAAAAATTTATACAAAAATTATATTTTAATATGAAAAAATCTGCAGAAATTTATTTTAGATTTTTTTAAATAGTGGACCATTTTGTCCCAGAACAATTTATATTGCAATTTTTAGTAAATATTATAGTTTTTAGATGTCGGAGTCAGAGGAAGACAAAAATTTAAAGGGTAGAAATTTTTCGAAAATGTATCGTAAAATTGCATTTGCGTTATGAATGCATTTTTAAATGGCAATATTAATTTTAAATGGTTGTGTTTAAAAAGGACATATTCATCTTCTATATGTAATTTAAATCATTAAAATCCATTTACAATTTATAGAGATATTGCATTTATTTATTTTTGTACACTTATTCTATTTTTTGACTTTTCAAAAAATTAAAATTGTGAATAAATTCATGGGTCTTTTAAAAATCAAAAAAATAAAAATGGAAATGTTCAAACAAGTCCATTGGGAATGCATATGCTGCATATTGACCAAATGCGAAGACTGAAGAAAAATGCGCATTCTTTCATGGAATGAACGATATATTAAATATTATTATATTTTTTAAAATTTATCAACAATATAAATTATTTATGTATTTATGAAAATTACCTATATCTCTTCTTTTACTCAACCGATTTTTACGAAATTTATATCATTGGAAAGCTTATAACTATGTATTACGTTTTTCTTTTCCTTTGTTTAAAGCTTCACAATATGTATTTAAATCTTAAAACTAAACACTAAAAACAAATTTTATCTCTAACGAGAGCATAACTAGGTGAATAATTAATCCTCCTAGTAATGAGGTGGAAAATCGGCTCTACGTACTTGAATTTGATTGAACTTTAGTAAGAAGTCTTTGAAGAGTGTAAGTCTGCAGTTTTATAATGTATTTTTTACTATGGTTTTAAATTCGTCTTTTACCTCTAAATTTCTATGGTTATTCTCATTTCTTATGTACCATGGTGCACTCGTCATGATTCTAAGAATTTTTGATTAAGCCCTCTGTATAATATCGATACTCGTATTACTGGCTGCCATATGTCCAGATTGGTTTTAAAACGGTTTCATACAGGATGACTTTATTGTCAAGACTTGGTTTTTATTGGTTATTTATTAACCAGTGAATGCTGGAAGCTTTTAACTTCATATGAAGTCTCTTGGTTTCTATATGACGACTCCAAATTAGTCGCCTTTTTAAGTGAATACCAAGGTATGTAACATGACCTGACTGAGTTACACTTATGTCATTTAGTGTGACAGGAGGACAATTTGCTCTTCTGAGGGTAAATGTAACATGGTATTCATTTATATGCTAGTTTTTCAGCCATGTCTCCACACTTCTGAGGTAAATATTAAGTTGGCCAGGCGCTATGTGCGGGTTTTCATGGGAACTAAGTATTGCCGTATCATCAGCTAAAGTAGAAACAGTCGGTTATAGTCAGAATTATAAATCAAATACAATAAACGGTCAGATAAATAGGACTCCAGCAATCTGTGGATACATGGTGGTAGTAAAAATTTAATTTTATATATTAAACCTTTGTGAAATACTTTATGAAAAGCTGAACAATACGTCTTTAATTCAAAATATTTCCTTATCTCTTTAGTTAGGCGATTCATTTTTTCTATGGTTCCATGTTTTTCATAAAAAATAAACTGGTGAACTGGGATGATATTTCTATCGTCCAAGAATTGTATAATTTTATTTTAAGATACTTTCACGAACAGCTTCGATAAACAAGATAGTGGACTAACAGATATATAAGAAGATAGTAGAATCCTTTCCTGGCTTTTATATCACTTTAATCTGAAAAGATTTCCATATTTTTGAAAAAAATCCTAGTTTTAAGATCGCATTAAAAATTGTTGACTTCAAGATTATTGGCACATTCGGTAGGTTTTTAAACGTGGATAGTATCATTGAATCATATCCAAGTGATTTTCTAACATTTATATTTTCTTTGATAAGTGTTTTAATGTCCTTTTGGTTAACAACAATTATAACGTAATTAGATGTAATGTCAGGTGTCTCTCCCAATACAAGATTATTGGTTTGGGGATTCGATTGAAAGGCTGAGCTTAAATAGCATGCAAAGAAATTGGCTTTGTCTTCTCAACTACGGGCACAGGTACCTTCAGCTTTCCTTAAAGGATTTTGTGCCTCTACCGATGGCTTAATATCTTTTGCTGCCTTCCATAAGGAAAAACTAGTATATTTATAATTTCTTAAACTTTCAATGTAATTTCCTCTTCTATTTGAAGGGCTTTTCTTAACTTTTTAATAGCTGTGGACAGCCTCAGCTTTGTAGCTGGTGATCTGGTTTGTTGCTATTCTCTTCTAAGTTTTCTTTTTTCAACAAGAAGTTTCTCAATGTCGTAATTGTAAATATGCTTATTATATTTTTTAAAAGTTTGAATTTTTGAATGATTCAAGGCTGAAATAATTAACGACGTATAGTCGTTGATGCATTTGTTTATATCTTCCTCACTTGCTATCTTACGCTTAAGCTAGTTAAATTACTTCGATATTTATCAAGTGCGAATTTAACTTAAATCTTCTTTGTCCTCTTTTTACCGGCCATCCCCTTTCGGTATCCGTAAAAAATTTGGTTACTGAATAAAGAATTGTAATTTTTTATTCACATACCAAATTTTGATTATTTACACTGAAAAATAAGAGAGTTATTGGTTTTTGGCGGAATTTACCAAGATGACGTGCACTGTGTATTGTTCATGGAAAAATATCTAGTTATACATGTGTGTTATATTTTATTTAAAGGCACTACTTAGTACACTGTTAAAGGGTTAAATATTTTTGGGACACCTTATGATAGAAATAAAAAAAATAATTTTATTAAATCGAAAAAAACTCTATATTTAATAAAAAAAAATCAAATTAAGCCAAATAAATAAAAAAAAAACAAAATCTGCGAAATGGGAAATTAACAAAAAAAATATTGAACTAAAAAGCTAACAAAAACTATACAATTAAAATAATCAAAAAACAACACTAAACATAACTTGGAAACCTTAAAAAAATCGTTCAAAATCAACTAAAACATGGAAGAATCAAAAGTTCTTGAAGCGGCCATTAAAAGTTGTAAACTTTTGGAACGTTCCCTGCATCATTCTATCAATGAAGTAAGACGTCTTAATATACGCTACAATGTCGATTGGCTAATTCAAAATTATAATGCCTACATAGCCAATATATGGTCACAATATCACTGTAAAATGGACTTAAACAAAAGTAAATCATCAAAATCTCGCAAAACAATAAATAATTTAAATTTATCAACACGTAGTTCTCAAGAGTTGTGTGGTACTAATCGTAAAATAAATTTTAAATTTATTAAAATAAAACGTGGCATGGAGGCCATGATGTTGCAGCTACAACGTACCATTGAAATAGCAAATCGCCAGAGAAATTATATACATTTTAGTTTTAATGGTCATGATACAAAAACACGTATATGTTGTCATTAATTTGAAATATTCCAGAAAGAAGGTGTATGGAATAGGGATTTTAAGAAACTTTTGGATTTATAATTATACATTATTTTTTTGTATAATATTTTTTAATGTTTCTATATTTTATAAAAGGACTTGATAAAAATACGTTAATTAAACATATGGAGAGATTTAATTATTTTGAGGGATATCCTTCTAAGTAATGTGGATAAAATAGTTAAAAATTTAGGATACTTTATACATATCTTATATATATCTCATTCACTTTCTAGTTGGTTTTTCTTTATGAAATAATTTTAACAAATTTAATTTTAAATCTTCACCTAAAAACCTCATTAAATTCTTACTGAAGATTTATTTTTATTAAATAAATTTGCCACGTTTTAAATATACCATCTGCTATTCGAACAAAATGTTAAATTGTTTTCAAAAAATAATATTAATTGAATAGTAAAAGACCACACAATAAATCTACCTGCAACCAAATCAACCATACACCTATGTATATATATGAGATTTTTCCTCTTTAGTCCTTTAAATACACAGATAATGTTTGTGTGTTTATATAATATACATACACAAATAAAAGCAAATAAAATAAAATATTTTTAAAATTGCAATTAAATCAATGCAAAATAAATTTTATAAAAATATGATTTAATATTTTTGCAGTATTCGTGAGATTGTTTAAGTATTTTGTAGAAAATTTTTGTTATAAGTTTAAGTTTTAAATTTAAGTTGTTATTTTTTTTCCTAAAATCTCATTAGTTTTAGGCAAAATATTGCCCATAGTTTTCTTTTACACGCTTTGTCCTTTTTTAGGGACGAAATTTTTATTCATCCCTTCGTGCATACCATAAGTTAGTTATGCTTTTTTTTTTTTTTTTTTTGATAAGGCTTGTTTGCCATACATATTTGTAAGAGTTTATTAACAACATTTTTCTTACTTTTTTTTCATTTTAACTTTTTATTATTGGTAGCAGAGTTTAAGAGAATGTATTGAATAAAATTTTATGCGATTTTATTTTAGTGAATGATAACACAAGTTAAACCAATTCCGGATAACATTTGGACCTAAGCAGGAGAGAACTAATTTTAATCTAATTTGGGTAGTTTTATTCAAATATGATATTCGTTATTGCTATCATAATGACCTTTTGACGTTGACATTGCAAAATTATTGATTCCAATCACATTATAAATGTTGGATTTTATTTCCGATCATGTAGAAATATAGAAAAAGTATTAAAAATAATATTTCAAGTGTTTTTATTATATTTACGAAAGTTACACACTCGTAAAAATTAGCAAAGTGATGTCAAATCAGCGATGTCAAATGGAGGGAATTTTCCCTTTTTTAGGGAATGTTTAAAAAAAATTTAAGGCGTATTGAGAAAGGGAGGGAATTTTGTGTTTTGTCACAATAAAGGAATTTCTTTAAATGTTTAAATTTTTCTCAAAAAATGATAAAAATTTTAATAAACAAGGAAAAATGCAATGTTATCATACATTCTTATTTAAGAAATCCTAATTTGCCTAATGGATATTTTCTGTGTTCTCGTTTTTTTATTTATTGAATTATAAACAAAAACTCATTTGTGCAAATTCTCAATGTATTTTTAGTAAAACAAAATATTCTTTATTATAAAGAGCGATTTTTTTTTTAATAGGAAAAAAAGGGACTTTTTTACAAAACGGAGGGATTTTTTTAAATTTTATCTGGCATCACTGTGCCAAAAGCTCCAAAGTGAGTATTTTCATTATGTTTCGCTAACTGAACTGAATGGTTCGATACGTGATTGTAATTATCTGAAATGATTATACAGTGTAACAAAAAAAAATTTACTTAATAAGTCCATCGTTAAATGAAAGCATACCAGTAGTCTGGAAAACACCCTAAGGGCTTTTCAAAGTTAGTTCAAATTTATTTTTTATGGCTTCAAGAATTTCGATTTTTTCGGAGCCCTTTTTCAATAATATTGAAAATAAAAATCATTTAAATAATTTAACTGAAATATTGTTATATATTGTTGTTGTGTAATAGACTACTGGCATTATTATACTAGATTTTTGCTGTATTCCACTCCCTTTTTACGTCCATTTCTATCATAATATTGTTTACTTTGTTTGACTTCACCTTATTTCTAAACTACTGAACTGATTAAAATGAAACATGACACATATGTATGTATATCATTGAAGGAAGTACTGTCTGTATGCCATATCCACTTTTTTGTAAGAAATGTTTATTTTGCTTTGTCAAAATCAGATATCAAATTTCGTAAACATTTTGACGAAAGTGGTAAAAAATATCACAGTATAATAAAAGTGTTCGAAAAAGAGACGAGGCGCAAATGTAGATTAAATTATATAATACACAATATGTTCTATTCCTTGTGTGTTTCAAATTTTATGTGAATTGACTTAGTAGCATCATGATTTAAATCCTTTTTATTTGCACACCTAATGATAAAGTGATCCGAATTTTAAGGGTCCATTTAATTGAAACTCGAACTAAGTTTGAAAAACCCTTTGGAGATTTAATTAGTCTGATGGAAAACTTTCATTTCACATTGGAATCATTGATTCAATATTTGATGAGCCGGAATTTGTTGCATAGCGTTATCAGAGAGGATCCATGTGGCAGGAGAAAAAAAATATTTGAGGCTTTAACAAACATCAATATAAACTGGACCAAAAATGAGTCACAATTCCCGATTCTCAAGAGGAAGAAAACACATAGTTCAGTAATGAATTCAACGATTTATTTTATTTCATGAATACACCGTTCCTTATCATTTGTGGCGAAAAAAAAGCGCCTCTTCTTTTTTTCAATCGAACTTTGCCTTATCAAGAACTTCTTCAAAGCACTTAAATGCAAAGGACGAAAATCAAAGAAGATATATTAATAAAATTTAATATTCAAAAAATAATGATCGACGGAATTTAAAAAAAAATGTTTAACGTCAATAAAACGCCAACAGAGTTATAATTGGAAAAACTTGTTCGCAACATTCTTTGTATTCACAAATCCCCTGATATGAATCAAAAACGGGGAGTTTGTTGCAAAAATACTACAAGATTGGAGCGCAAATATTTTTTGTAACTTAATTTTCTTTATTCGATATTTTGATTTTTCACTCAAAAGTTTAACATTGTAAGTAACATTATAAGTAACGAGAAAGGATTTTGGGACTAGGGCACGATGAGCTCCTTCTTTTAGACTCTAATACATGAAACACGTTCCAAACAACACGAGCAATTTTTTTTTATACATCTTAAATTCCGATTTATGACTTTTTATTGAATAAGTTAGTTATCAAATCTAAAATATAGTAAAAAATACTTTGTATATTATCTCAAAAAGTAAAACCAATTTAAAAAAATAGTAAAGATTCGAATTCAGCGCCCAAAATAACCTTCGAAACCACTTTAGGTTACTCAATTCCAAAACTTTGTTGTCATAATGAAGACGAGGAAAATACTGTTTCTTACCTTCTTTATAATTATCTTGAACCAAGCGCGAATTTTGAATGGTTCACAGTTCAAAGATCTTAGTGACCTATCCGATATTCAGGCAGAGTATGTTCATTGGAGCATCAAATTGGACAAAAATATTATGTTCTTCTCTTATTTTTCTTCTTAGTTCCAAGAAACTTATGATGGCTACAAATATCTTGAAAGATTAATATAACTATAAAACGTTAATAGAACTGAAATAAGTGTCATGCAGACAACTTTTATGAAATTACTAACAGGAAACTGATGGCTATTAAGTAAGTGTTAATTATGGCTGTTAAATC
Source organism: Protocalliphora azurea (assembly GCA_932274085.1). Lineage (NCBI taxonomy): Eukaryota > Metazoa > Arthropoda > Insecta > Diptera > Calliphoridae > Protocalliphora > Protocalliphora azurea. The sequence continues at coordinate 114,937,608 of OW026520.1, forward strand.
GATTGTCAATCGTGGAATGAAATCGAAAACTATGAGATAATAAATTATTTCCCTGAACACATTGAATACATAGGTCGACACTAAAAAATGTTGCGAAATCATTCCACATAATTCTTATTGCTTGGACTTGGACTAGACAATTATATTTATAACATAAAAACTCCTCAGAGAAGCCAATTTTCTTTAGTCGTCAGTGGATTAAATGTTTTATCTAACTTTCTACACTATATCTGAAAAAATTCGCAGAATTCTTGGCGATAAAATTTTTTAATGTTCTTTTGCTGAGCTGCAATATTGCAGTAAAAAATATTATATCAATTTTGGACAGTCCAGTACTTAGGGTACTTAGGTAGAGACAATCACATCTTTTTACTGATTTTTAATCTACAATTAAGTCTCTGACACATTCTGAGTATACCATAATGACATGTCTAGTTACCCGACAGTGATACTAATATTGAAGGGTTACATTCAAGGCTAGATATTGTACGAAAAGCATTTCTTTTACACTTTTAAAATTTACAAATTATGGTCACATCTGACAAATTTCATAAACCACTGATTTTCAATGCTACGAGGGCGGATCAATAAGTCTGTGACTTCGAACTTTCGAGCTTACCTCGTAGTTATATGAAATGCATCACTATTCCCATCAAGTACCACCAGTTAATAGACTACTGTCAAATTTTGAGTAAGTGTCGTCATTTACTTTGCGTTTAACAGCTGTTCAAAACATACAACCTCGTGTATTTTTCTAAAAATGGAAAAAGGTGAATTTCGAGTGCTCATTAAACATTATTTTTTGCGAAAAAAAAACCGTCAATCAAACCAAGGAAAAGCTCAATAAATACTATGGGCACTCTGCACCATCGATTTCAATGGTAAAAATGTGGTTTACTGACTTTCGTTGTGGTCGCACAAGTACAAATGACGCTGAACGTTCTTGACGGCCAATTGAGGTCAGCACGCCCGAAAATGTCGAAAAAATCCACGATATGGTATTGGTCGACCGAAGAGTAAAAGTGCGTGAGATTGTCGATGCCATAGGCATTTCATATGGCAGAGTAATTTCGATTTTAAATGATCAGCTGGGTTTAAGAAAGTTGTCTGCAAGATGAGTGCCGCGTTTGCTCTCAATTCACCATAAACGTAAACGTGTGATAACTTCAAAGAATTGTTTGGAGTTATTTAACCGCAATCCGAATGAGTTCTTGCGGCGTTTTGTAACTGTGGATGAAACATGGATCCATTACTGTACTCCGGAGACCAAGCAGCAGTCCAAACAATGGGTTTCTCCGGGTGAACCTGCTCCGAAGAAGTTTGTCGGCCAATAAGGTGATGGCAACAGTTTTTTGGGATTTACGCGGGATAATCCACATCGATTACCTTCAAAAGGGAAAAATAATAAACGAAGAATATTATGCTAACTTATTAGACCGATTTAATGAGGATTTAAAAGGAAAACGACCCCATATGGCCAAGAAAAAAGTTCTTTTTCATCAAGATAATGCACGGGTGCACAAGTGTGCAGTCTCAATGGCAAAATTCTATAAATTGGGCTACGAATTGGTACCTCATCCGCCATATTCTCCGGATTTAGCCCCTAGTGACCCATTAAATGCTCTAAATATTTATGCGAAAATAATTAAGTGTCGAAGTATATTTATATTATGTTTTCGATTTATCTAAGACTAATTTGGTTTTAAAAAGGAAAAGTTTAGAAGATCATAAAACAAAAACTTCACCTACCATCGAAAAATCCTTTGAAGAATTTATTACACTCATCAAATGCTATCTATTGCAGATGGAGTAATTCCTCCCCCAAAATACTATTGCATAGTATTATACAAAATGTGTTTCTATATAGACTGTTACAATGATACCAAAATTAAAGCTGTAAAGAAATTTATCTTTGAGTATTTGTTCCGATTCAACTTTCGCTTGAACTAGATCTCATGAAAAGAGTTCAATTTATTAAAATTTCGACATTGTATTACATAATTTTCCCTGCATAAAAATAAATTTAAGTCAGCGTTAATTATGGTTCAATAATTGGTATTTTATGTAATTTTTTGTATATAAAAACGATATTAATTGCAACTTTGGTAATTAGAATTTTAGTATTCTGAAGGCGAAAAAAGTACCATTAGAATACATTTCATTGAATATGAGCTCTTTGCTTTACTTTTAAAGTAATAACATTTCCTCTACTTTAAAACTAGTACCAAGTGCATATTTTGCCCTTTTTTGAAAGTTATGTAAAATCAATTATATAAAAGTGAATATGGATGTCTTCTTAAAAACACAAAACAAATAAGTATTCCTAAATTTAAGTGAAGGAAATATTTATGTATTCAAATAATTTAAGAGAATAACTTTAAAAACAATGACTAGAAATCATAAAAAAAATCAATCCTCAAATAACAACCATGTGCTAAAATCTCTTCTGCAGTATTTTTTTTTTTAGGAACTTTCTTCCTGACCACACTGTATATAATTCATATCTCTTAAATCTTTTTTGGAAGGCATTGTCATATTAGTAATTTTTTATATTGTATTAGTCCTTGATAAGACTATAAAGCGACATGATTTATTTTGAACCAGAAAATTGTCAAGAAACTTCCTTTATACGTATAATGTTATTCATTCGTTTGAATTGAAACAAAAACAACACTTGATGCTTTTCGAATTTTAAGAAGTGCATTTCAGTTAAGTTTATTTTATTCTTCTCTCATTTTAACAATTAATTCCTTTAATTCTCAGTTTATTATTGATTCCTTCTGCTACATAGTGCACGGACGATGATGGATAGATGTGCAGATTTTTAATAATTTTCATAACAACATCAAAATGAAACTCATGCCTCCAACTTCTCTACTCTATTCGTAAGCAGCCTGCTTATTCATCATAATAAACCATACTAGTGAAGCGGGCTTGCTGTTGTTGTTGTAGTTAATATAATTTACTTAAATAAATTCCTTTAGTTATTATTCATCACAAAACATCTTGCGTACTCCATCCCCTCAAAAAGCCATACATACCATCCTATGAAAAAGGCAAGAGTATTACGATGCGTAAAACAAAGAAAAATCCAATAATATTGTTTGTAGTTTGTTGATAAAAATATTTTATTAATTCAAATTAATATAATTTTGTTGGAAAATAATAAGTTTGTGTGTGTATGTGTGAAAGTGTTCTACTGTAAAGATTGAATATTGTTGTTATTTATTGGAAATATTTTTTTGTTCCTGTTATTTTTCAGCAGCAGCAAGAAGATATAAAATTTTGATTAAATGGTATTTTTATGTGAAAAAGGCATACTGAAGATGCTTTTTGTGAAAAATGAAAGTAAAATAGGAGAATTTTTTGTAATTTTTATAAGATTAAAATATGTTCTTATTAAAAGGAATTGCAATTATTTGTTAAATTGATATTGCAAATTAAAAGCCCCAACTCTGTTTTTACCGAGAATATTAATACAATTTAAATTAAAGCCTGAAGATATACTTTATTTTTTAATACTATTTACAGTGGTGGACAAAACTGAAGTACGAATTAACATTTGTTAAAATATATGTAGGTGTATAGCAATGAGGAACTCATTTTCAATTCTTTTGTTAATTTATATTCACTAGACCCCAAATTCTTTAAAACAAATGAAAAAGAATTGAGTTTCCTTATTTAAATTAAAAAAATGTAAAAAAAATACGAAACGATTTGTTAAAAGCAAATGTTAACTTCATTTATATTTAGTGGAAAATTTCGTCCTTTGTTTTAGATTATACTAGGGTAATCGATTATTCAACTTTTTGAAGAAATCGGTTTTCGAATTGTTAGAATAGTAGGTATTTTTAAAAAACCGGTTGCAGTTCTTGAAATTCCAGAAAACCGGTTAAATGCATTTCTTACAGAAGTTAAAAATTCTATCAAAATACTATATTAATTAAGGTAAAAAAATAATCATCAAAAATTAAATTAAGTTTTATACATTATAAACAGAAACTATGGCTTAATATAGTAAAAGTGTGTCTCATTTTATTGAAACCGATAGACCTCTTTCAAATACAACTCCTTTAAGAAGTTAAGTAAGTTATTATTAAAAATTTTGAGTTAAAAAAGACCTAAAATATTTAAATTATTTGAACAACAAATATTTAAATTATTTATACAAATGTTACAGGTATTAGTCGGGGTTCACATACAGCAATTTTTCTTGCTGGAAGGAGAGGGAAAGGAATGCTATGCTTTAACATTCTCTATACCTCTCTCTTCTGTGAAGTGTGAATTGAGGCAAGAAAAATTGCTATGTGTGAACCCCGAACTACAAGAAGAAAAATGAACTCCGTTAATATGCGTACTTCATTCTAGATAATTATTACTTAATTATTTGTTTAAACTTATAGAATGAATTTCAATTTAACATTAAATTATATTATAAATTATATTTATAAAACATAACATTAAATTAGTTGTTATAAGTATTTATCAGTTAAAAAATTATACCTAAGTTCCCATTCAAATATTAGTTTTTATTTGAATACAAAGTTAATTTTAAAACTGTTTTTTTTTTGTGTTAAAAAAAAACTGGTCTATTCAACATTCAAAAAATATACATTTTGAAAAAACCGACAGTACTTCAGCCAAAAAAAAAGGTTTTAAAACCGGTTGGAAAACCGAATTGATACACGTATTATTACGCGATCTACAATTTCCCATATGTTTCCAAGTATATTTGCAGTGAGATTGAGACCAAATAATTGTCACAACTATTTCAAATTGTAATTTTGTTGGTCGTAACACGCTTTTTCAGAAAACTAGATGAGTGTTTAGCGGTCATTGCTGTTTATACCTCCACTTAACGAGCATTTCCACTTCTGTATGTGGAAGAATGACATATTTTAGGGCATGATTAGACATAAAAAGTTTTTCTATTTAATTTACTTTTTCAGTTAGTCCGATAGAATGAACGGTAAAAAAATCATACACCATAACAAACCTCCCATATGTTTCTTATTACCATTAGTGCAACATGCATTTGATCCTTTTCTCTCTGGTGAACGAACTAACTTTAACCCGGCAAGTTTAACTACACTATGGCTCAATAGAAAACCGTACCTGAATCCAGTGAAGTTTAATTTGAAAATTTTTGATATATTAAAGATAGTACATTGACAGCAGTGTTGCCACGGCAAACACTTTTTTCTGACTAAAATTTTGGAAAAAATAACCAAATTTTTAATATTCAAAGTTACTATATATGAAAATTAATGTAATCTTAATAAATATATATATATATATACATACTAATCATAAACTTTAGTTAGTCTTTAGGAGAAAAAAGTATTTAAAATTTAACTGTTTAGAACAAAGTTTATCAAATGTGGTCCCTGATCCAATTTTGTTGGGGTGTAATGATTTTTTTTAAAGTGATTTGAAAATTTTATTATTATCTTAGGAAATTAAAAATATTGAAACGAAAACCCTACTTTCATTACTATTATTTTCTTTTATACCATGATAGATAATTTTTTTTACATACTCTGGATCATATTATACTAATTACGCATTTATGTGCCTATTGAGTTTGAATGTAAGAAAGAGATGATTAAAAAAAAAAAAAAAAGAAATCCCGTTTATTTCTTTATATACTTGAAATCATACCATCATACCATTGCCTTTTTTTTAGCTTAATGCGTTTTTCAAGTTATTTCAAGAAGTCATTCAAAGTCAAGTTTTAAAGTGTTAAAGTTCGTAAAAAAATAGTGCTAATACTGTGAAAGAAAAATATAATAAAATTTTGTATAGAATTTAAACTTAAACTTGTAGAATTTAAACTTAATAAAACGCCAATAGTTGAGGAGTTTTAAAACCTGGTGCTAAAATACTTAAAGATTCAAATTTATATGAAGGGACAACAAGGTCACGTGGTACTTGGGACATATTACTCAATCGGGAAACTTGGGACAAGGCTCAAGTAAACTTTCAAGACTCTACACCTTACGGGAGTTACACCACTTTTATAAAAGTTCCCATGGTCACGTTTTTCGGTAGACTTTGACTTCTGTCATATTTGCGAAAGATCTGGAAGGACACGTGCTAACTGCCACATCATTAGCTCCTTACATAAAATTCCAAAATAATGTCATAAGTATTTATTAAATAGAATTAAATTATCAAACAAATATTTATACTTTAAAATTAAATTAAACTAGTTTTCTATATAAAATTATAAAATATAATTATAATATAAAAAAATTATAAAATATAATTTTTTTATAAAAATTATAACAAAATTTAACATACCCCTAAAAGATACTTAACTTGATCTAAATGCTTTAAGAAAGAAAAAAATAAAAAAAAAATCCATCTTCATTAATATAAAATGCTTGTATTTACCTAACAAAATAACTAAAGAAAATTAAAACAATGAAATTAATTTAATATATTAATTAAACATTTAATACATTATTTAGAACTACCTAAAATTACTTAATATTACCTAAATTAAGAACTACATACTGTATTAAATGATCAACATGATCATGTATATTTAATTTCATTATAAACATAGGTAATATATAACCTCAAAAATATTTAACTATATTTATACGTTATAAAACACTAAACTATAACATAATTGTTAAATTAACCTAAACATGCAGTAACAAAAATAACTAAATTTATTAACAAACTAATTTTTTTTATGCATATATACTTAAATATTTATAAATGAATAATTTTATAAATTAAAATTACATAAATTTGATTTATATTAAATTACCTATGTTTCCTAAATTATAAATATAGTTTAAATTAGATTTATGCCTAATGAATTCCTAATCCTATTAATGAATGTATTATACTCCTAAATTATATTTATTTTTTGTATGGATAACCCTACATTTTTCTACTATCACACACTTTTTATATAACTCTATTTATAGTAAAGTATCTTTTGTTAGAGAGTAATAATTTTAATAATATTAATCTAAAATATTTAGCTCATTCCTGTTCATCCCTTGCTGAGCTCATCAATGGAACGTGGATGCATCAAAACATAAACAAACAGATATTCTTTTTAACAACAACAAATAAATATGATTTCTAAGATCAGTAATTACTCTCAATATATTTTTTTTTTTGCATATATTAAAATATTAGTTAATTTCATTCCATTCCATACCAATAAGAACGTAATGTAATTTTTTTCTTATTATTGCTTTTGCATATTTTCTTTTCTTTTGGTTATTATAAAGGTGTCATTAATTTAAAAGAGTGCATTTAAATTATTAAGTTTACTAATATGATAATTATAATTATTTTACCCATAATAATATATTTATTAAGTTTCTAAAATAGAAATAGAAATATTTTCTGTAATTAATTGTCAATTTTAAATAAAAATGAATTGCTAAATTTTTGAAATATGGGAATGACAAATACTTTCAATGATTATTGGAAACATGTAATAGGCTCTTTTATAGAGGCATTCTTGGAATATTGTAGGGTGAACAGAATGTCATAGGTGTCCGATTTTATATCAACAGGGAGGGAAAAATGCACCCCTTTTGGCTAACATCTTGACCAAAGAACATATTTTATAATTATGAATTTTGTTATACTTTACGGTTGATTTTTTTTGGCATATAAAGTATAATTATATGTATACGCGTTTAAAATTGGGTTAAGAACTACACAACCATTTGATCTATAGCTAGCTGGGATTTTAATATCTTTTATGCCTCCTAACTTCAATTTTAATAGGAATTTTCTAAAACGTTTCAACAAATTATTAAGATCTATGTAGCGCGTAACATATATGGCGCCCAACGTAAAGGCTTCAAAAAAAGCCATCAATGACTCTCTTAAAGAAGTTGTTTTTTTTACTCAACTCTTGGTTAAATTAAAATCTAATTTTAAATACATAATTATTTTTTTTACACCAATTACGTTTTTTATTGTATAAGTCCTAGCTATTTTAATGGCGTTAATTAGGTCAAAATCTAGAAGCTATACAAATGACAGTCGTAATTTGTTTAACCAAAACTATTTGTAAATGTTTATAATTCAACTTTAAAGTCCAAATTTTGTGATAAATAAAATCGAAATTATGCTGCGGAAAGTTTCTCTTTAAATATTGTTATTTTTAATGCTTTTCAAGTCCATTTTTTTTAATTTTATTATAATTATGAATGAAGCAGAAAAGCATTTCAGTTTAGCGAATAGTAAATAAAAAAAAAAAAAAAACAAATAATTTATATTATAAGGAGTCAACTTTTGTCTAAAACTGTAGTTTTCTAATACATTGTATAAGATTTTTGTCATTCCCTTAATTAAAAAAATTGAATTTTAGGACTTAAAAAGAAAAGATAATTAAACCTATCCTTAAAACTAATAAAATAAAACAAATTTAAGTATTACAACAAATCAAAACAAATCGATAGTACTTGTAGAAGGTAAAAAAAAAGTAGTAATAATAATAGTAAATTTTCTTTTAAGTATTTTTTTTGCATTTTTTTTATCGTTATGAATACTAGAAATCGAGGAGCTCAGAATAGTAATTCTTTTTCACGCACTCGAAACAGAAGTTCAGACGCTTCACGTAATAATACATCCATTGAATTGCAAGACCCTCCCACAACTTCAAATTCTCGAGTGGTACATTCACCAGTAGTAAAGAATAAACCTATACCACCACAACAGGTATCCCGTGCTCAAAGCTTTACCAATTTACCTCTAGATTCTAATATTTCTAACACCAATAATATGTCACAAAACTTTGTTCCACTGAGACAACACATTCCCGTTAGTTTGCCAGATATTGATTTAACAAATAATCCTACCATTGCAACTGGAAATGAAAGTGCGTCTAATCCGGCAACTCCTTTTGACACTCTTATAGCACTTATGGAGCAGTCCATGAGAAATACAAGAGAAGAATTTAAAAAGGAGCTCTCTTCCATACGAGATAGTATATCTCTAATAGGAAATGCAGGTGATTCAAATGCTTATAGAAGGCCGAATACACAATCTAATACGATTTATTCAAATACACCTAATTCAAACCGCAATCCTACTTCCGATGCAAATGTGTCTTATTCAAGTAGTGATTCAAATATAAAGCTCGAAAAATGGAAAGTTGTATATGACGGCACTGGTTCTGTTTCAGACTTCTTATTTAAAGTGGAAACACTTACGTCCCGTACAAGATGTTCATACGAATATCTTTTATCCAATTTTCATGTTCTTCTTGCGGGAAAAGCAGAACAGTGGTACTGGCTGTTCACAAAACAGAATCAGGAGGTAACCTACCCCATTTTGAAGAACGCTTTAACTAAAGAATTCGGTTATCTGGAATCCGAACATGATATTCTTCTAAAAATTTCTTTGCGTAAGCAACAACATAAAGAGTGCTATGATGATTTCCATAGTGCTATAGTGTCGATGAATCTAAGGTTACAAAGTCCTTTACCTGATCTTACCTTGCTTGATATTATTAAGAGAAATATTCAACCAAACTTACGATTTTTATTATTTAGTTCAGATTCTAAATCCCTAAATGACTTTAGAGACCTTGCTCGTAAGGCGGAAAAGGTTCTTCGCGACAATAGATTAGTCTTACCAAGCGGAAGTCAAATTCGAAATTCTAGTGAGATTAATTTACCTGATGATGAAATTGTTAGTTCTAGTATAACTGATCCTCAACTGGATGCTTTAAAATTTCAGAAAGGTAATAAATTAGATTATTCTGGTATTAAATGTTGGAATTGTCTTCTAAATGGACATTCTTACATCTACTGCGATAAAGAAATTGCCAAACCTTTTTGCTTCAAATGTGGCCAGAAAGGGTATTTAACACCTGCTTGCCCTAACAGGCATGTATTTCAGGGAAACCAACCGACGGGCGATGTGGCTACCGGGGACAATCGTCCATCCCAAAGAACCCCGAGTTCAACTTAAATAATGCTTTAGGCAATCAAATATTACATAATCAAACGAAAAGTTCAATATTAATTTCATCTAACATTATTTCAACTCAGAATCAGGCCTCTCAAACAGATGTATTGCACAGCTCTGATAAAATAGTTCCGTTTAAATATAAAATTTATGACAAATCGAATTCACTTTATAGAATTCCATGCAAACAAATTGTTAAATGTAGGGAACGCTTTAATAAACGTAGATTTTTCCGGAAACTATTAGCTTCAACCATATTACATGGCTCTGACGATCGTCCCTTTGCAAAGGTCAAAGTTTTTAACGATTTCCTGGTAGGCTTATTAGATTCAGGTGCAAATGTATCAGTCCTTGGGGAGGACTGCTTAGAATTTTTGGAAAGAAACGGCATTTCTTATAAGCCCTTGAGATCTGTTTTATCAACTGCTAATGGTTCAAAACAGGAGGTAATTGGTTATTGTGAGTTACCTATAAACTTCAAAAATATTACAAAAAATATTCTTTTTTATTTAGTTCCATCTCTTAGCCAAAAAGCCTATTTTGGAATTAATTTTTGGCGCGAATTTGCCCTTGCTCCAGAAATTGTGCCTATAGTTTCTTCAATTGAAACAACATTTTCCGAAGATAGTGACAAATCCATAAAATTTCATGACCTCAGTCCTGAACAAAAAATTATTTTGGAAAAGACTATCCTAGAGTTTCCTTCATTTGAAAAGCTCGGACTAGGTTGTACAGACCTCCTTCAGCACGACATAGACACTGGTGATGCGGTTCCTATAAAATCCAAGCATTACCCTTTATCGCCACCACGTCAAGAGGAGGCATATAAAGAAATCGACAGACTTTTAAATATGGGAGTAATTGAAGAATCTAATTCCCCTTGGTGTTCGCCGGTTGTTTTAGTACGGAAGCCTGGGAAGGTTCGCCTTTGTATAGATTCGCGGAAACTCAACGCAGTAACGAAGAAGGACTCTTATCCCCTTCCCCATATAAACGGGCTACTTAGTAGACTAAAAGATACCTTCTTTATTACTGGCATAGATCTTAAAGATGCATTTCTGCAGATAAGATTGACTGAAACATCAAAAGAGAAAACTGCATTTGCTGTTCCAGGTAAACCATTGTTCCACTATAAATACATGCCATTCGGCCTCTGTAATGGTCCTCAAACCATGAGCAGACTTATGGACAAAGTAATTCCATCTCGTTTACGTGAAAACGTTTTTATTTACTTGGACGACCTTTTGGTATGTAGCAATGATTTCAGTTCTCATATGAGACTTTTGAGTGAAGTTGCGAACTGTCTTAGAACAGCAAAACTGACAATAAACGTCAGCAAAAGTAAATTTTGTCAGAGAGAGATCCGCTATTTAGGTTATATAGTCGGTAATGGAACACTGAAAGTAGATCCAGAGAAAGTGGCTTCAATTAGGAACTTCTCTTTACCAAAGACACCGAAACAGGTCCGAAGATTTATTGGTATGACCAATTGGTATAGATCATTTATTAGCAATTTTGCTGATTTGGCTGGTCCCTTGACGGACTGTTTGAAAAAGAGTTCGAAACCATTTTCCTTAACAGACGAAGCTAAATTATCATTTCAGAAGTTGAAAGATTCCTTTTCCTCTGCCCCCGTCTTAGCTCAACCTAACTTTGACAAGGAATTCATCATTCAATGTGATGCGTCAAAGATTGGTGTTGGTGGTGTTCTATTTCAATTTGATGAATTTGGAAAAGAACACCCCATAGCTTTTGTCTCCCAAAAATTGAATAAATCCCAACGAAACTATACGGTGACAGAGCTCGAATGTATGGCAGCAGTGGTATGTGTTAATCGTTTTAGGCCGTACATTGAGGGTCTCCCATTCCGAATAATAACAGATCATTCTTCATTAAAATGGCTAATGTCTCAAAAAGATCTGAATGGTAGACTAGCCAGATGGAGTCTCAAACTGCAACGCTACGATTTTCGAATTGAACATCGCAAAGGTTCATTAAACGTAGTTCCAGATTGTCTTTCGAGAATGGATGCTGAAGAGATCGTTTCATTTAATATACCCCCTGAAATTGATGTTAACTCCCCTGATTTTGATGATATGGAATATGAAAAACTTAGAGAAACCGTAAAAGACAAGGGTAATAAATTACCAGATGTTATTACTTCGGATAAATTTGTTTACAAACGTGTTAGGTTTCGGCAAAATAGTGAAGAGGAAGAACATTTATGGCGTTTGTGGATTCCGAAATCGCTATCAACAAAAGTTATAGCGTCCTCATGATTCAATTACATGTTGTCATGGTGGATTTGCAAAAACGCTTGCTAGAATACGTCAAAAATATTTCTGGCCAACAATGATTAATGACGTCAAACTATACATAAGTAAATGTGAGATATGCAAAGTAATAAAATCCTCAAACCAAATCACCAAACCTACAATGGGTAAACAATTTATAACTAGCCGACCTTTTGAGCGATTTTATTGCGATTTTTTAGGCCCCTATCCTTACACAAAGAGTAAAAATTCGACAATATTTATATGTTTGGACCACCTAACGAAATTTATTTGCCTGAAACCACTGAAAGCAGCTACGTCTGCTAATGTTATATCATATCTTGAAACTTATATTTTTCCAACTTTTGGAGTACCAAGGTTCGTGCATAGCGACAACGGGAAACAATTTGTCTCTAAGGAAATGAGCGATTTTTTTAAGTTATATGAAATTGAACATGTAAAGACAGGTTTCTATGCACCTCAATCAAACGCATCGGAGAGGGCAAACAGAGAAATCATAACGAAGATTAGATATTTCTTAGAAGACCATAAGGATCACGGTGAGTGGGATAAATTTATTCCACAAATATTGTCAATTCTTCGAAGTGACTATCACTCTTCCATAAAATGTTCTCCGTATTACGCCACGTTTGGATTGAATATGGTACAACATGGCTCCACCTACAAAATTTTAGAGAAACTAGGTTGTCTTACAGGAGAGGATTGTAACGTTTTAGAAAATGCGGACAGAATGCAAAAGATTAGAAACAACGTCCGAGAAAATTTAAACGTAGCACATGAAAAAGCATGTAAGACGTATAACCTCAGAAGTAAACCAATCATTTTCAAAAAGGGACAAATCGTTTTCAGGAAAAATCATGTTGTAAGTAACACGTCAAAGTCTGTTAACAAAAAGTTTTTTTCAAAGTTCGTAAAATGTAGAATAAAGAATCGTATAGGTAGCAATCTTTACGATATCGAAGATCTTAAGGGAGTTTACATTGGTCGTTATCACGCATCCGATCTCAAAACATGAATTTTACCCGGCTTATCGTGGGTCGTGCCACACATTTATTCAATTAGTATTTTTTTTATAAATCACTTGCTCATATTAAAGAAAAAAAATCTTTTCCTTTTCGTCATTTTATTTAATATCTCTGGACGAAGCAGGTTTGTAATGATTTTTTTTAAAGTGATTTGAAAATTTTATTATTATCTTAGGAAATTAAAAATATTGAAACGAAAACCCTACTTTCATTACTATTATTTTCTTTTATACCATGATAGATAATTTTTTTTACATACTCTGGATCATATTATACTAATTACGCATTTATGTGCCTATTGAGTTTGAATGTAAGAAAGAGATGATTAAAAAAAAAAAAAAAGAAATCCCGTTTATTTCTTTATATACTTGAAATCATACCATCATACCATTGCCTTTTTTTTAGCTTAATGCGTTTTTCAAGTTATTTCAAGAAGTCATTCAAAGTCAAGTTTTAAAGTGTTAAAGTTCGTAAAAAAATAGTGCTAATACTGTGAAAGAAAAATATAATAAAATTTTGTATAGAATTTAAACTTAAACTTGTAGAATTTAAACTTAATAAAACGCCAATAGTTGAGGAGTTTTAAAACCTGGTGCTAAAATACTTAAAGATTCAAATTTATATGAAGGGACAACAAGGTCACGTGGTACTTGGGACATATTACTCAATCGGGAAACTTGGGACAAGGCTCAAGTAAACTTTCAAGACTCTACACCTTACGGGAGTTACACCACTTTTATAAAAGTTCCCATGGTCACGTTTTTCGGTAGACTTTGACTTCTGTCATATTTGCGAAAGATCTGGAAGGACACGTGCTAACTGCCACATCATTAGCTCCTTACATAAAATTCCAAAATAATGTCATAAGTATTTATTAAATAGAATTAAATTATCAAACAAATATTTATACTTTAAAATTAAATTAAACTAGTTTTCTATATAAAATTATAAAATATAATTATAATATAAAAAAATTATAAAATATAATTTTTTTATAAAAATTATAACAAAATTTAACATACCCCTAAAAGATACTTAACTTGATCTAAATGCTTTAAGAAAGAAAAAAATAAAAAAAAAATCCATCTTCATTAATATAAAATGCTTGTATTTACCTAACAAAATAACTAAAGAAAATTAAAACAATGAAATTAATTTAATATATTAATTAAACATTTAATACATTATTTAGAACTACCTAAAATTACTTAATATTACCTAAATTAAGAACTACATACTGTATTAAATGATCAACATGATCATGTATATTTAATTTCATTATAAACATAGGTAATATATAACCTCAAAAATATTTAACTATATTTATACGTTATAAAACACTAAACTATAACATAATTGTTAAATTAACCTAAACATGCAGTAACAAAAATAACTAAATTTATTAACAAACTAATTTTTTTTATGCATATATACTTAAATATTTATAAATGAATAATTTTATAAATTAAAATTACATAAATTTGATTTATATTAAATTACCTATGTTTCCTAAATTATAAATATAGTTTAAATTAGATTTATGCCTAATGAATTCCTAATCCTATTAATGAATGTATTATACTCCTAAATTATATTTATTTTTCGTATGGATAACCCTACATTTTTCTACTATCACACACTTTTTATATAACTCTATTTATAGTAAAGTATCTTTTGTTAGAGAGTAATAATTTTAATAATATTAATCTAAAATATTTAGCTCATTCCTGTTCATCCCTTGCTGAGCTCATCAATGGAACGTGGATGCATCAAAACATAAACAAACAGATATTCTTTTTAACAACAACAAATAAATATGATTTCTAAGATCAGTAATTACTCTCAATATATTTTTTTTTTTGCATATATTAAAATATTAGTTAATTTCATTCCATTCCATACCAATAAGAACGTAATGTAATTTTTTTCTTATTATTGCTTTTGCATATTTTCTTTTCTTTTGGTTATTATAAAGGTGTCATTAATTTAAAAGAGTGCATTTAAATTATTAAGTTTACTAATATGATAATTATAATTATTTTACCCATAATAATATATTTATTAAGTTTCTAAAATAGAAATAGAAATATTTTCTGTAATTAATTGTCAATTTTAAATAAAAATGAATTGCTAAATTTTTGAAATATGGGAATGACAAATACTTTCAATGATTATTGGAAACATGTAATAGGCTCTTTTATAGAGGCATTCTTGGAATATTGTAGGGTGTACAGAATGTCATAGGTGTCCGATTTTATATCAACAGGGAGGGAAAAATGCACCCCTTTTGGCTAACATCTTGACCAAAGAACATATTTTATAATTATGAATTTTGTTATACTTTACGGTTGATTTTTTTTGGCATATAAAGTATAATTATATGTATACGCGTTTAAAATTGGGTTAAGAACTACACAACCATTTGATCTATAGCTAGCTGGGATTTTAATATCTTTTATGCCTCCTAACTTCAATTTTAATAGGAATTTTCTAAAACGTTTCAACAAATTATTAAGATCTATGTAGCGCGTAACAGGGGATCAGGATATAAGGTTTAATAATAAGAATTTAATTATTTTCACATCTTTATGATATGTTGTCGAAACCAAACCTAACTGAAATAAATTTAGAATTGCAAAACACCTGGGTCGAGCAGTATTAGAAAATAAGGTTGTTTTTTATAATAATATGTTTTTTATAGAGACTTTAATCTCATTTGGTAATATGAATTCCAAAATCTAAAGATTTAATGTAAAATATATTTAATTTGGAGGTTTGGCGAAAAGATTCAATATCTATCGTTTATGTACCAAAGCACTCACATATATTAAATTTTAATAAGTTAATTTAAAACACATCGGGATTGCTAAAAAACTTTTATTGCAGTTATTTGTAAAATAATGTGTTGCCCTTTTTTAATTTGTATTATTTAATTATGTTGTCTTGCACAGTTTTAATAACTAAACAAGGTACATTTTTTATTCGCTACAGCACGATATTGCGGAGCCCCCTAAAATATACCAATAAACTCAGAATCTCCTTAGCTAGTCGAAATTGGTTCATTATTTCAACTTGTCCCCTCATAAATGTTCTTTTGGAGTAATAATTTGAAGCTCAAATATAATAAATAAGAGTATTTCTACAGAATTCTGCAAAAAAAATTGTATGTACCTACATAAAATATGGCATTCAGTTTCAAAAGGATCGCTTTAAAATTAACTGTAGCATCTATATAGGGTCCTCTCCCGAAAATCAGTTAAAAGTACTTAAATCCCACATAAATGTTTTTATATTATTAAAAAAATTTGACTCAAATAAAATTAACTAAATATTTAGCAAGCATATAGTGCTCTCTCTCAAGTATGTATTACTTTAAGTCACATACACAATAATGTAGGATATCATTTAGTTGGCCTTCACCGAATATACATTTCTTTTTTAACAGTAATTTATTTTGTAATTATAAGTATTTAGATCGTTAGAACTTTCCCACAGAAATCTCCCAATCCATTTTTTTGGTTAAATATCTTTATATTTTATATTGATTTAAATTGTTGTCTTCATTTGTCAGTTAAAATTGGAATGAGAAGTTATAGGAACCTTTAGTTTTTAAATGTGTGATGAATTTTTAGCACACTCTCATTTTATAGTTTGTTATTGTTGGCAAGTTTAACAGAGTAAACAGCATTTTTAAAAATAAAATTTCCATTTAACAAAAAAAATTAACCAAAATGCAAATAAAGTCATCATCTCTACATTGGAAAATAAAATAATCATTTTTGGTTAAAAATAACCACAACGGCAACACTGATATACGTCTTAATGTACAGTATACCAAAAGATATCGGGAAACACGAGGAGATATTTTTTCATCCTTGGTTGTTTTGCCGGTCATAATATCGAAGTAATTCATAAAGCAAAGGGAATAATAAAACGTTTTAAGCCTAACCACGCCCTAAAAGATGCCCTTTTTTACACATATGGAAGAGGAAATACCTGTTAAGTGCAGGCATCAACATAGCAACGATCACTAAATAATCATCTAATCGTTTAAAAAATTGTGCTATGACCAAAAAAAAAACACAGTTTTGAAGTGGTCATGTCAATTATTTACTATTAATCACACAGAAAATATATTTGGAATCATATGGAAATAATATGCGTATAATCTAAAAACAAAGGACGAAATTTCCCACATTGATGAAATAACAAGGATTTTAAAATTTCTGAGCAGATTTTTCAAATTGATGTGCCTGTATGCGACGCAGATATGTAAAAGTTTAAGTTAATATTTGTATTTAACAAATGAAACATTTGCTTTAATTTTGTCTTGCACGAAAAATGTTTATTTTATATTTCTTTGAATTTTTTTTTTTTTTATTTTAAATAAAGAAACTCAATTCTTTTTTATTTGCTTTAAAGATGGTCTAGAAAAAATAAATTAACAAAAATAACTGAAGTCGATATGAGTTTCCAATCGTTATTCACTTATATTTTAATAAATGCTAAACCATGTTCAAGTTTTGTCCGCCACTGTGTATGTAAGTGATGCCACCTGCAGTTATTAAGCACATAGATATAAATTACTTATTAAAATTAATGTAATTTTTTGTTAAATAAATTACTTAATTTATTTAATTGAATTAAATGTACATAAAAATGAAATTATTTTCTCAGTTGAAGCTTTACTTAAGACATTACAACATATATTAGTTTTCCTGTGATTTTATACAAAAAATCGCATTTTTAAGAAAAAAATAAATAATCTCAGATTAACTTTCTTTCCTCAATTGGAGCTTGACTTAAGAAACCACATCTCATTTTAATTTTAATAAAAAAATTTGTTAAAGCTTACAAGACTTACAACTCTGCTACGAAATTGTACTTTTTTATTTTCATTCGAAAAACGATCTAAATGTGAGCAGTAAATCTTATTGGGTACATCTCATAACCATTTTCAAAATTTTCGAAACATACTCTATACTACTCTGTGAGTTTCCTAATGTTTTAGTTAATTTAGTACCTTTTTAAATATTTTAAAACTTTTAAATATATTTCAAATTAATTTTCCATTTATTTTTCAAAATTTAGACTTTGATGTAAATTTTTTTGAATTTTTTTTTAAGACTTAACATATTTGTATATAAAGATTGAAATGATATTTTCTTAAATATAAGAAGAGAATAAAATAAGATATTTATCTCTCTTCAAAATCGCTTGAAAACTCAAAAAGTTATTAACAATTGCTAAAATTTATTAACAAATTGTTCAAATATTTTAAACAAGAATCGTAACTGCTATGACTTTTATCATAAAAGTCAGGGTATAAAAGTTATTTAGTGATTTTTATTTTTTGAATAAAATTAAAAGATATTATTTTTTATTAAATTTTGAATTTCTAAATTTACGAAGTCATGAATATATGAATTTATCTACTTTATTAATATAAATAATTATTTTCTGAATTTACAAATATACATTGAGTGTAAGCATTAATTACCATCGTTTTTTAAATAAATAAAGATTATTTTCAATATTCTTCTATCCGAAACTATGATTTTTTTTCAATCTTTCTGCCAATTTATGGATTTAGTTCCAAAACCTAATCTTTAATACCTTCTTCTGAAGAGAAACGTGTAGCAGCTAGGGCATTGCGAAGTGCCAATGGCTGCGCCATATAGCGGATAGGGCAAAACTCAAAGCCTTAATTTTCAGCTTATCGCGCAACATAAGTTGAAGTACTGTCATGATGGAATATTTTGGGCTCATGTTTGGTGTCATATTCTTGTCGTTTTTCATTCAATGTTCTCTACGAACGGATCAGTTGTGTTCAGCACAGGTCTCCCTTGATCGTGAAACCTTGTATAAATTCGAATGGATTTTGAGTTTTGCTTGATAAACACTTTTCTAGTATAGACTCGACGTTACTGCTTGTTTAAAAATTATAAAAATAACTGTTACTTTTCGTCCTTGATTTTAATACAAAGTATTTTATCTGGTTTTTTATTTGATGCCTACTTTTTGGGGCAAAAATTAAAAAGGTATGAAATTTTTAAGTAAATTATTCCAGATAAAATCACACAAGTTCTACAGTTTTTTTTTTTTTTTTCAATGAGAAAAAACAAAATCGTTTTATATTTACAACAAAAGTTTTTAAATATTACTATTTTGTTGTACAAACTTTTATAGAAAAATGTGTAATAAATTGGATTTAAACTCAAAAAATTGCGTATTTTTTTAATGTTTAAAAATTATCTTTTAAATATTTTATCAAAATATAAACAAATGCATACGATGGAAAAATCTAATTATTTTACTTCCCAAAAAATGTTTAAAAAGCAAAATTATCAAAAAAGATTATAGAATTAGGGATTACATTTATATGTGGGGTCAATCGCAAAATTTTTAGCAATAAATCTGTATCTTCTAACTACAGATCAGATCGAATTGAAACTTGAAGTTAAAGAGGAGGACCTAAGCTTTCAGAAAAATTATTTTGTAGTCACCCTGTAATAATACGGGATAGGCTACAGGGTGTCAAAGTTGACCACCTCGAGTTTAAAAAAATTGTAACTTCTACAAATCAAGTCCGATTTCAAAGATTTTTATATTTCTGTAAAGTGCTTGGCAAGATAAAAGAAAGAATATGACTCACCTAAATTATCATTTATAGTTAAAAAATATTTACTTTTGAATTTTGAATTTTTGTTTTTTGCCTAGGCTTTATTTCGTTTTTCGGGAATAAGTCCTGAGGTATATTCTGTAATTTTTAATATATTCCGAAATAATATGTTGAAAATTTTTTTCTATTCAATTTCGTCTAGCCGTGAAAATGTTCCAAATCAGCACTCTGAAATTTGTATGACAAATTACTATATTTTACAAAAATATAATACCTACTGCAGTTCTTTCACTTTTTCCTCAAATTTTTTTTAATAAAATGATTCTTTTCTTTACATGTTTTAAAAGACAAAGCTTCGCAAATATTAATATGAAAATTCCAAATTAATTTAGCACCCTAAATTGGTCGAAAATTATGTATTTTATTAAACAATTTTATGTTTATAGATTATTTTTTTTAATTTATTGATGTTAAATTAAAAAATATATTTGGATCGATTTAGCACTAAACTGTTTTTCGCCCAACCAAAAACGAATGCAGAAATGCAGATTTTATGAAAAAAAAAAATTCAACTTTTCAAAAGGCATATTATAATTATATTTTTAATATTATTTCTTATGTACTTTATAAAATGAATATCAATCTTTCTTTCCTTTAAAACTCGTTTAAAAATGTTTAGCAACCAATTTTTGGCAATTATATATTTTTTTTTTCAATAAACAATATTTAATAAATTTAATCGATTAATACGAATATTATCTCGTTACACAAACAATTGTGTAACGAGATACGTATACGAACATATAGAGATACACAATAAAATATTATAAAATATTGAATTTAGTGAATTTTGACACGAGTTGTCAGTTTTGAGGCCATTAGTTTGTCTTTGTTAAAACGACCTATATAGAGATATTATATTTTGAAATGTAGACACGCATTGAAAAATTTCGAAAGATAGAAATATTATGGGGCAAAAAAAATTCACTAAAGTTAAAAAAGTATCATAATATTAAATAGGATTTCTTTGTAACAAACTCTAATAAAAAAAACATTTCCGTATAACATATGGAGAAATAACTTAGATTCGATTATCATTTTTTGCTAAAATTTTAACATACGCGATTTTTATTATAAAGAAAATTTCTAAAACTTTACTAGAAAACCCTTAAATATGCCGCACTAATACCATCAAACATTGAAAATATCAAAAACTTTTTTTGAATTTTTACATATTTTTTAAAAATTTTTAACATAATTAAACATAAACTTCTAGCTTGCAAAAAAATTTGTTCGACTTAAAACTGTTATAACATTCGCGTGATTTTATATTTATATAAATGCATTGTAATGTGCCAAAGCGTGTCCTTGCTTCGGTTAAGAAATAAATTAGCAGACTCATAAACAACTTTTAAAGGCTACTGCAAGTTCCGACCAAAAGAAATTTTATATTTATTAATTTTTAGTCTAAAGTAATTAGAGTTTTTCTTTTCTCAATCTTTCTCCGCTTCCAGAAAATCGGGATTAATTTTTAAATTTCCCGGAATCCCGGCTATTCCCGTCAAGAATAAACAATTAAAAATTTGAAAATATTTTTAAAATAATTCAGTTACATGAAGGGTTAAAATAAACTAATTAATCATAAAACGATAAACTAATTGAGTTCTTTTTGAAATATTGACATTTTAAAAATTAAATGAACACTTTTTATTATACAAAATCGAATCATTACTTTGGTTTTCATATTGCCCTGTAGGTAAAACTTGCCCCAATGAATTTTATAGATTTCTGAAGCCCTATTCTTTCAATGTTTTTAACGCATTTCTGTGAATAATGGTTTTTTCTCATACAAAAATATAATTAAGTACCTTCTATTTTTATGCTACACTATTAATCTATAGCTAAAAAAAACTTGAGCTCAAAAATTAATTTACATCATGTTTAGTTCATGGATAATTGGACCCTTTTTTAATTTATCTTATAAAAAAGGGTTAACATCAATTGAACGTAGTTTGAATGGATAAGATTTTAGATTTAGGAATGTGACAGTGGTATTCAATGCGATATTGCGAATAAAATCAAATGCGGTGGGTGCAGATGGAGTGCCTTTGAAATTTTTGAAATGTATTTTTCCTGAAATTTTACCTTACATTACCTATATAATAAACTCATGTATAACTAGATCATTATATCCTTCAAATTGGAAAGTAGGTCGTGTAGTACCTATACCGAAGGTAAAATATACATTGGCTGACTATCGACCGATCAGTATTTTACCTTGCTGTTCTAAAATTTTTGAAGTGATTCTGAAGCATCAAATAATGGAATATTTGAATGAAAGTAATGTTATTAGCGCATTTCAGTCAGGTTTTCGAAAAGGTTTTAGTACTACTAATTTAGTCCTAGATATAGTTGAGAGCATTCGTTCTAATATCGATAAATATTTGTTGAGTGTAATGGTATTTTTGGATTTTCATGAATTGTTAGCATACAAACTGGTTGAATAATCAAATTTTAGTTCATTGTAAACAATTTGTTGAGTCTGATGGTCGTTATTCAAGATACTTAGATGTATATGTGTTTTTGCTATATGTGAATGATGCATTTAATGAGTTTTCTATTTTTAGATGTTACACTTACATGACATACAATTATTAGCTTTAATATAAACACAAATTTACAACTTTTTTTCGGATGGTACGGAAATTCAGTCAGTTAATAATTACAAATGAATTGGTTTTCACATTAACAAATTAAGATTTAACCATAACATAGACCAAATTGTATCTAAGATAAATTGAACTTTAAGAAGACTTTATAATATAAGTTATTATTTGTCAATTGCTATTGGAAGGTGGGTAGGTTTAGCATTATGTATGCCATTATTTTTATATGGTTTGGAGATTTTTGGCCGCATATCGCGTGGAAATTTATTGAGCTTTAAGCTGAGTTTCAATAGAGTGTCTAGGTACATTTTTAGATTGAGAATGAGAGAACATGTACCTGCACATAGAATGGAATTACTTGGATATGATTTTGAAGACTTTATTGTTCAGTATAATTGCCTACAATAACTAATGGATAAATTTATATTTGATCATTCAAGTAGATCATCACAATTAATATGTCCCATTCACAGTACGATAACTTTGAGTAGATCTTTGCAGTGAAAATAGTCCGACTATGGAATAGAGTTATTCCAATTAGTGAAAGAACTTTCGCTTAATCTGTTACACAATTTGAACAAAGAACATATGCATTCTTAGCTATGTATATTTAATTTTGTTGTTGATTATATTGCACCTGAACTTGTAATAGTTACATTTGCATAGAGAATTATTATGGGAGGGATAGCTTTTAATATTGGTAATATTTATTGTTTTTCAAGTGTATGAAATATATACGAGTATCTGTAATTACTAATATATGTTAAAACAATAATTATTTCGATATTATGTAGATAATTAATTAATAGGTATATATTAACATAGTTTAAAGTAATATACATAACTATATACTTTTGTCATGTATTATAAAATTAACTGGAATTAATTGGCTCATTGGGCTTACAACTTACTAGATATTTAAAGAATAAAATAATCCATATACAGTTCAGAGCTGTAAATGAATCATTCATTTTTGAATTAATTCGCGAATCATTCATGCACTGAATTAGCAAATTTGGAATTAATTCTTTTCTCAAAAAAAAAAATTAATTGAATGAAATTTGAACCAATTCAAATGAATTTGGTAAAAATGAATTGCAATTCATTTCCAATTCAAATTAAATTTTCAATAAATTTTCAAATAACTCGTTTCCAATTCAAATGAATTTGTTTGCAATTCGTTTCTAATTCAAATGAATTTGCCAAAGTGAATTGCAATTCATTTCCAATTCATTTGAAATGAATTGATTTTGAATTAATTCAAATGAATTAGAAAAAAGAATTAGCAATTAATTTCCTACTCATTTGAATTGAATTGATTGAAATTTGAATTGATTTTGTAATTAAATCTACAGTAAGCATCACGGTCGTTATGTTATTCAACTAATTTTTTATGTAAAAGACACCAAGCATTACTCTCGTTTTGTATATCACCTATTATAGTCCAAAGACAACAAATTCTTTGATTTGAAATTCTCATGATATATTGGAATTGTCCGACAGAATAGGAATTGAATTATTAGGTATCGGCGAAATCCTATCAAAATGGGAAAATTTTGTTTATTTGCTAAAAGAAACTTCAATTTTTATTTTTATCAAATAGTGTGAAAAAAATATCAAAGGTGTGTTTAACAATGATTTTTTGTTTAAATAATCTCATATTTATATATTGTGGAATTGTTTTTTTTTCTTTTTTTTTAATTTTTCAATCGAATTTTAAAGATTCCAACTCATTTTTGATTTCATTCATTTCAATTGTAATTCATTTGAATGAATTCAAAATCAATTCAATTCAAACGAATTGGAAATGAATTTCAATTCACTTTAACAAATCCATTTGAATTTGAAACGAATTGCAATTTATTTTACAGATTTATTTGAATTGAAAATGAATTGCAACTCACTCTACAAATTCATTTGAATTGGAAACGAATTGATATTCATTTCTGTCTAATTCGTTTGAATTGATTCATTCAATTCTTTTTTGTTGTCAAAAAAGAATTAATTCAAAATTTAGCTAATTCGTAACGAATTAAATTCAAAAAAGAATGATTCATTTACAGCTCTGATACAGTTAATAGTTTGGATACTTTTAGGCCCACATTTTCACTGCTGGTTTAAAAATATATGTTGTTGTTATTGTTGTTTGAGAATTCCAGGTATTTTAAGGAAATTTCACTTATAATTTTCACATGTATGCAAATTACATCTTCAAATTATTCTTACTATGTGTAGTCCTTTTGCAACATATTATTTTTGACCACAGAATCATTTTTTTTTTTTTTTTTTTTTTGTAAAATATTCCCATAAATAGAATTATTTTATTTTCCGTCTTTTATAAAAAAATGCATATAGGACTCAGAAACTATCAAATATCTTTAGAGATTTCCTTAAAGATAATTTAAGCTCGTAACAAAATAAAATACAATAAATAAAACAAAATGCAAAAACACATTATAAACATGGGATTACGGAATTTAAAATTATGCGGAATTTCCGGGATTTCCCTTGAAAAACACTATCGTTACTCAAAATTTTTAGGGTATTTTTAAAACTAATTTATGATGTCCTCAGAAAGGCCTATAACGTATATAACTTTTAGAGTAATTTTTCCCTGTTGCATAGTGTTACTATTAAAAGAAAACTACCAAAATTTTAAGAAAAAAAATCAAATATATGTTATATAAATTTTTAGACAAAAAACAGATCATTTTATTGTTTTATTATTTATTTTGTTTTGCTTGGTTTTGACTTATAAATTTAAATAATAAATTAGTAGTACAATTGTTGTTGTTGTTGTGGTATTTGTTTTAAAAGATAAAAGAAGTCAGAGAGTTTATTTTAAACAAAATATAGTTTTTTTTAAGTAACAGATATATTTATTTTTATTAAATAAAAAAAAAACTATTTATTTAGAGAGTCATTAAAATTACAAAAAAAAAAGAAATATTTATTTAAATATTAAGGAAATTTGTTAGTGAGCATTTTTATTTTTATTATTAAATAAAAATTTGAGGCAAACATTTTTAAAAATACCGCAAGAAATATAGCTTTCTTTAAATTAAAAATTCCTTAAAAAGAATTAAAATTTTTTAAAATTTATTTAAAAAAAAATAATAATGACAATAATTTGTGAATTGGGTTTTAATGGTTGTTTTAGCTGAATTTAAATTTAATTAAACATTTAATTTAAAACCATTTAAATAGTTTAAATTTTAGTTATTATTTAAAATTTTGTTGCATTCTAAAATGATATTATGAATTTAATATTATTTTAGTTTTGTTGTGGTTGCTGTTGCTGTTTTTGTTGTTGTTGTTGTTGTTGATGTTGGAGAGAAGTAACACATCATAACATGTCCCTGAGTAATTCCTTTTGAGCGGCTGTTAATTTCTCGGGAAATTGTATATCAAAAGCTACCAACAAATCACCTTTACGTGAAGTGTCCTTAGGAAAAGGTAAACCATAGCCCTGTATACGTTTCACCGTATTCGGTTTAATGATTTCTTGCATGGTACTAATACGCAATTTATCGCCGGACATGGTAGGAACTTGAAACACCACACCGCATAAGGCCTGGAAAAGAAACAAAAAGATAAAAAGAAGATGATAAATACGAAATTAAGTTATTGTTTAAAACACAATCAATTATAGATTTTGTTTGTATTATTTTTAGAGTAAAACTACAATTTCATCAATTGAGCTTAAGTTAAGTTATCAATCATTCTTGTTGTTGCTCATCTCTTAATAACATTTGTTTGTCAACTGTTTGTTATCTTAATATCCTGTCTCGTTCTTTTAAATCCTTTTTTATTGTTTATTTAATAAATGTTCGATAGATATTTCTTTTGCGTTAGTGAATACTCTATATTCAGTTTAGGGGAGGCATTAAAAGTTTAAGTAAAATTTTAACATTTTAAAGGAAAATAGATTTTTATTAAAAAACAACGAAATCAGTTTTAGAAACTAAATTTTTAAAAATTACTTTGTCACATCCTTTAGTACTTATCGAATAATTTTTAAACCCTCATTTACTATAGTGTCCTCCATATTCGTTTTTTTCCAACTATTACTTTCTTATACTTGTTGACATATTGTTAAGTTTTTCATTTTATTCCTGTTACAATCTTTTTCTATATTTCAATTTAGTTTTATTGATTATACTCACACTCATTCTCTTAAATACATATATATATATATATATAGTAAACAGAATCTATTTATTTTGTGTCCTTATACTCTAAACGATTATTCTGCTGGCTATCGCTTGTCTTTGCGGATTTTTATTGCTTCTTAAGTTCGTATATGTGCTAGGGTATCTAAATTATTCGCTTTTTCATTAGTCGAATAATTCGAATAAGGCATTTTAGTTTATTTGAATTATTCCATTCGAATTTTTCGAATAATTCAAAATATAAAAAAAAATTAAGTTTTAAAAAATTTTATTGTAAAATGAAAACAAAAACAACTTTTTTGTGCCAAACACAAAAACAAAAAATAAAATTAAGTTAATAATTTTTTTAATACAATAAATAGAAATTGTGTTAATGCAAAAAAATTTTATATTTAAATTAAAATAATATTTAAATGGCTTGATTTAAAACGATTTCACTCTTTAGTTTTTATAAAATTTGATTTTGAAAGAGCTCTTTCGCTGATTCTTGAAGCTGGCGAAATTGTAAAAAGTGTATTAAAGAGCATTTCCAACTTCTTTTCTTTTTCGTTCCATAATGGTATCATAGTTTTTTCTTTAAATTTTGTAGACTTTTATTTGTTGCATTCAGCTCCTGCAGCAAATCACCATTATATGATTCAAAAGATTCCTCCATCTAAATATGTTCATGTGATTCATTTCTCACAATTTCTCTTCCGAATAATCTCCCAAATATCTCACTTCCAAACTCTATAGTTTCTGTTTTGTAGAATATAAATATAATATAGCAGTAATTAAAACTGTTAACATCTTTCATGAATAAGATGTTTAAAATTAATTGTTTATCTTTTCTATTTTTTTTTTATTATTATTATTAAAAATATTATAATACCTTCAAACTCAATTAATGTTAATTTTTTAACTGACACATCAAGTGTCTTCAAAGTGTTGCATAAGTCGCTTAAAAGTTGTATATCACTATCCGTGATAACAACGTGTGACAGTCATTTTCACACATGAAAAAATCGTTATATGCACGAAACTAGAGACCATACGTAATAAAACTACGTACTCAGTTTTTCTCCAGGCTATCAAATTTCCTCTGAAAAGGATTTCAAAATTTAAAATCTATATATATATATAAAATTCTCGTGTTTTATAATTGAACTCCTCCGAAAAGGCTTGTCCGATTTTTATGAAATTTTGTATGTGTATTTATTAGGTATGAGAATAGGTCGTAAAGTATATTTCATATCACTAGAGGCCGTAAAATAGGCCATAAGGGATAAAGGCTCCCCCTCCCTATATCTTCTTAACAAATAAACCCATTTTCTTGAAATTTAGCAGGCAAATAGTGTAACATCTGGAAGGAAGTATAGCTTATAATTTTTATTATTTAGGACGGGAAATAGCAACCGGTTTTCTTAAAATTTGGCATGCAGACACTGTAACGTGTGAAAGGAACTTAAAGATATACATTTTTAGTTACGGCGTAAAATAGGGCAAAACAGGTAAAAGCTCCCCCTACCCATGTCTTCTTAATAAATTATCCGATGATAATAATTTCAAGTCTAGAAGGAACAAAAGGCTATAAATTTTAACATTTAGGGCGTAAAATAAAGCAAAAAGGGTAAAAGCACGCCCACAAATCCCCACACACTTATAATACATAATAATTATTTTTTAATTAAAAACCAAAATATTCACTAGAAATAAGTTATATGGCAAAACAACGTTTGCCAGGTCAGCTAATAGTTTATAAAATATTTACGAATATTATATCAACCTTATACGGGTGTCAAATGAAAGCTAAGAATTCCTGCAATATAATAATGTCCTTTCGAAAATTTTACTTTTTACTATTTATTTTAAAATATATATCAGTCTGCAAAAATTATTCTCACACATGAAGAAATCGTTACATGAATAAAACTAGAAAACATCCATGACAAAACTGTGTAACCAGTCTTGCTACGGGATATCAAATCTTCTCTCGAAGGGGCTTCAAATTTCCGACAGATGCACAATTTTTAAGAATATTATAAAATATTTGCAAATATTATATCGACCCAATATAGATGTTAAATAAGAGCTACGAATCCCTACGAATTTTAAGTATACTTTATATTTTATTCCAATAATTTTACTGAATGTTTTTCTATATCGAAGGAAAAATTAGTTTCGAAAATTTTTATAGAAAACAACAATAAAATGTTAAATTTATTTGTTATTTCAATACATTTTGTCGAAACGAATTTTCCTTTCAACATAGAGAAACAGGCAGTTATTTTTCTGGTAATGAGAAATTAACTTGAAATATATCGGTAAAATAGAAAGATAAATGTCTAAAAGCCTTAAAGGTAATTACAATAAAAATAAACTAATGCTAAAATTTTTTGGCAGGATGTGGTAGGCTCATTATTTTCTCATCCGATTTCAAAGTTTAGTGTATTTTCTCTCTTGTTAATGTTGTTTAACTTTTATAGCTATCGAGTTATTAGTATCTGAAAAAACAAATTTCGAATTTTAACAAAACCTGGATCCAATTTAATTTTCTCCAAATTATGTAGAAAAAACCCTCACGTCATTAACTATTTCGAATGAAAAATTAAACAATTCTGAATTAAGAAATAATAATTTTTGGAATATTTAAAGTCAGGAAAGCGTCATCACACATAAAATATGAAAACTATCTGCTACGTTTGTATAAATTTGTATGTATTTGAAAAATTCTACGGCACATATTTACATATTTTAAGTACGAATGATATAGTCTGTCAAGCCCGACCATATGATATCCCACACCATTGTGCATGTCCATAAAAATTCGTGGAGGAGTCTTATATTAAACATGTGGACAATTGCGGACCGATACTTTTACTAAGAGTAAAATAAAATATACAAATACAAAATATTACGTTAATACTAACATTTATATGAATTTAAGAACTTTAGGGTGATTCCCGAAAGTGGGCTTCGTTGGGAGCTATAGTAAATTATGGAACGATCCTCATAAAATTTGTCACTGTGTTTCTACTTATATGAAACTTATTTGTGTCGAATATAAACTTGATACTAACATGTGTATGTGATTTATTTAAAATATTGCTATATCTAAGGCATTTATTATCGTTAAACCCCTATTCCGGGAGGACATTCGTATGGGGGCTAGGTGAAATAATGGACCGATCATAACCAATTGAAAGTCCTACGTGCCAAATTTCATTGAATTATCTTCAAAATTGCGATATTTTTAAGAAAATTTCAAACATTGCGTTAGAATTTGAAAAGTAATTTTCCGAATTATTTATCTATTGGTCATTCATTTTCAGTTTTAAACTATTTTCAAAAATCTGCATTAGTTCCGAACTGATTAAAAGGATTAATACTTATGTATATAATTTTGTATGGCTTTCATACAAAGTTTTTAACTGAAATCAATGAAAGCAACTTTATTTTAAAAAAATTCTATGAATTTTACAAATTTCAGACTGCAAATCAGAAATTTAAAAAAAAAAATTAAAAAGTTGTATTTTTTCAATAATAATGCAATTTAAACCATTAAAATCTATTCGATATTCCCAAAAATATCTCTTTTAAGAAGCATAATTTTATTTTTTTGTTTGTATTTCAAAAATATAAAATTGATGTAAAATATCGATTTTCTTGGGCGACATAAATATACAAAATTCATAGCTAAACAATTCGATTAAAAACCCATTTTTTAAAAGTTTTATATTAGCTAAATCAACATAAAGTTTTAGTAATTAAAATCACGAATTTTTCATAACAAAAAGAATGTTCACAAAATTTAACCCCCCCTAAATGCTTTGGTCAAATCCGCCCATGTTAATACTGAGTATAAATTTCTATATATTTAAAAAAAAAACGTAAGAAATTGTCTTCTAATACCACTTAAAAAATTAAAGTCGCTTAGAATTGGAAATAGAAATGTTTCCAGTTCGAAGTTCCGATTTGAACATTTTAATAAGGTGTAACAATCTACTCAACTATATGTTAAAACAGACATAAGTTGCATTATAGGTGTATTTTTTTTTTATTATTTTTATTTTTGTTTTAAATCCCCAATGCAAAATGGAAACGAAAATATTTTCATTTTCAAATCCCATATCATAAATCCATATTTCCGTTACCGAACGAAAATTTTTTATTTTATTTCCGCCAGAATTGGAAGCAGAATTCATCAACTCAATCAATTAGTTTCGAAAGTGTCATCAATCCAATACGTATTGGATTCCATAAACTGTCTGATTATTCGTTTTGTTTTAATATTCAACATCAAAACATTCGAATTATTCGTTATTTGAAAAGTCAATTTTTAAATTATTCAAACAATTATTCGTATCCAATTGTTCGAATAATTCTAACGAACATTTTTCGAATGGATATCCTAAGATGTATTATATATTTGTTTATCCTCAATAGCATTAAATATAATGTTTACATGTATAATTCTATGTTCAATACATTTATATGTGTGTATGATAGGATTAAATCCTATTTTAACATCATATAACCAAATATCCA
The DNA here is from genome assembly GCA_932274085.1 of Protocalliphora azurea. Taxonomy (NCBI): domain Eukaryota; kingdom Metazoa; phylum Arthropoda; class Insecta; order Diptera; family Calliphoridae; genus Protocalliphora; species Protocalliphora azurea. The sequence goes on from OW026520.1 coordinate 114,968,871, forward strand.
TTAATTTGTAGTTTTTTTTTTTTTTTTTTTTTTTTTGAGTTGACTGCTTTATTTCTTTTATTTTGGATTTATAACAAAAGTCATTCATCAATCATGGATTTGTTGTATTTTATAAATTTATTTTAAGAAAAATATTATACTTAGTACAGTAAAGAAATAAATAAAATATATTTGTGAAAGTAATATTTCTTTTTTTATATATTTAATTTTAATCATGCAAAAAAAATATATTAAATAATATAACCATTAAAACATATGATTGTTTGAATCTTTATTTTGTAAATACAAAATAGGTCTATTCAAAATAATTACATTGCATTGCAGTGAAAAATCACTTTAAAAATGGTATATAAATTTTCTTGAGGACATTACAAATCAGTCTTAAAAATTTCCAATACACCCTCCAAATTTTAAGTTATGCTCAAAAAACTTTTCTTCGGTACACTCCTGTATTAAATGTATCTTTTACTCTCTTATTGTTTTCGTAATTCTTTTATTTTTAAACTGGTTTGGAAAGTAAAAGAATCAGGCTTTTCAACAGTATAATTTATATGTATAATAAAGCAAATTTTAAATATAAAATCTTTACATAATTTATCGAGTTTAACTGAATTGTAGAACTTATTCGATTTTATCTGAAGCACTTTGGACCAATCTTTATTTATTTCAAAAATTATTTTAATAATTCAAATGATGTGGAAATAACTAAAGATTCTGAAATGTATAACGATATTTGTTAACTAAACACAATCAGTAAATAAATAATATCTTAAATTAAAAAATTGATTTTAGCAATATTGATGATCATTGACTTTATTTAGAAAAATCTAAAAAGAACAGAAAAACTAGATTTGCTTTTAATGCTATGTGTTGCCACCACAATAGTAAGTGAAGAGATTCTCTTCATACATTAAACACATTTTTTATTAAAAAAATAAAAATAATCGTTTTAAAGCCAAACTGCTTAATTATGTTCTTTATGAATGATAACTTTAAAGGAAATTTTATTCCATTATATTATTTGTCTGTAATTTGAATATGGTCTCAATTTTTGGATATTTTTGCATATTTTTGCATATTTTTTTTTTCTTTTTTGTTCTATGCTAATGAATTGTTGTTATTATGCGTTTGTGCTGATGTTTGTAACGCACAGAAGACATTATCCAACACCCACCTTAAATTATACCAATCGACTTAGAATCACTTTTCGAGTCGATCTAACGATGTCCGTCCGTCCGTCTGACTGGCTGTCCATGTAAACCTTGTGTACAAAGTACAGGTCGCAATTTTGAAGATAATTTAATGAAATTTGGCACGTAGGACTTTCATGACACGAAGCCTATTGAAACTGGTTATGATCGGTCCATTATTTCACCTAGCCCCCATACAAATGTCTTTCCGGAATAGGGGATTAACGGTCATAAATGCCTTAAATATAGCAATATTTTAATTAAATTCGGTGTAAGGAAGTTTTGTATAAGTATCAATCTTTGTGCCAAATTTCATGAAGATCGGTCCATAACTGACCATAGCTCCCATATGAAATCCACTTCCGAAAATCATACACATGCTAGTATCAGGATTATATTCGACACAAATAGGTTTTATATAAGTAGAAATCGTAGTGACAAATTTTATGAGGATCGCTGCATAATTTACCATAGCTCCCATATAAGCCCACTTTCGGGAATCACCCTAAAGTGCATAAATTCATATAAATGTTAGTATTAACGTAATATTTTGTATTCGTATATTTTATTTTACACTTAGTAAAAGTATCGGTCCACAATTGTCCACATGTCTAACATAAGACCCCTCCACGAATTTATTTGGGCATACACTATGGTGTGGGGTATCATATGGTCGGGCTTGACCGACTATACTTTTCTTACTTGTTAGGTTTATTTTATGTTAATAAAACCAAAAATTGAATTAAAAAATACAATTTTTTTGCATTTTTATACCCTACATACATGAGGTATTATGCGTTTGTGCTGATGTTTGTAACACAGAGAAAAAGTTACCCAATTATCAGAAACAATTTTTAAATCGATTTAATGATATAGGGATCTCCATATAAACGTTTTGCACAAAGTGCGGGTAGCAATTTTAAAGATAATTCAATGAAATTTGGCACGTGGGACTTTTATGATACAAGAACGAAGCATATTGAAATTGGTTATGATCGGTCCATTATTTCACCTAGCCCCCATACAAAGTTCCCCCTGGAATAGAGTTTAAACACTCAAAAATACCTTAAAAATAAGAATATTTTAACCAAATTCGGTGCAAAGAAGTTCTGTGCAAATATTAATCTTTTTACGAAATTTTATAAAGCTTGGTCCACAATTGACCACAGCTCACATTAAACCCTTCTTCCGAAAATCACTTTAACGTGCATAAATTCCATATCAAGTATCAAGTTAATATTCGACAGAAGTAAGTTTTATGTACCTAGAAACAATATTGCCAAATTTTATGAGAATCGGTCCATAATTTACCATAGGTCCCATATAAACCCACTTCCAGGAATCGCCCTAAAGTGCATAAAATCGTTTAGATGTTAGTATTAACGCATTATGCTGTATTTGTATATTTTATTTTACATTTAGTAAAATTGGCCACAGGTGTAATATAAGTCACCTTTCCGAATTTTTATGCTCTTACACAATGGTCGGTCATCTTTCTTTCTTGTTTCACTTGTAATTAATTATTCGAACAATATATTTTATTCTTTATTCATTTGATTAATCGAAGAAAACTCCAATTTTATTCGATCACACGAATAATTAAAAAAATTATGAAATTTTATTCGATCAACTTCAATGTCGAATAATTGACAATCCTTGTGTTTACCCAACATATTGGAGGTATTTAACTAAGATAATTTTTGTTTGATCCCAACTTTGCGATTTGAGAATTTCTCAAACAAATTAAAAAAAATTTGAAAAATTGACAAAATTTGGATAGGGTTTGTGGGTAGAACATTGCCCCAAGCGCCTTCGGGTTTATTTTAAACGCGTCTACATTAAGATTCCTTTCTAAAACATTGGAATAAATTATATATACCAGAACAAAAAACAAATTTTAAAAGTAAAAAAATAATGCCACCTTTTTTGAAAAAAATCCAAAAATATGATTTTTTTTAATTCCAACTTCAGATTAATATAACTTTTTACCGAATCTACATGTTTATATGAATCTTGCATCAAAATTATTTAGAATTCTGTAAGAAATCTAATGAATATTAAAAAAATGCGACCAATATTGAGCCCGCCAAGTTAAAAGACGTAAAAAAATGAGGAAAAAAATGACTGAAAAAATGAGTAAAAAATGTATTTTAATCTAGATATCTCTTAAATTAAAAGAGATAACCTACACATGTAAGCGTTTTTTTATTTATTTTTTTCCCCCCTAGGGAATTACAAGGACTATCTGTATGTATTTTTTTTTTTTTTTTTTTTTGTCAAATCATAAATAAATATTTGGCGATCTTTTTAAAATTGCATACCCGAGATGACCAACTTTGGAAGTCTATCTACTCCCCCTGATGCGCTAGGAATCTGTGATTCTTGAAATCAACTCGAAAATACCTCGTCTCCGGCCAGGTAAAATTTTGTTGGAATATTTCCAACGGTTCACAAGTTACAAAGTTACTTACAAAAAAAAGCGTTTTGAAACCACTGTGCAACCATACATACATATATCTTTATTTAATAAAATCTTTACTGCAAGTATAGATATTTTTTAAAAACATTTTTTGCTGACGTAGGACTTTTTTAGAAAATCTTTTAGTACAACCGTGATCATGAACATACTTAAGCCGGGTTTTATACCGTTCCCTTAGTATATAATTAAGTGCAAACTTAGTTAAGAAGCATCTAAGTTAGGGCTCACATTTAAGTAATGTTTCATTTTACAGCTCAAAACTTATGCTTGGACCGCAACGTGAATGTTAAATTAGAACTTATGCATGTTTATTGAAAAGCACACAACAACCGGCTTATAGGTTGCACCGTTTTGTATGTCGTACGTTCAAATTGATTTAATTCTATTTTTTAGAAAAACTACGACCGTATTTGTCATTTGAGATGTAAAAATAAAGGAAAACTATTAAAATATTTTTGAAAATTATTTTTTTATCATTACAAAAGAAAATTAAAACAAAATAAATGAAGAAATTTTAGAGTTTGTTTAGTTTTTCCAATATTTATTTTAAACAAAAAGATATGTCTATGACCCAGTTGTGGGTAAAATGTAGTACGACGCAATTGTGTTCCTAGCATTACTCTACGTCTACACAAAGACATTTTTATTTCTTAAGATTAGAAATAACTTCGGAAGAATAACGGGAAAACAATTTTATTTCCAAATTTGTGCTAAAGGATGGAGAATATGTACATGAGAAATGTTAAATTGTCTTTTTTATCGAAAATTTTAATTTATTTCGCATTTTTATTCTTTATTTGTATTTTCAAAACAAAATTAATTACTTTGCATTTTTCTTCTTGTTAAAAAGGGTAAAATTTTAAATGAGAACAATAAACTTAACAGCTTATGTTAAGCATTATTGCTCAGCTTTGTGTTTAAACATTTATTGCGAAATAGATTACGCAATAGATTTCTTATTGGTCCACACGTAACATTTTAAAAAGAGAGATAGAATTTGACAATTGCCACCATAAAAATGTCTACGTGTAGACCAGCAGGTTAAGTTGACAAGAAAACGAACAAAGAGTTTTAAACTTTTATGTATTAACAATAGGGTGGTTCCAACTTTACAAACATTTTTCTTTAACTAAGTATCGTAGATATATTTAATTTATCCTAATTATGTTAATTCTTTATTGAATATCTTTTAATTTAGATTACTATTTGCTTATGGTATAATATAAAACTCACTTTTTTGGGCAAAATATTTTTTGATGCCATCCTAATGTGGCACCAAAAATAAATAAATAGAAAACCAACAATTTTAAAAATTTTGAAATAACTTGAAAGATGTGAAGAAATCTTAAGCTTATGGGCTTTAAAATTATTTAAAAGTATTCGTACAAAATGTATAACCTTAAAGAAAATATATATATTTAGAGCGTATTTTGAAATCTTAACAAAAAAGTATAATTTTACTAGGATTTGTATTTTTATTTATTTTTTTGTTGATTTTCAATAAACATTTTTTAAGACTTCAATCAATTTTCTCTTTCGGTAATATTTCTCTCTCTCATATACGGATAACGTGTGAATTGTGAGACAACTAATAGAAAAAAAATTTACTTACAAATATTTGAATTATAAAGGATTTTTAAATTTTTTTACACAACAACACTCTATTTTATAATTTTTTGGAACACCGCACAAAACACAGAATATTTTTTTATTAATTTTTTATAACTTGTTTTCGAAATTAAAATGTACAACAGATTTTCAATTTTTAGTATTCAAAAATTTAAACAAATTGCATTTTAAAATATTTTTATAGAACTGTGCGTGAATTGGGAAAATAAAGAATCACCAACACAATTACATTTTTGTAACTAACACTTACTTAGAGCCAAGTATTTTTTCACTAACACACTCTTAGACATTAAGTACTCCTCCAAACCCTGCAAGCATTCCCTGCAAACATTTTCTATCGAAAGCTTAACTATATCGACTATATAGAATTCTGATCTACTATAGAATTCTATAGAATTCTGATCTACTTAGTAACACCGTTCAGGAAGAACTGTGCCACTAAGCGATAGTTCCTTTTGAGTAACGCTTTAGTCAGTATTGAATGTCACTAATTCGAATCTTCAAATCCCCACTAAAGCGTTACTCAAAAGGAACTATCTCTAAGTGGCACATTTCTTCCCGAACGGTGTTATTAAGTAGATCAGAATTCGTAACGCTTTAGTAAATTTTGTACGTCACGTATTAAGATCTACCATACCGCGGTAAAAAGTGTCTAATAAAAAATCCTAATTCGAATCTTCCAATTCCCACTAAAGCGTTACTCAAAAGATGCTATCTCTAACTATATGAGAATTCACTAAATGCTTGCAGGGATTTAGTGAAGTCTTTTTCGAAATAGTTCACTTCTTCGCCACTCTTAGAAGGGCAATAGAAGATTTCTCTCAATTTTCCAACAACAAAATATATTAGTATATGAATTGAATCTTCTAAACGTAACTTCTTCAATCACTATTGGTAGTTGTTTGGATAACAGTTACAGTTATCCAAAAACGAAAATACTATTTTTCAACGCCTTTGCTAGCATTTGGAAGATTGTCTTTTATCAGTCCACATAATCTGTCGAATTTGGCACTCTAAGATGATTAGTAGTAGAATGTGCAAAACTTTACAAAAACAATACACATTAAGTTCGAAATTTTATCATAAAATCATGATTTTGACGATTGTTTACATTTCATAATGGGGAAAATAACAAGCAGAAACAATATAACTTTGCTTAGTAAAAATATAAATTTTGAAGTGATTAGAATGAAAAAATATTGACATTAACTAAAATTATTTATGTAAGATCATAGTGAAAAAAAATTCGTAAGTTTTACTTATAAAAGGAAAATTAAGAAAATAAGGTAAGCGTTTTATCATAATTTAAAACAAATTATCAATATTTCAACTAGTTCTGGGCAAGCGAATACATTTAGGAAAACATTTTCATTTTCTATATAATTAAAATATGTTATTAACAATTTGAGGGCCAGAACATTTTGTTTTATATAAAATTCTTAATAACCTAAACAACATTTTTTAAAAGTGTGGGAGTTTGACTTATATACGACATGCCCACAGCACAAGTCGCTAATTTTCAGAATAATTTTCTATAGAACAAAAAATTAAAAATATATTAAAAATTTTACAAATCTATTCTGTGGAAGACTAAAATTTGTAGATACAGCAATCAAAATTTTGGGAATGCATCGTTTTTAAATTTGAAAAGGAATTTATAATTTTCAAAATTTTATTTATAATTTTCAAAATTTTATTTATAATTTTCAAAATTTTATTTATAATTTTCAAAATTTTAAACCAAATTTTTTTAAAGTTTGAAAATAATTCAAATGTTGTTATTGTTATAAAATAATTTCAAGAAATTGTTTTGTTATTGTAATGCCTAAAATGTGGAGTAGGTTGTCGTAATTTCTGGTTAAGTAGCGGTAAGTTTAAAAAATCTTAAATATTGGCAAAAATAACGAAAAAACTTTCATGGCCAAGATGAGATTTAAATAATGATTTGAAATGCTACAGCATCATTAAAATTTGTAATAGAGCATGGAAATGGTTAAACTACCATGTAATCTTTAATAAAGGGAATCCCCCTTTATAAAAATAGAAACATTTGAAAGAGAAATTAGAGAAAATTTGTTATAAATATTGCAGTCAGCTATTTGTTCAGCGAGAAAGTATGATTTTAAGAAAGTATATGATGTTCGAATTATAAAAAGTGTAATTGTTTTTCTGTAGCAAAACTGGCGATTTTAGAAAAAAATTAACTAAAAAAAATTTATTTATTTTAGTTACATAGAAAATTCAATACAAAATTAAAATAAATAATAATGTAGTCGTTATCGTATATTATATTACTGAAAAACATGCTGGAAATATCATAGCCCTTCTAAAAATCATACATTGTCGCCGAACATACTAATAATTGCAGAAAATGTTACAAATATTCTAATAGATGTTAAATATTAATTTGAACTCAAAATCTTTTTGTGCCATTAATTTCATTGTTTTCTGTAATAAATGCAAGGAAGTGTTATTTTTGTTATTTAAAAGTAAATTAGAATATTAATAATTATTCTTATTTTATTATATATACCTACTACAATAAATTTGAAAGAAACAAATATTCTTTTCTAATTTTGTACTTAAAATATTTCTTAGTATTCTTTTTAATTTATTTATTTTTTTTAATGTTATTTTAAATTGAAAATATTGTTGGGCAGTTAATTTCATTTTAAAATGTAAGTATTACTGGCACTATTATTTTAAAAATTTTATGCAAAATAGTTCTAAAATTCTTTAAATATTTTCTATCGAAAATGTAACTACATCGGCACACCGGGAAATTGATATGTATCGCTTATACTATCGAATTCAGATATAGTTAGAGATTAGCATCTTTTGATTAACGCATTAGTGGGGTTTGGAAGACTCGAATTAGGATTTTTTTATTAGACACTTTTTACTGCTTTATACTAGATCTTAATACGTGACGTACAAAATTCACTAAAGCGTTACGAATTCTGATCTACTTAGTAACACCTTTCGGGAAGAAATGTGCCACTAAGAGATAGTTCCCTTTGAGTAACGCTTTAGTGGGGATTTGAAGAATCGAATTAGCACCTTCCATTATATGCGTTTTACGTGACATTCAATACTGACTAAAGAGTTACTCAAAAAGAACTATTGCTTAGTGGCACAGTTCTTCCCGAACGGTGCTACTAAGCAGATCAGAATTCGATAGTAAAAGCGACGCATATCAACTTCCCGGTGTGTCGATATAGTTAAGCTTTCGATAGAAAATGTTTGCAGGGAATAACAAAGTATATCTTACTTTGTTATTCCTAAAAAAAGTATATCAAGTAACTTTGTTTAGGAATAACTTAAGGGATGAAAAAAGAATATTTAAGTTTTCAATCATAAAACAATTTTAATCACTTAATTCATTTTACTTTTAAAATGTTTTGTGAATCGAACGTTTCTCACAACAAAACTAATATTAAATATTTCATTTTCACCTACTAAAAACCACAATACAGAAAAAACTTTTCCACTAATCTTGCTTTCTCTGCATATTAAATTTTATATAATTATTCAACATTTTTATTCCTTTTTGACCCAAAAAAGTCACCTATCAGAACATTTCAATTCCTTGTTAACACATAATAATTCTCTTAACAAAAGCACTATTTTTCATTGCAATAAAATAAAAAAATTAAAATTTAAGTCACGTTTTTAGGTGTATTGTTGCCATATTAAATATGAAAAAAAAAAGAAATAAAACAAAAACTACAAAAAAATACCAAAAACGTTTAATTGGATTAACTAAATGTTGACAAGGGTGTATTAAAAAAGTAAATGGTGGCAATAAAAAATTCCATAAATGAAAAAAAAACATAAAAAAACAAACAATTTTTAACAAGCTGCGTTAATAATTACTAGTAACAAAAACAAAGCGAATAATAATATTAATAATAACTAAATAAATAAAAGTGTTTTCTAACAATTGTAACACTTAACTAATGTGCCATAGTTTGTAGCGGTTTTTCGATTCTAGTTTCAGTGTTAAAAATAACAAGAAAACACATTTTGTTGTTAATGTTTAACAAATATAATAAAATATAAATATGTAATATGTGTGAGTAGATCATATATTTATTTTATGTATTATTTTTAGTCTAATATTAAATATTTATCGTTTTTTTTTTTTTTTTTTTTTTGTTTGCTTTTACAAATTTTTAACATTTTATTAGTTGTTAAAAAGGCTCGAGCCAAATTTAGTCTCAAAGTTGAAAAAATATTTGTGAAATATTTAATTTATGAAATAAAATAACAAGTATTTTTTATAAAAATTAATTATGAATTTTAGAATTTATTGACCAATTATGGTAAAGAATTTTTAAAATTACACACTTTTTATGTTAGGCTTAAAATGATAAAAGATTGATAGACATGAAATTGCTATGTATTAAATGTTTTTAATACCCTACACCACCATAGGTGGTTGGGGTATTATACGTTTATGCTGATGTTTGTAACGCATAGAAAACCCTATTGGACTCACCCACTTAGACTCAGAATCACTTTCTAAATCGATCCAACGAAGTCCGTCCGTCCGCCTGGCTGATTGTCCAAGTAAATTTGTGCACAAAGTACAGGTCGCAATTTTGAAGATAATTTAATGAAATTTGGCACGTAGGACTTCCACGACACAAGGACAAAGCCTATTGAAATTGGTTATGATCGGTCCATTATTTCACCTAGCCCCCATACAAATGTCTTCCCGGAATAGGGGTTTAACGATCATAAATGCCTTAAATATAGCAATAAATTCGGTGTAAGGAAGTTTTGTATAAGTATCAATCTTTGTGCCAAATTTCATGAAGATCGGTCCATAACTGACCATAGCTCCCATATGAAATCCTCTTCCGAAAATCATACACATACTAGTATCAGGATTATATTCGACACAAATAGGTTTTATATAAGTAGAAATCATAGTGACAAATTTTATGAGGATCGCTCCATAATTTACCATAGCTCCCATACAAACCCACTTCCTGGAATCACCCCAAAATGCATAAAATCATCTAGACATCAGTAACAACGTATTAATCTGTATTTGTATATTTTATGTTACATTTAGTAAAATTGGCCATAGGTGGAATATAAGTCCCATTCCAGAATTTGTAAGATCCTACACAATGGTGTAGGGTATCATATAGTCGGTCTTGATCGACTATATATTTCTTTCTCGTTTTTAATTTGTTCTATAATTTTCTATAATTTTTTAAAACAAGGTTGGCATAATAATTGGAAAAGGCAAAATATTTAAAATATTTAAAATATTTAAAGAAAAAATATTCTAATTATAAAAACTCTTTTAGCTGAGAACACTTTAAGGGCAATTACAAAAATAAGATATAATAGGATATTTTGTGAAGTATGTTACATTTATATAAATTTTAATTTTGATAAGAAATATATACCATTTGTTAGGTATTTACCTCCAAAAATGCACAATATTACAAAAGTATTATTAAAATCGGTTATCCACTTTGTAAAGAAATAAAAACAACAATTTCTTTGCAATTTATATCGAGATTATCAACTTGAAAAAGTTGTTCGCAATTAGGAAAGTTTAAAAATGTTTATGCTTTAGCTGGAAAACATAAAATATTAATAATATCTAAAAATACATTTTTTAACTGTAAACTTTTTATATTTAAATGCTAAGTGTATCGAAGCACATCGTTTTAAATTTAAATAGGAAGGATATTTTTGACGAAAATTTTTACACATAAAGACCGTATTTTTTACAAATATTTGATACAGAAAGACTTACGGTTTGACTTTGGAAGGTCCTCTGCACAAGTTCAAAGTAAAAATTTATAAGGAAAAAAATTCAAAAAACAAAAAATGTTCAGAATTGTATTATTGGCCAATAACTTTGAGATATCTGAATAATATCAAAAAAAAAAATTTCATAGATTTACGCCTTTTTTATTGCTTGAGTAACAAACACATTTTTATAAAAAATCATATTTTATGAGAATGTGTATTAAAGCTTATAACTCATAAACTAAAATATATTTTTGAATAAATTATTTTTTTGTGAATTGATATATTCGTAGCACTCATTTTCCAGATATGTTTTCTCACTAAAATAATTGTACTTGGATTTGTAAAACCTTAAGTTGTTGTTCGCATTTTTTAAGATTTATTTTTATTATTTTTTTTTTTTTTATTCCTAACAAGGTGCCAAAAAAATGCTAGAAATTTTAGTAAAATGCATAAATAATTTTCCTGGGAATTGAAAGCATTAGAAATCTTAGTCCAGAAACAATTTTTGAATTATACTTTAAACCACCAGACGTACGATAAGTGAAATGTTTTTGTGCATATATTTGTAACGATACAAAAAATTTCGGTTCTTCATCTTAAAGTAAATCGTTTGACACATTATCACTTTCTTTGTTGATTTAACGATGCTTGTCCGTCTGTCTGGGTGGTTGATGATAATGCATGTAAACTTTTTACGTAACAGTACAGGTCACAAATTTTAATACAATTTAATAAAATTTGGCAACTACGATTTTGCCCAAAAAAAAAATTCTGAATTGCTAAAATAGATTATACTAAAAATTCATTTATAGAAAGACCTACGATTGTACCAAAATTTTGATTGTAGAAAGATTTAAAATTTTTTGAAAATTTATTAATAAGAACCCTAAAATTGTTTTTATAAAAAGGTCTACAATTGCACTAAAAATTTTTTAATAGAAAGATCTACGATTGCACAAAAATGTGTTTAAATAAAGGCCTAGTAAATTGTGATAAACATTTTAAATTAAAGTTTTGATGATAGACCCACAATTTTATTCATAATTGTATATATAAACCTTACGATTGTATTAAAACTTTGACTTCAAAAGGTACAATATGCTCATAATAACCATATTAAATTTGCATAATTTTTTTATTACAATTTCAAAAAGTCTCACAATATATCCAGCTACCAAAATATCACTACTGTCATATCTAAAAAAAAATATCACATCAAGCGTTAAATTTTTACGTTGACAATAATGGCGATGCCAATCACAAAATAATAACGACAAAGTTGATGGTATTATGGTGAAATACTTAACGTAATTTAATAGACAAGTTAACGTTAACTAATAAAAGAAAAAAATAAAAATGCTACAGAACAGTAAGTTAACTTTCACAACAGCAAAAGCAACAAATTAAGCATTATAGTTCTTTTTGTATGATTTTTGTTACAGTCAATGAGCTTTTCACAAATAACAAATAAAGCTACTGGAAATATATTTTCCTACTAACAACAACGAAAAAAAAAAACAAACATCAACAATAGATTACTACAATAATGCTCTATTCGATTTGTAACAAATCGAAATAGCTTAAACAAAATAAAAATTATCTCAAATGTAGCAGCTAAAGAATACTGATTTTGCATTTTAATAAATACTAACTAAACCGTGCAAAAATTCCAAAAAATAAAAAAAAAAATAAAAAATTTAAATGTGAAAACTACAAAGACTGTACTCACAGAATTAATAGTGGCCCCTTTTTCTCAATTCTTTTTTTCTTCCAAACAATATTATAACGAAATTGTTAGACGATGATATTACTATACATACACTGGTGCATATTCCTATAAACGCACCTCAATTTTTTTTATCAACTTACCAAGAAATGGAGATAAAAAATAATTAAGGTGCTACAAATTAATTTTTTAAATTATTTAATGACTTCACTTAAAAAATTAATAACAAAAAACTTAAATGTACATTAAATTTTTTTCATTGTCATTTTAGTAGTTTAATGCTATTTTTATGACATTTTCCTATATAAGCACTTAAACAAATAAACCAATTTAGTATTAATAATGTGTTGAAGAACATTTGTCTTTAATAACTATAAAAATACGATCTGGCATTGATTCTACTAATTTTTTAAGAAAATCACTGTCAATTTCTTCCCAGACTTGCCAAACTTTTAGCTTTAACTCTGTTATTGTCGTTATGGTTTCATTCTGTGCATTTCTTGAGTAGAATTTACGGACCATGTACTCCCACAGATTCCCCATTGGGTTTAAATCTGGACTGCAAGCCTGCCAGTCCAATAATGGAATATTATGTTCATTAAACCATGATTTAGATTGGTTCGAGACATGGATTGTAACTTTATCCTGTTGGAATATACAATCTTCATCCATTTTTTTTATCCATAAATGAGAGAAGAGCATCTTTAAACAGTTCACTATAAATTTCACTTCATTTATTTGGCACAAAACATATTTTTGATTTTGCTGCAACAGAAAAGGCTGCCCAAACCATAACATTGCCTCCAACGAAATTGCGTTTCGACCGTCCAAATTTATTTCCTTTTCATCAAAAAAGATTTCTTTATTCCACTGATCTGTCCATTTCATGTATTTGCGCGCATATTTTAAACGATTTTCCTTATGATCATGTTTTAACATTAGCTTATATTTTGGTTTTTTAAATTTTATGTTACCATTATTAATTTGCCTTTTTGTTAATTTTTGATTATTTTTTGTTGGTTTCCGCACTCCGTATTTCTGCCTTTTCTTAAGAAAACCTTGATAACTTCCTCCGAACGGTTAATTTTTCGTCCTGTTTCTCTGTTAGAACAGACTTGATCACGAAAAAATTGAATTTGAATTTTTTCCTGATCTGTAAGAAAAGTTCTTTTGGGTATCCTTTAAGTTGATAAAATTTCTCAATTAAAACAAAATTACTTCCAGTAAACAGAGATGTTGTCATCTGAAACTTACCTTAAGTGAAACAAAGAACTAAAACTGTTAATATGTTCTGATAGCCAAATTAAAAAAAATAAAAGCAAGAAACAAATATTTCTTACATAAAAAATGTACCGTTATATCACGAATTATTGTAACAACACAACATTGTTTTTGGTTAAGAGAAACGAATATACCTCAAAAAAAAGTAAAATTTTAAATGCATTTAAAGGAATATGCACCAGTGTATACGTGTTTAAGTCAAATATAAAATAACAAAATGCTGCAGTTAGTTAGTTTGTCTGTCTGTCCGTCTAGTTATTTTGAGTGGATTTGCAGTCATCATATTCCGTTGTCTCATCTAGCAGTTGCACAAATATAAATTGTCATTCTATTGTCATTTTCCCGTCATCTGCATCGTTTACATTGTTATCGATAGATAGATGGCTGAATGAATGGATGGATGAATGTTCTATTTTTATTACAAAAGATTAATGCAGTTTTTTTTGTTTATTTATTTATTCAGTCACTACTTTCAACAGAATTTTACGTATTTTGGTAACGTTTGTAATATGTTTATTTGTTTTTTGTATGCGCTTTTTTACTGCTGCTGTGTGTGGCTACTACTGCTACAAATGTCTTTTGTGTTTATAGACTTTAGACTCTATGGAATTGCAATTGAATTGCAAAATTTATTTATTCGATCAGAATATTTTATGCGCATGTTTTGATCTTACGATTCTTTCAACAATTTGTATTGGAAGGGGAAGTAGAATAATTATTACAAGAGCTATGATTCAACCAAATATTTGACTAAAGAAATATCAAATATTTGACTGCTAACTATAGTATAGAAAGTCACTCTGGTACAAAATGAGATTTTTGTTTAAATTTTTCTACAGTATTTGACTAATAAGTCAAAAATTTATCTATAGAAGACATATAATTGAATCAAAAATTTTACTATAGCAATAGATTTTAAGCTACAAACTTTACTATAGAAAGATTGGCAATTTGGCAAATATTTGACTATAGAAAGACCGAACTATTTTTTTAAGACTAATGATCAAGCCAAAGGCCAAAAGACCTACAATTGAATTAAAAATATGGCTACAAAAGAATTAGATCAAATATTTCACTATAGAAAACTAACGATTTAACCCTGTATTTGAAAAGTTATTTAGATAAACAAAATTAAAAGTTCTTGAAATTTGTAGATAGAAAAATTAGCTAATATTTGGCTGCAGAAATAGTCAAGATAATAGTAAAAATTTGGCTATAAAAAGAACAACAATTATAGCAAACTTTTCTTTGTAGATTTAGTAGCGTTCATAGTAAAAGTTTTAGTGTACAGAAATATTTAGTTTTAGCAAAATAATTTACTAGAAAAAGAATCAAGAGTGTTATAAAAATTTGGCTATCGAAATAATCAAGAGTATAGGAAAGATATAGCTGTATAAAAAATCACAATTGTGGCAGTCGCGATTATGCCAAAAATTTTACTTCAAAAGTGTTGCGATTGTAGCAAAAATTTAACTATAAAAAGAGCCATAACTGAAGCCAAAATATGACTAAAAAAAGAGCTACAGTTGTAGCACAAATAGAGTAACATTCGCAGTAAAATTTAAACTATAGAATGAGTCAAAACTGTAGAAAAATTTTACTATATAAAGAGACATAATTGAAGCATTAATTGGGCTATTGAGAAATTAACATTTGAACTAAAACTTTTACTATAGAAAAATCCAAAAATTGATACAAAAAAAAAAACTTAAAACTTTTAGATAGAAAGAAATGGGATTGTATCGAATATTTGCTCATAAAAACAGTCAAGATTGTAACAAAAATTTGTCTATAAAAAGAGACGTAATATCAGCAAACTTTATTTGTAGATACGTTATCATTTATACAATTTTGTCAAAGCAAAACTACTACAAAAAGAGTAACAATTGCATATAAAAGATATCAAAAGTTTTCCACAAAATTTTGCTATCGAAATAGTCAAGAGTGTAAAAAAGATTTAGCTCTATTAAAAAACACACATTTGCAGAATGCAAAAAAAAATTAACTTCAAAATTGTCGCGATTGTAACAAGAATTTAACTTTAAAAAGAGCAATGGTTGAAGCAAATTTATTATAGCAAAAATTTGGCAAAAAAAACTACAATTCTAGAAAAAAAAGAGCCTCAGTCATAGTAGAAACTACAAGAAGCTATAAAAAGAACTAAAACTGTAGCAAAAAAAATTACTATAAAAAAGGCAATAAATATAAATTAATGTTATAATAAATATTATAATTATGCTATAGAAAGACGTACAATTGAATGAAAAACTTAAATATAGAAAGTCTAATGATTAATTCAAAAGTTTGACAAGAGGTGACTGAAAACTGAACCAAATATTTAGCCTACAATTTAGTCAAAAATTGACAATTGTATTAAATATTTTATTATAAAAGGACTAAAAATTTAACTGAAATTTTTATCGTAAAAAGACTTACGATTTATCTATATATTTGACTGCCGAAATCTCTTTTATTAAAACAAAAGTTTTAGTTGTAAAAACATTAAAGATTTAAGTAAAAATTTTACCGTAGAAGACCCCTATGATTGAAAAAAAATTGATTAACAAAAGTTTTAAGTCTTTTGAATGAACCAAAGATTTCATTATAAAAAGTCCCACGATTGAACCAAATCTTTGTCTGCTAAATGACCTACTATTAAACAAAAATTCGATTCCCTAAATTTGAATTATTTACCACTTTATTAATGTTCTTTTTTTCGCAACATTTTGCAATAAACAATTATTTATTTATTTTTTCTCTAGCCGTTTACAAATCTTTTAAGGCATTTGTATTGGCTATTAAGTTATCATAACTATTAAACTAGCAACAATCGACTATAAAGTCCCCAAAAAGAAGCAACAGCAACAAAAAAACTGTTAAAAAATGTTCAAATTTTTATTAACACTTTGACATAGTTTGTTTGTGCATGTACATATGTATGTATATACTAATATATTGTGCATTTTTGGTCATGTAATAAATTATAAACAAAACCAAATAAATGTACAGACAGAATAAAAAAACAACTTAGACATAAAACACATTTTCATGTAATTTGTAAATATTAATTAACTCAAAAATATTTGCTATTTTTTTGTAAAGTTTTTCTGCAGCTTGTATTGTTGCTGTTATTGTCAGCTATAATTGTTAAATGTATTTTTTGTAAAATTTTATAATTTGAAGTATGTAACGAACATACGAGGTGAATAAATAAGCTTTTGTTGTTGTTGTTTTTTTACAAATTTTTTGATGCTAAACACAAAATTAAGTAATAATTTATTATAATAGAGTTAATAAATATTTATTAAATATATTTTTCCCATTATAATTTTTTGATTTATCTAATGTAATTTTAAAGATGTAATGGAGACTTAATATGAATTTAACATATGAATTTAAATAAACAAATTATTCATTTACCTATTTTGTTTTCCCTTTAATATTTAATTCCTTTATACCTCTGACTTTAAACAAAACTTTATTTAGTATTACTTTACTAAAGTAATATTTTAAGTTTCTTGTCTTAATATATATATATATATATATATTTTTTTTTCTTATATTTGTTCTCTGTTTTATTTATAGGCATTTTAAATAATAATCATAAATTTTAATTATACAACTAAACTATATTTGTGCTCTAGAACAAAAACAAAAACAACAACAACTAGAAAATACATGAGAAAACATATGACAAAAACTACTTGCTCAAAGTAACATAACATAAACTATTTCAATTTTTATATTATTACCCACATTCAATTCATACGTGCATGTTTTAAAATTCTATAACGAAGTTATAGTAAATTTGTTGTTACATTCAAACAACATCAACTACCAGTTTGTCATTTTTCTTCCGAATATGGTTAAAAACATGAAACCGCAATAACAAAACGTCAAAGAAAAATCACTTACAACAAACACATACTATGTAGATAGCTAAAACAAAAGATTATAAAACGACAACAAGAAAATTTAAACAGATCCTAATGTAATGATCACGTCATCGATCGATCAACGTTTATTTTATGTGTGTGTGTGTTTTTTTTTTTTTTTTTGTGTATGAAAATTTAAGATAAAATTTAAAACGACATTTTAAAATTTAATAATTTATTCTTTAGCAAACAGTAACATATGTTTTGAAGAAAAAATAATACAAACAAGTGGAAGTGCTATATTCGACTGGGTCGAATTTTGTATACCCTTCACAAAGTCTATATTGCGTAAATGTACAAATTTATTAAAACTTTAATTTTATTAAATTACATTTCTGTTGAAGAAGAAGAAATCTTGAAGAACGGATTGTTTGGTTTAGTGTAGAAGTATACCTCATATTTGTAAATAGACGTTAACTTGACATAGAAAACTTGTAATACAAAGAGTCCCCGAAAATTGGGCATATGACTTGGGAAGATCGCTCAGACCATCTGTGTTGAATTGACGAATAAAGAAGAGATATAAAAACTATTTAATTGTAAAAATGAAAATTATTTAATAGCTCCCACCAAGTATTTAAAAAATTTATATTTCTCTTTTACTTAAAAGTAAAACAAACTTCTTCAAAATTACTCCCTAAAAAGACCCCAGAAGCGCCTGGATCTAAGACACAAATCCACGAAACATATATACCTATATAATGAAATGATTTACCTTATTATCTATATTTTAAAAACCTAAAATACAGTTAAAGTTATCCTCCATATATCTAAACGGTAAAACAATTGTTCGAATTCTTGGTCAGGGATCGAACTCATGATCATCACAAACCCAAGCGGTATATCACATCGATGTATTGAATTTAAAAAATTTATAAAGTCTAAAATGCAATAATAGTTTTTCTTTTATAAAAAACACATCAACATGCTTAGAAATTCCTGTCAAATTAAGTTTTTTTAATAATAATATAATATTTCATATTTTTTTTAGAAAAAACAGAAAATTGCAAAGAGTCCTGGTTTTACAAACCCAGGCTTGACAATGTGTAGTCTAGAACACTTTCTTTAGCCTATTCAAACTCATAACTTTTCTATAGAAAACTATTTATATATTGTTGTATATGAGATAGAAAATATTACTCAAATTAGGCGAAGATAATTGGAAAAATTTTAGATTTCGCTGAATTTTAATACCAAGATTCTCGCCACATATCAGTTGTAAGAGAAATGTATTTATTGGACTATTGACTTGAAAAAATTCGTTTCAACACTCAAACGGTCAGAGAAATGTTTCCAAAAGTTATTTTTAATCATAGCAATATTTTTAATTTTGAAGTTCTAGATATATATTTCAAGAATTTCATATTAATTCACCCTTCATTTTATGTGAAGGGTATAAAAATTTTCTTTTTTTTAATTTTACATAACCGTAGAAAGTACCAGGTAGCACCAAATTTTTGACTACGGAAATAGTCTGGATTTATTTAGTTATAAAAGGAGCTACAATTGTAGCAAAACTTTGTTCACAGAAAAAAAAATTCATATATTTGAACATTTGAACATGACTTTTTTTCTCAAACTTTTTTCATAAAAAATAAAATTTTGTTCATAGATATTATTAAATTGTTCATAATGAAAATTTTAGTAATTTTGAAAAAATTTTGTTAAAACTAAATTTGGTTTAGTTTTATTAGATTTGATTGCAAATGGTAAATGAAAATAGTTATACATGAAAATAATGACAACAAACGCCTTAAAATGGCTAAATTTTAAGAAAAATCTATAAAAAAATAATGTTTAGAAATTTTCATAATTTCGCTCGCATTCTGCAGCACATCATTTTGATAAAAAGTGCTTCTCTTCTGTTCCTATAATGTAGCTAAAAATCATTAAAAATCTAAAATTTTCCGAAGAAAATTTCAAACATATTTTACAAATTGAAAATATAAATGAAAATTTAAACAATTTATTTTAAGACTTCTTAACTTTTGATTCATTTCAAAAAATGTAAAAAAATGTTAATATTTGAAACATTATTCTTAAATATTATGAACTGAAATCAATGAAAATAAATTCTTATATTTATGCACAAACTTTTTTCTGTGTTTGTTTTTAGTAAAATGTACATATTTATATGTAATTGTAGAAAACTTCTGGCTACAAAAATAATCATAATCGTAGTATAAACTTTACTATGGAAGGGTTCGAAATTGTAGCAACAATATTACTATGCAGAAACCTAAAATTATAGGAAACAATTGGTTAGAGAAAGAGTCACAATTATAGAAAAAAATTTGATATTTTGATTGTTGAAAAAATTTTACTATAAAAAAAAAAATCACAATTGTAGCAAAAATTTAGCTAATTGTAGCAGAAATAGCATCGCAATCGTAATAAAAACTTATCTACAGAATGGGTCAAAACCATAGCACTAATTTTACTAGAAAAAATGGACATAATTGTAGCAAATTTAGACTTTAGAAAGCCTTAAAAAGTCACAATTGTAACAAAAATTTAGCTTTATAAAAAGTCACAATTATAGCAAAAACTATTATAAAAACAGAGTTGTGGCTTTAAAAATAATCACGATTACTTCAAGTAAAAAATAGGTTATAGAAAGAGTCCTGATTGAAGGAAAAATTTAACTGTAAAAAGATTAACTATTACAAGAAAAATTTAGTTAAAGTATGAGCAACAATTGTTCCAGAAAATTTAGATATAAAATTATTAAAATTTTTAGCAAAAATTCAGTTAAAAATAGCCATAGTAATAGCAGAAATGTAATTGTAGAAATATTATAAATTGTAGAAAAATTTTTACTGCAATTTATGTTATATTATCATAATTGAAACAATAGAAAGAATCCATATTGTACTAAAAATTTTGCTATAAAGAACGTAACAATTGTAGCAAAAATATAGCTAAAGAAAGATTCAATATTGAAGAAAATGTTAGGCTATTGAAGAAGCTATAATTATAGCAAATTACAGACTATAGAAATTACAGTAATTGTAGCAAATAATAGGCTATAGAAGAAGTTAAAAAAAACCAATTGCAGCAAAAATTTGGCAAAATAAGTCACAAAGGCTTATCTATCAAATATTAGGCCATAACAAAAAATTTATAATTGTAGCAAACATTTTGCTATAGAAAGAGTTAAGTTTCTAACAAAAAGTTGACTTTAACTATTGAATATATTGTCGCAAAAATTTTTCTGTGCAAACAGATATCATGATTGTAACTAAAGCTTGATTATAAAAAGGCCAAAAAATGTAGCAAAAATCTTACAGTAGAAACTTTCGTTATTATAGCAACAATTAGTTATAAAAAGAATCCCAATTAAAGCAAAAATTTTGCTATAAGAAGATTTAAATTTGTAGCAAATTTTTGCCAAAGTAAGCAAAAAAGTCGACTAAAAAATATACAAAACTATAGAAAATATTTTACTAAAGAATCAGTGGCGATTGTAGCAAAAACTTTATAATAAAAAGAATCATGATTGTAACAAAACTTTGACCTAGAAACACCATGATCGTTCCAAAGTTGTTCCAAAAAAAAATTCAGCAACAGAAAGAGTCATTAATGTCATAAGTATTTGATTACAGAAAAAGGAACAATTTTAACAAAAAATTTACCAGAAAGTCTTACAATCGTAGCGGAAAATTATATTATAAAAATATTCAAAACGTAGTAAATATTTTGCTGAACAAAGAGTCTTTAATATTGACTCCAAGACTTTGACCATAAAAAGATTATAAAAAAACTCACTATTGTAACAAAAAATTTATATAGAATTTGTATTGAATTTATAAAATCTCTCACAACTAAAGCAAAAATTCGAAAGATCTATGACTATATATAAAATTTTAGTCTATAAAGACACACGATTCTAATAAATTGTTTCTTAAAAAAAAGTCAAAATTTTTATTCAAAATTTTAATAACAAAAAGACATATGATTGCTAAAAAGAATTTCACTAGAAGTAGCCATGATTGTAGTTAAGAATTTGACTTCAGAACTTCCAAAAATTGGACCAAACAGTTGCAACTAGAAAGATTTATGATTGTAGAAAAAAAACGTTTATAATTATAATAAAATCTTAACTATATAAAGACTCTTTATTAAACTCAAAATTTTACAATAAAAAAAAACCTAACATAATATAAATTTATCTAAAAAACAAGGACCTAAAATAACTCCTCTTAAAAACTTATTATTTCTATTATAAACTTCAACAAACTCTAACATTTTTAAATCATATTTCATTGCATTTAAAGTGACCCCTTGTGTATTATTTAACATTAATAAATCAATTAGTTTCATTAATATTTATTAAAAAAAATTTCCTACTAATATTTCACAAAAAAATTTCATTCTCACATTTTTAGTTTTTTATTCTTGCATTTAAAATATGAATTATTTATGGTGTTAAAAATTAATTTAAAATTATTTCAACAAATTGTTAAAAATCACAAAAATTATTTTTTCATTGTAGGATACCCTCTACAAACATACTCGTACTTTTATCCATGTTTGTCAGTCAGTTGTTTTATCTATTGTAACTGACATTGAATTGCGTGCAATTTTCTTGGCATGTCATACAAATCACCTCAGCAAAATAAAAATAAAAAATCAAAAAAAAACATCACAAACAACAAGCACCCAGACAAGTCAACTCAATTGAAATGCACGTCAAAGTCTTATAAATCATTTTCATTGTAAAAACCAAAAAGAAAAAAAAAATTCATTATGCTCCTGCTGAGCAAATAGTCAGAAAATATTAAAGATAAGTGTGCTTAGGGGAAAGAAAAGTACTTTATCATAAATTTAAGTACAAAGAATATAACGCTGCTATTTATTAAAAAAAAAGTGCATTAGAAAGGTAATCAAAACAAAATGTCCTTAAATAAAAATTAATTTTCCTTTAAAATTTGCCCTTTAAATATAAATGTTCTTTATTTTATTCTTACCAAAATATGTGAAAACATTGTCTGTTAATTTAAATTCTTCAAATCCCCTGTGTTTTAATTTAAAATACTTCAAAATATTTATTTTGTTCTAAAATCCTTTTAAATAAATAAAATGTGCAACATTGTTTAACCACAATTTACACATATAAGTTCTAAGAAATTAATCGGCAAATATGTTTTGGTATTAATTTAAAAATTTATTTAATTTTCTACTAAAATTTTTATGGTCTAATTGGCTTTGCAAGCTTTTTTTGCTCTAACTCAAATGTTTTTCATATACAAAAAAAAATAGTTAATTTTTTAAAACATTAAAAAAAAGTAAAGCTTACAATAAAACAATTTTCCAGTATCACACATTTTTTCTTGCTGAATTGTTATTATTTATTTTTGTTGTAGTTGCTATTAAAACTAAGTAGAGAGATCGTTTTAATAGCAAAATAAATATGTGTGAAAAATTTTAACACCTTAAATAAACATGACTGAAACATGTACACAAACATACCTACACTAATAAATAAATAAAGCCAGTAACCCAATGAACAATTCGATTTACTAATAGATATCAATTCACTTGTCCATTGATTGATGTCCATTGATTGTTGTAAATAAGTTTTGTAAAGCCCCTGATAATGACACCTGAGGAATTTTTAATATCACCTCTTGCATTTTGGGGAAGTCTTAACCGCATTTCATTGACCAAGTGAGAATTGTATAGAGGGCAATGGTATTTTCTTTATTGACTGGATAACATTATGTTCTCCAAGAGGCACAAAGAAAGGATTTTTAATAAGATGGCTCTATGTTGAAATCGAATAAAGCAAAATGTGTGTGAGGTTTCATGTATAAAAACAACAAGCCCGGATTCCTTTATATAGCCCGCATTGTAAAATTAAACAACAACTTAGAGGGCAACAGAAAATAAACAATAATTCTATGTATTTTCTTTTCATTTCTTTTTTTACTTCAAAACTTTTTCAATTTTGTTTACGAAATTCATATAAATTTTTGAAAATATAATATATATCGTTCTTGTTCGACAATTCATGTCACCTCTTATACTCTTCAATTGTTCATACACTTAGGAAACATACATTTCATTTAATTTAGCCCTAATTCTTTTGGCTATCATTAATCTGTAACACTCCCTATCCAAAGTCGTTTTCCAAAGAGTACGGCAAACTATATCACCGTGCAAAAAAAAACACTCTAAACAGTAACTTTTTGTAGATACATTACCACCAGGTAAACCTTATGTGAGTGAGATGGCTTAAAAAAAATCCATTTCCAAAAGCTTCAAATCCCGCTCAGCAAAAAAAATATATGTTCTTTATGATCGCTGAGTTTAAGAGCATGCATTAGACGAATCTTGCACTGAACAGGGCCAAACCCTGTACTTTTAGTCACAACGGCTATGTTCTCGGCCTATCTGCCTGCTTTTTTGTCAAAACAATTTTGAGAAATAAAGTTTTATAATTTAGATGTACTGTTTAATCGTGTTATGAGCCTCGATCATTTGGCATTAATGACTGAATAATTAATAAAATATTTGTCGCAGCAAAAACAACATGGCCACCAGAGAATATCAGCATCGATCTAGAACTCTATAAATATAAATATTTCGTATTCTTTCAATATTTATTATAACAGGAGGATATTTAAAAAAATAATCGCTCTATACCAGAAAGGCTCTTTCAAACAATCATAACAGTATTCGCAATTTCGAACTCTGCTATTCTTGATATTTTTATCTGAGCTACGCAATTAGTTTCCGAAACCATTCCGAACAAATGTTTTCGAGATTTTTAATAATAATATTTGGTCGAGAGAAAACTTTTCCAAACACTGGCTTACTATGCACATGACTGAGCGTAACAGGCCAGTCAGAGGGATTTTCAGACAGCCATTGAACAGCTATTATTCAAGATTTTAAATCAATTGTTTTGGACGTAAGTTTTAAGCTGACATTAAAAACTCTAATGAAGCGGAAGTGGAGTTTATGGTAAAACTTTACTCTTGAATGTCCAACATAGTACAGAAGAAAGACCGGAAAGGTATCAAAAACTTCATAAGCAAAATGCGTATTATCTAATTCTCCGTACGCTTCAGATATCTATTATGATCGGAGAATGATTCTCAGATCTGACATAAGGATTTGGAGAAGAGCATAACATCTATATCGTAACGAGGGACTCATGGATGTTTCTTTCAGAATTAGTCATGTTATGATTACTGTCAGATCTTTCTATCAAACGTAATGAAAAAGTATGTAATATGGAGAATCATTTATACAGTATGCACTGTATTCTAGCAGACTATTTTCTCAGCATTCCCAGAGAGACTGATATGATTAAAATAGTTTTTCCGAAACGTCATATTCCTCCCATCCGTGGCCAAAAAAAAAATCATATGAAAAATTATTCAATGTTGTGAAGTGATTTTTCGTCATTTTTTAATTATAATTTCCTTCGAAAAATTACCCAAAACTTAAGAAATGCGTAAGTTTAGGTTGATTTTCCGATTTAAAAGAATTTTTTTAAGCTAGAATAAATAGGCTAGATTTATCTTTTAAAAGGCTAAACTGGCAACACTGCCCATAAATAAGAACATTTGTAACTGACATTTGAGTTTATGACAATAACTCGAAACTCTTCTGTCAAGAGTCCAATTTTTATATCTGCAAGCCTACTCTTGAGGCATAAGAAATTTCACAAAGAAATTTTTACCTATCATCTGAAAAAGTACAACTAATTTGTTTTTTTGGGCACTGAGTATTAGCTAAAGTTAAAGAGTTATTTGTAATAATAGTCTGTTGAACAAAATATCTGGGATTTGTTTTGGCCACACTATGCATTTAAACAGCAAAGGCTCTTTTCCGTTTTTACTGATCCAAATAAACTTGGTAGTTGGAGTAGTCGGTGCACTGACGGTAGTGAGATTTACTGTATGAATCTTAATTTCCACAGGGGTTCCTAAATGGAGGTGCGTAGTAACGCTTTAGGGGGAAAAGGAGATCGAAGCCGATCGAAGATCGATGGTATTAAAATATCTAATAAAGTCACTAAGTCTTGTCTCTATTATCCAGAGCTCGTGAATGTTTCCCATAGACTTCTAATTGGAAAAATTTACTTTATTATTGTGATTTTTGATGTGATTTAACCATGGCGCCTAGTTAATACCCTCTATTTAATGCTACCAGATATTACCCTTTTTGACGACTATTTTTTCGTCCGCGAGATGAATTTTTGTGAGAATTTCTAATTCAGTAGACGTGCTCGCCTAAGAGCATACTATCACACAGATCATTCCAGATAAAAATAATATATACCAATGGCTACGAACAAGCTGCATGTTACGGAATTAATTCTTCGAAAGAAACGGTCGTTGGAGAAGTTCGAACACTTACAAAGTTACCAGAAGTCCAGGATCAGAGCTCAGATCAAGACAATCTAAAAACTAGAGATAAACTCTTCCTATTCTCTACTCATTTTCTTTGCTTATGTTCGCCTCTGCCGGAGAAAAGCGTTTCCTAGGTGAACTCTGGTCTGGATATTAAATGTGGTATAAATTTGGGATTTTCTGACTCTGTACTTGCAGTATCAGAAGGGGCCCAATGGTTGGCCGAAGTGAATTTAGACTTTGGTCCAATGGTCTTTATAACCTAATCTGCTGATACATACTTAGACACATATTCAAACGGTGTAAATAATTTTACTTCTATTGCACTGATACTATCAGACTCATCTCTCGGTGCTTCTTGCTACTCAGCATGATCGTATGTATCATAAACTATTAAAAAAGGCAAGAAATTGAGTTTATTACAATCTACAAAATTTTACGGTTTAAACCAAAAAAAAAACTAATATTTTTTTAACAGACCAATTTTTCTATTACAAAACCTTTAAAGCTTTAATTAGAAAAAGAAAAAATATGTTAGTGATTAACAGAGCTGTAAATGAATCATTCATTTTTTAATTAATTCGCGAATCATTCATGCACTGAATTAGCGATTTTTTAATTAATTCTTTTCACACAAGAAAATGAATTGAATGAAATTCGAGTCAATTCAAATGAATTTGGTAAAAATGAATTGCAATTCATTTCCAATTCAAATGAATTTGTCAAATGAATTGCAATTCATTTCCAATTCAAATAAAATTGTCAAATGAATTGCAATTCGTTTCTAATTCATTTGAATTGAATTTTTTTGAATTAATTCGAATGAATTAGAAAAAATAATTATCAATTCATTTCCAACTCATTTGAATTGATTTTGTAATTAAATCTGCAGTAAGCATCACTGTCGTTTTGTTATTCAACTAATTTTTTATGTAAAAGACAGCAAACATTACTCTCGTCCAAAGACAAAAAATTCTTAGATTGGAAATTCCCATGATATGCTGGAATTGTCAGGAAGCGGCAGAATAAGAATTGAATTATTAGGTATCGGCGAAAATCCAATCAAAATGGGAAAATTTTGTTTATTTGATAAAAGAAACTTATTTTTTTTTTTTTATATAAAATAGTGTGAAAAAATTATTAAAGGTGTGTTTAACAATAATTTTTTTTTTTTTTTTAATTTTTCAATCGAATTTTAAAGATTCCATTTTTCATTCCCCCTAGATCTGCTCTTGAATTTGATTGATTTCAACTCATTTTTGATTTCATTCATTTGAATTGCAATTCATTGTACTAATTCATTTGAGTGAATTCAAAATCAATTCAATTCAAACGAAATGGAAATGAACTGCAATTCACATTAACAAATTCATTTGAATTAGAAACGAATTGCAATTCATTTTACAGATTCATTTGAATTGAAAACGAATTGCAACTATTCTACAAATTCATTTCAATTGGAAACGAATTGAGATTTATTTAATTTCTGTTGTGAGAAGAATTCATTCGAAATTTAGCTAATTCGTAACGAATTAAAATCAAAAAGAATGATTCAATTACAGCTCTGGTGTTTATACTATCTCTCCACAATCCTTCCTCAGAAATAATTGAAAGAAATCAATTTCAAACTAAATGCGTAGGCGGCACGAAATTTCTTCACTATCTTTATGGAATTTACAGCTGTTATTCGATAAAATCTTCGCAACACCTTTTAGCACTTAGACGATGAAAATAGGTTAACGACTGCAATGTGAAAAACGTTTCAGATGTTTCAAAATACTGCTCTCTGTAATGATCCTGGGTGCTTACAACTAGACACAAGATCTGTGCAACGATCCTACTACTAAAGAATTAATAATAATTTAATAACTTTCCAAATCCGTTACTGGGTTATCTGTCCAAAAATTTGCCCCAGGTTGAGTAGAATAAATGGTGACGTTTTTTTCTCTTCGTAGCATAACCAAAAAAAAAATACACAAAAAAAAATTACTCAAAAGCCAAACAAAAAAAATCATACAATAAAAAATATATATTGTTTATTTTAACACGACAACAAATAAAAAATCAACAGAAAAAAATCACAACATTTAACAAAAGAAGAAAAATAAACAAACAAATGATATCAATATTTTCAGTTAAATCTTGTCGAGCTAAGACTAAAGTTGACTAGAATGGAACAAACATACTTCATGTCATTAACAGACCAACAAACAAACTAAAACTCAAACACTGGCAACTGGCACTCCATCATGTTAAATACTCGGTACCATAGACTGAATATAGTATATGAAAAATAAACTGATGGGAAAAATTCACATGAAATACTTTAATATTTTTTAGCACTATTTTTCTCATGTATGTTTAAGTGGCTGTGTATGGTTCAATAAACATCTACCAAAATAAAAAAAATATAGAGCAGAACTTTGATTGGTTGACCATAAAAATATTTTGAAAATTAAACAACATCAACAGCATCAGTTAAATTAAAAAAAAAAAAAAATACTGAAAACTTTAATAGAAAAAAGTGTCATTGATTAATTTGGGAAAAACTACCTTTAGAATATAAAAAAAAAACAAATACCAATAGAGAAAAAATAAAAAACGAATTAAAAAAACTTTATTGTTCAAATTAATGAACGAATGGTTGCATGGTTGGAGCCTTAGCTAATATGGTAAATAACCATTTATACACTAAATTAACAAGATTTTTTCATTTAAACGTGATTGTTTTTAATTTACCACCAACATTAAGTGTGAGAATTTTACTTATTAAAATTTTAAGAAAAAAAAATACATTAAAAATATAGAAAATTAATAAAACTCACCTGTTTAAGTGTAAGGCGGGCTGTATATCTTAAATCACTTCCCTCACGTTTAAACATGGCATGTGGTTTATCTCTTATTATGAACACAATATCGGCTGGTATTTTACCAGGCGCTTGATCTCCTTCCTTTTGAAAGGTTACCTTTGTACCCGATTTCCAGCCAGGCTTTATCGATATACTCACGTATTTATCTTCTTTCTTTGACGTACCATCCGGCTGTTGGACACGCCTAGAGATTTTCATTTTTTTAACACAGCCATGATAGATTTCCTCCAACGTTACGTATAGATCATGTTCCACGGGTGGATCCTGTTGTTTCTCCTTTTTAAATGGTGTATGAACATTGAATGAATGCGATCTAAATGAGGGTCTTCTCTGGATTATTTAAAGCATCAGCAAAATATTTTATGTTTCTAATATAACTTACCTAAAGGCGCCGCCGAGACCATGACGTGAACCGAGACCACCAAAGGGTGATGAAAAGAAATCATGTTCCGTATCCAAATCGAAAACATTCTTATCGAAAAGATTATCATCGAAGAATGAGGCGAATGGATTGCTGGAGCCGAAGAATTGTGCAAAAGTGGCCCGGGGATCACCGTGGAACTGATATGTAAATGTATTGTTCGAACCTGTGCCGTTGCTTCTGCCTGGAAGATGAAATGGAAGATAATATAAAAAACAATGAGTTGCAAATATGTATTTATAAATCTCAAATTTCCAATCAATTTCTGATTTATATATAAAATTTAAATTTATTTCAAAATCAGAGATTTTTTTTAAATCGCAAATTTATCTCTAAATATCTAGATTATCTATCAAGTTCAATTTTATATTTATATTTCGATGTATGTATAAAATTTAAATTTATTTCTAAATCTCAGATTTATCAATTAATCTCAGATTTATCAATTAATCTCAGATTTATCATTAAATCCCAGATTTATCATTAAATCTCAGATTTATCTTTAAATCCCAGATTTTTCTTTAAATCTCTGATTTATTATCAAATCATCTTTATCAAATTATCTCTGAATCTCAGATTTTTCTTTAAATCATAAATTTATCATTAAATCTCAGATTGATCTTTAAATCTTAGACATAGCTCTATATCTCATACTTATCTTTACATTTTAGATTTATCTTTAAATCTCAAATCTATCTTTAAATTTCAAATGTATCTATAAATCTCAGATATATTTTTAACTTTCAAATTTATCTTTAAATCTCAGGTGTATTTTGAAATCTAAGATTTATATTTAAATCTCAAATTTTTCTTTGGATCTTAAATTTATCTTTAAATTTCAGACTTTTCTTTAAATCTCAGATTAATCTAAAAATCTCAGATTTATATAAAAATCTTAAATTTGTCTACAAATCTAAATTCACCTTTATATCTCAGATTCATCTTTAAATCCCAGCTCTGATTTATACTTAGATATTAGAATTTTTAAATCTCAAATCTATCTAAAACTGTAAGAGTTATCCTTAGATTTATCTGTGAATCTTAGAGATATCTTTAAATATCAGATTTATCTTTAAATCTCAGAATTCATTCAAAAATCTGGGATTTATACAAAAATTTCAGATTTATCATTAATTTCGAAATTTATCTAAAAATATCTTATTTATTAAAAATCTCAGATTTATCTTTAAATCTGAAGTTTATCTTTAAATCTTAGATTTATCTTTAAATCTCAAAATTATCCAATAATCTTGGATTTATATAAAAAATTTATCATTAATTCCGAAATTTATATGAAATTATCATATTTATCAAAAAACTCATATTTATCTTTAAATCTTAGCTTCATCTTTAAATCTTAGATTTATCTAAAAATCCAGAATTAATCATAAAATTTCAAATTTTTCTCTCATTAGATTTTTTACTTCACTTTCTCTTTAAACTCACCTCCATTTTTCAAACCATCTTCACCATATTTATCATACAGTTCCCTTTTGTTTTTATCCGATAACACTTCATAAGCCTCAGCAACCTCTTTGAATTTCTCCTCAGCATTTGCAGCTTTATTCTTATCAGGATGATAACGTAGTGCTAACTTTCTATAGGCCTTTTTAATTTCTTCATCGGTGGCAGTTTTCGGTATACCCAATATTTTATAAAAATCTTTAGCCATTTTGTATGTGTGTGTGTGTTTGTGTGTGTATGTGTTTATATGTTTAAAATTTTTAAATGTGGGTGGGCTTATTTATAAATATTTATAATCCAGGTGGTTCAAAGTAATACTTAAAACTGATTAAAAAAATTATAAATTAAATGATTTTAATAAAATAACTTATCTTTATCAAGGAAAACTTACCAAATTTTCTTAAATTTAAATTTATTTAATTTTGTGATTTTTTTTTTTCTGCTTTCACCGCTCTACTTAAACTGTTAATTCCTTAATATTATTCAATGTTGTATTGTCCAGCAATAAAAGCATCTTTTTATAATCAACATTTGACAAGACAGTATTTTACACAGGTTTCTTATTTGAGTAAACGATTGTTGTTTTTGTAATACACTAAATTTGCAGTCTTTACTGTAAATGGACAATAAAAATAAATTTTAATTTAATTTTTTTAACAATTTCTTAATATAAAAAGACATAAAAACAAATAAAATTTATTACAAATAATTCAAATATTTTTTGACAATCACATAAATCAACTAAAAATAAATACAAATAAATTTCCTTTAACACAATTGATTTCTTAGGAGGTATACCCAATGAATCCCATTTTGTTATATATAAAAATAAAATTTAAGATTTTCATAAAATCCTTTATAAATTTATTTTTGATATATCTTTTAACATCTAGTCTAATCAATTGAATAATAAATAAACAAATGTATTTATTAAGTGCTCTAAGAAAATCGAGCAACAAACAACGTCATAGTTGGTTTAATTATTTTAATGGTGCATTAAAAATGTTTTCTTTTTATTCTCATGTTTCTTTTTTTTTTAATATTTTAGACTTGTTATCATGAACATTTCTTGTTGTTGTTGCCACGATGATACAATTAAGATTATCATAATTATTTCTTTTCAAAAAATATTCTTAAATTTAAACACTTTTGCACTTCTAGACAACCCACGCCAAGTTCAAGAAATACATATATACTATGTATTTAATAAAAAAATATTATGTATTGAAAAACAAAATATTTTTGACAATAAAAATAAGCGTTTGCTGACGTTTTGCTATTTTTTTTTTTTTTATAAATATTATTCAAATAGAAGAATAAAATATGCATATTTTTAAAATAATTTCTGAGAGGCTATTTTTTATTGTTTATGTAAAACGAGTAGGCACTTGAAAGAATTAAAGGAAAATAAATATTTTTTTTCCCAAAAAATGATTTATTTTTATTCTGGGGCATCAAATATGTGGGTGTTTAAAGGATATTTTTAAAATGAATGAATTATTTAAAAAAAATTTGTGCTAATGTAATGGAAACAACCTAACATGTTAGTAAGATTAATTAAAATTAAAATATTAATCATACATATCATAATGGATAGATTTGTTATTTTAATAAAAATTCACACAATTATTCGCTATCTTTTTCTATAATTTAAAAAAATAATAATGTTATTACATTACATAACTAAATTTAAATAATTAATAAAATTTACAGAAGTACGGTTTGGACAATTTAACACTAACTTTAAAGTATAAGCTTGTACTGAAAATTTTAACCATTATAAGCAATACTAACAACACCTATTGGTTTCAAAAGATGATTTGTCGGATATATTTACATTCTGATGGACATAGTGAGATTGTCACATAGTTTTATAATGACCTATAACACAGTGCAACAAAACAAAATTGCAAAAAAATGAAAGCGTACCAGTAGTCTAGCAAAACCCCTAAAGAATTTTTCAAAGTTAGTTCGAATTTTGGTTTTATGGCCTCTTGAAGTTCGAATTATTCGGAGCCCTTTTTCGGTACAATTGGAGCTAAAAGTCATTTAAGTTATTAAATCCAAATGCTGCTATATTAGCATTATTTATTTTTTAAGCACTTTTAAGTATTACTCGGAACCACCTGGATTATAAATCTTTATAAATAAGCCTAACCTCATTTTGAAATTTTAAACATATAAACACATATCCACACACACATACACAAACATACAAAATAGTTAAAGATTTTTATAAAATATAGCATTTCACAACTTTAATAATCCATTTTTGTTAGAATATTATTTACTTTATTTAAATTGACCTTATGTTTAAACTACTGAACCGATTAAAATTAAACTTGGCACATATGCATATGGAGATATTAACTAAGTGCTACGCACACTTTAAAAAAAAGATTGCTTTACTCCTTAGTAACCATATTTCAAAAATTTTCAAAATGTTTATGAAATTGGTAAAAAAAATACTGTAGTATAATAAAAGTGGGCAAAAAAAGGCGTGACTCCCATACAGATTAAATGTCATAACTTACAAAATTTTCTCTTCCTAGTATGTCTAATTTTATATGATTTATCTTAGTAGCATCAAGAAAGTATCCATATTGATTTTTACTGAAAGTGGGCTAAAAACTAGGCGTGGCATCCAATTTATATTTTAGCCTACAGTGATCTCCACAAAATATTTAATATGTGAGCTAAATTTCATTTGAACTTTTAAAAAATAATTGTTTGCAAAAAGTGGGTGTGGCATTTTAATTAATATTATATTTTATATTTCCTTTCGGAAGGTATACAATATATATACGTGCAAAATATACGTTAAATCGGTTGAATAATGTAAGTACTCATATATTGCTTGTTATGAAAAGTGGGCGTAAAAATGTCTGGGCATTTAATAAAAATCTTACACAACATCTAAGAGAAGCTTTGTTCGCTATAAAACAATAAATAGCTATAAATATATTGGAATTTACTGATTTAAATGTTTTTTATTTACACACATAATGAAAAAGTGCTCCAAAACATTCGAAGTTTAAAAAGAGTCGAAAAAATTCGTCATATATTAGAAGTAAAAGAAACATTTTTTTTTTTTTTTTTTGGAAACATTGATTTTTACTCGAACATTTTCGCGAAAGTCATCGGCTATGGAAATCTACATTTTGGTTTGAGAATTTATGAATTGTAGTTAAAGTTGACTTTTTCGTAAATTTTAGACGGAAATCCCGGGAATTAAAAAGTACTAAAAATTCATGTTTTTTATTTAGAAAAAAATCATTTTTCTGGTAGACTTCAACCCATTGAGTAAAAAAAAAAAACAAACAAAAATTTCTGAAAAAATTAAAAAAAAATACATTCCAATAATTCAAAAAATCAAGCCTTAGAAAATTTTGCTGGAATCCGACATGAATTCAAATATAAAAATATTTTAAATATGAATTATGATTGAAAAAATTTCCAGCAAAATAAATTTCCCTTTTACTGGAGAATTTTAATTTCCCTTTTAGTAGATAACGCTATTGAATTAAATAGTAATACAAGTTTAATTCAAAGCTGAACACTGTATTCAAGGCTTGAAATACATTTGGTTTCAACTTAAATTCCATCAAAAATGCTTATTGGGATTTTGTTCCATAACTCCTAATTTATAGCATAATATTTCTGAGTTACCTATTATGATTACTCTGCGGAAAATTTAGATTAATTGATCTGAAAGTACTTGTCCTCTGATTGAGAAATGATAGTATAAAGTAGAACAAATCAATCGAAATTTGTAGTATATTTTTTAGTTATCTTTACATATTAATATTCAATAAAATGTAATAAAATATCATTTAAAATTGTTTAGTGTAAAGTTTTTTTATATGGAATAATAGTGATAACAATAATTATATCAACTGAGGTTGTTTAAAAGTGATCTGAAGAAATTCGGAAGAAACGACCCAACTAAATTCATATATTTAAATATTAACTATATTTTCGGTTCCGGCAACCAATATAATTTGGTTACGATAATAGAATATATAATAATTCGGTGCTTCCAAAGGCAGACATTTATGGTGGTAAAAAAAATTTAATATGCATAAACAAAAATAAAATTGCTTACTGCAACCGATGTTTTAGTTATTCCCATCGAATTGCTTATTTAAAACAGTTGTATGTACTCTACCATGCTGAATTATAGATACTCTCAATTAATACTTTTTTTATGGATTCCAATAAAATGTTACTAGGGAACGAAATAATCGGATATTATAACCAATTTGTTTCATAGAACATGGAACCGACCAAATACGATTGGCAACAAATTCGGTTATCACAACGAATCTCTTTTCTCTGTGTATGATTGCTTTGGAGAAAATGTTCATAAATTGTTACGCCTCACTTGTGAAATGCTTGTAAAAATTGGAATAAATCGGTGGAAATTTCTCTTTTAATTTTATAAGGTTTCGATCAATAGAAAAGGTAAATTAAATAAATTTTAGGTAGTATATTAACCCCATTTTATTTAAAGTTTAGGAGCTGAAGTGCACTTCAGAATTAATGACGTAAATAAAAATTAAAAGAAGAAAAATCATTGTTTGTTGTATATGCATTTGTTTTTGTCAAGAATTACCGTGTTCTCGGGAACACAACAAAAATGTTTTCCATTCCCAGGAAAGAAAAAAGGCTGGGAATTTGAAAACTCTGACAGTTATCGACTTTTTCTAACTTTGTTCTATTCTATACAATATTTCCGGAATTTTTAGTCTCTTTTGACTGTTTTTTGTTCAAGTACAAAGTTCTAAGAGACTATGCCTTTTAAATAAAGTAAATTTTTTCGACCTTTTCCGACTATTTTCAACTCTTGAACTTTGTTTCGACTATTTTCGACTTATTTTTTATTTTATTTATTTATTTATTTTATTTATTTCGCGACTATTTTTGACTTTTTACCACTTTTCGACTTTTCGACTATCTGGCAACAAGGAAGTAAATTTCTCGATAATTTTAAAACCAAAAAGTCGATTTTCGTTTCGATTATTCGAAAGTAGGTTTGATGAGTCCTAGTAGTTAGAGAACATTTGGTTTCAAAAACAACTTTTTAAAGGATTGATTTTAGTATTGCCTAATGTACCGTTTTGGTGATATGAAATATCCAAACACATCTTTCCACTTAGATTATCTTTTTAAATTTTCGCATGTGTATGTAGATATGTAGTCCATAGATTCTGGAAGCTCTCAAAGAAAATGTTTACAATTCAACAAAAGACGTTACGAATGCTGTGTTGCGGCACAGAAAATACACCACATTCTGTTGGTGTATAATTACAGTCCTCAAACAAAAGCAAAGGTAAAAAAGGCCAATGATGCGTCGTATCGAATGTTTGCATTCGGCATTGCAACTACATATAGGTTTGATCAAAACACAAGTAGAAAAGATACCATCCTTCATACTACTATATCATGAATTTCACGAAAAAACTCATACAAAAATTTTTGACTTCATACCTTTGAATTTTCTTCACTAAATTCACTAAATACATACACTGGTGCATATTCCTATAAACGCACATCAATTTTTTTTAAATTTTTATTGACTTCACTTAAAAAATTAATAACAAAAAACTTCAAAATTACATTAAATTTTTTTCATTGTGGTAGTGTAAAACTATTTTTATGGCATTTTTATATATAATGAACTACTAATGAACCAGTTTAGCATTATTAATAATGTGTTGATGATTCTTTGTTTTGGATAACTTCAAAAATTCGGTCTGGCCTTGATTCGATTAACTTTTGAAGAAAAACACTGTCAATTTCTTCCCAGGCGTGCTTAATTTTTAGTTGTAACGCCGTTATTGTCATTATGATTTCATTCTGTGCATTTCTTGCGTAAACTTTACGGGCTATGTACCTCCAGAGATACAAATATAATAGCAAGTATATGAATCATTTCATCAGAAAAGATTACTTTATTCCACTCATCTGTCCATTACATGTATTTGCGAGCAAATTTTAAACGATTTTCCTTATAATGCTGTTTTAACATTGGCTTACATTTCGGCTTCTTCCATTTTATGTTATCATCTGTTCGGAAAATCTGTGCAATATGTTTGGAAGTGACAGGAAGGTCAAGTTTATTTTTTATTTGTGTAACATTTAGTTTATTGTGGGTGGCTTCTTCTTTCAATTTATTAGTTTGCTTTTTGGTTAAATTTTGATTACCTTTTGTTGGTTTCCGCACTCCGTATTTCTACCCTTTCTTAAGAAAGCTTCAAATAACTCCTTCCGAACGGTTAATTTTTCATCTAATTTCTTTATTAGAACAGTCTTGATTACAAAAAAAGAAAATTTAATTTGAATTTTTCCTGGTCTGTAAGCAAACTTTCTCTGATGAAATTTCCCAATTAAAACAAAAATATTTCCAGTAAACAGAGATGCTGTCATCAGAAACTTAACTGAAACAAACAACTAAAACTGTTAAAATTTTTTCATTTTTTTTTTTTTTTTATATTTATTTTTTTTTTATTTCTTTTTTTTGCAATAACTTTTTGGACAAATTTTTCTTGACTGCGTTTATAGGAATATTCCACTAAAATTATCACCAATATGCAACGTTATATCACGAGTTATTGTAACAATGCAGCATTGTTTTTGGTTAAGGCAAACGAATTATCCAACTTTTGTTTAAAAAGAATCAAAAACTGTCACTTTAAAAGACTATATTTTCCAGATTTCTTATCGGATTTTCATTATTTCACATGTATTAGATTTTTTAATTTTCCCCCTTTTATAATAAATTTATTACATACTTTTAATTTATTTAATGCATTTATTAAATGCATTTTAGATGAAAGTGCATTTTTCAGATACACTTTTGAAATTGTTCTCCCCTACGATTTTTCATTTTTTTATTTCATATTAAAAAGTTATTTATTGCTTTAACAATTCAATTTAGATTTCTTAATGTGACGGAAATAATTATTTTTTTTTAATAAGTTTTTGAAAAAAAATACCAATACTTATTTTCATACAAATATTTACTTTTTTAAATATTTTAGTGTAATGTTCGTTTTACGCAAAAAGAGTACAATCTAAAATACACACACAACACCACATACGTAAATGACAGATTTTATTGATTTAAAAAATATTTGAACGGTAGTTGTATTTGCTTAAAGTTAAATAATTCAAAAATAACATTTTAGTTATAAATTTTATTAGATGCATAAATGCATATGAAATTTTTTTAAGTATATTTTTTATCAAAGTTTTCCAACAAAAATTTTTTAAAAAGATATTTTATTAAAATGTAATAATTTTATTAATTATTCATATATAACTTGATTTGGATATGTTATCTCAATTTTTTTGTATGTAAATAAACCAAAGAATTTGATTAAAAAAAATTTATGCTTTTAGTTCAAAACGCAAAAATATTTAAATAAATTCGTTTTTGTATGGCAAAATATATTGGTGTTTTTAGAAAAGAATTTTAAAAATATTATAGCTTCTCGTCAAAAAAAAAAAACTAATTGAATTGTTTAGTTAATATTTCAAGTTTTACGTTTATTTAAGAAAATATAAAATCGAAAGGGAAGAAAGTTTTCAAAAACGCATCCAATAAATGCATTTGTATATACATGCATTTTTTTATTATGAAGAATTAATTAATTCTAATGACTTTTAAACTTCAAAAGATATGTATAATCAAATTTACATAAAAAGTAAAGTATTTTCATTTTTATCTAAGACCTAAGGTAGTTTTCATATGTGATATCTCATAGAATTTATGATATCGATCAAGATCTTAAGCAGTTGGGTATTTAAAATCAAATAAATCAGTTTATTGGGAAAAAGAAATAAAGCAAAATATCATAAAATCTTAAAAGAATCCTTCAATAATTTACATTATACTGGTCTACAAAGAAATGTCTTCACTTAATTGAATAAATAATCAAGTTTTGTCCGTCAATTATATATTTGTCTTATTTTATTTGTACCCAGCTGGAAATTGCGTCTTTAAAACAGTTTCATAAGTGATTCTTGACGTACAAGTCATTAGATGATGACAAGTTACATCGGACGACTTAATGACATTTCAAAACATTTCCAACAATTGACTAAAACTAGTATTATTTTGACCAAAATTATAAGATCCTTAATAACTCTGGTAGCGGTGTGGAATAACATTATAATTTTGAAGCTGACACTGACAAAAAGTAATCAGGATTACAATGTTTTTGCAATTTCTTGTCTTTTTTCGGGCATTTTTAAAATATATCATTGTATAGCAAGTAAAGAAAAATATTACCGTCATTCAATGATGGCATGCATATTAAAGATAAGTCAACATGTCTTATAGAATTTTGACAAAATATATGAAAATAACATAAGGTGTCATAAGAATTTTTATATAGGAACAAGGGACAATGTCAACAGCGTCGCTGAAAAGTCATATATAAAGTCATATACTTTAGGATGTCTTAGAGGAATTTTCAACTGAATAGTTTAACTAGTTTTATGATTAGCGATAAAAATTTTGTTATTTAAATTTTTCAAAAAGGAGTACAATTCTGAAGTCTGAAAACCCTGAACACAGACACTTATTAAGCTTTATCAGTTTTTTAGATTTGTCAGACTATTGTTTATCAGTTTCAATTCGATAAATAGTTTTACCCTCTGTGCATTAACAGCAAAATGTATTATTTCAGTCTCAGTCTAGAGATTAAAAATTTTCTTTGTTAAGAGAACTATTTAATAAATTCTTATTAGATAAATTCTTCCTGAACTTTATTTGATTTTTTTTAGCATTTATTCCAATTTACTCCTTGTTCTTTAGATTTAAAATTTTAATCTTCTTTAGATTTAATTTTAATCATCACCATAAAGTATACTGTTCGATTCAAAATTACAATTTGACTGAATTACAATTAAACTGGAAATGGCAGCTTTGAAGATAATTCGGCATTTGTTGCTTATGCATTTTAAAGTCCTTAAACAAGCCGTTTTGGAAATATGTTGAAATTCCTTTATATCTCTACATTTCTAAAAAATATCTCGATATTTCTGGAAGTAACCTTAAAAGACAATCAAATTGCATAGGAATAGCTCAGGCATGACTTAAGCTTGCATAAAACCAATTTATAATGTTCAATATGTGTTTATGTTTTAAAGAAACAAAAATGGATAAGACACCACGAATGCAGATGAAGTATGTAGCGGCACAGAAAATACATATTACATTCTGCTGGTGTCTAATTATAGTCCACAAACTCTGCTTCAGTATTGCCAAACAGAAACAACAAGGCAGTTTACAATTACACACTTGTTTAATATGAAAATTTTAATTTTCTAACGGCTCGTTTCAGTATTGACCACAATTTTTACATAAGACCTTTTCTGAGTAATACTTAACAAGCCATTGCATAATAGCGTAGTGTATATAGGACCGCCTATAACTGTCCTTCTAGCTTTTAAAAAAAAAAATTTATATAGTTCAAATAATCATGTTATTCTAAAAAAACAGAAAAAAAAAACTTTGTCAAACTCCCACACTTCTCACTCACCCTACGTAATAAATCTACTGTTATATTATCATTTTTTTTTTTTTTTTTTTTTTGCAAAAAATATTGGACAAAGTTTTTGCAATAAATAATTACAAAAATAAAATTGTGTTTATTTTTTATTATCACTTATAATCTTTTTTTCTATTTATTTGTATTTATAGAAATGTTTACTAAAATTTTTAAAAATATTTGTCAGTTGTCACGAATTGACAATATGCCATTATAATAATGATTAATGTCAAGTACCCAAATACGTGTAGATTTAATTAATTACTTATTTAAAATAATGCCAAGCATAAAAGACAAACTAAAATAAGTCAATTGGAAAAAAAGAGAAGGGGTGTGAGTTAAATATAAAAGGGATTTATTTACAAACAAACGCCCATTTGTAGGCTAATAAATAATTATAAAATAAAATTTATAAATCTATAAATTTAAATACATATAGAATAAACAATTGAATTTTCTATTAAAATTCCTCAAAGTAAATCTTATTTTGAAGAGCTTGTCTTTTTAATGTTAAATTTTAAAAGATTATAATCTTTTAGCCATTTTCTGTCAATTGTCACAAATTGAAACATTTGTATTTTGTTGTTCAAATTTGATTTTATTGTCATCCAAGGGAAAATTAAAATAAAAAGAAAAATGATTTAATTAAAACTTTTTATAGCCATTTTTTATTAGTGTTTACACAAATTTATTGTTGTTTTTTTCTAGTATTTACATATCTAGATACATATAGTTTTAAAAGTATGAAACATACTATGTTTATTCATCCAAAGGTTTAAAGTATTTCTTTTTAATTTTGCTCTGTTGGTATGCTGTTGTTTTCAGTAATTTGTATTTCGTTCCCTTTTTTATTTTATATATATATATATATATTTTTTATCATTTAATGAGATCACTGCTACTTAATTAAATAAAGATTTTTACTTTGCTTGGTTTGTACAACTCATGCTATTCGCGTATCATTTATTCAGCGTGTTGCACATACAAATGAACACTTTTATTTTCATTAAGATTCATTGAGTTCTTTCTCTCTTTTAAGGGGTCGGTATGCGCACGTGGTATCTTTATGAATAATAATATAATTAACCCTAAATAGAAAAGGGGGTTTGCCGGAAATCTTTTAAACTAAAACCATCTGAAAAATAATTTCCAAATTTTATACCAGAAATTAATATCTCGTACTATTGTAGCTAATATTTAGCTTTAAATAGTGCAAATATAACGTTATTAACTACCACTCTCATTATTTGGAGTTAGAAAAGTAACTAGTGATTATAATCATTAAAAAAAATCATCTTTATACTGAGAATCTAAACTAAAGTTGGTAAAAATTTTAGTTTTTAAAAACATAGTGACAAAAGTTTTTTGATCCTTTGATATATATTCTTCTACTCTCGTTTCTCCTTTTAGGGTTAACACTACAATCCTTTTTGCAAACGACTAACCGCAAAATAAATTTAAAAAAAACCCACTCATTCACCTATCTATGTTTACTGTAAAATCATGTAAACTGATAAATAAAAATCTGAAAGCAATACACATCAGCTCACCCACCTCACGCAAATGTTTACACACTGACAGTTAACAATAAAATAATTACGCATTTAAAGTAATCAATTTATGATACACGGAAAATAATAAGTTTTTATTAATATTTTTAATGATATTTTACTTATAGTTTTTTTTTTTTTTTTTTTTTGTTATTTGTTTTAAATTAATTCAATATTTATTTTATTTTAAACACACCTACGAAAGCTGAAAATGAACACAAATGAACGTGGAAATTGCTTTTTTTTAATTTTTCAAGTAATAGGTAACTGAGATGTTAACACAATTTATGTCCTTCATTAAAAAGATAATAATTGTTATTTTTAACGCACGAAAAAAGTACTTATATGGATTTAAGGAAACTATTAATGATGAAATTAAATATAAGCACATAGCAGTGAATATGACATTTTAAAATTATAGTTTTTTAAAAATAAACTTAAATTATGTCAGTAAAAGTATAGGTAAAAGTATATAAAATTATTTTATATTGTAACAAATTAGTTTTTAAATGCCGCACGAGATGTCGAATTTGTATTCATAAGATATTAATATTTTTCAAAAATAAAATATTATGTATTTTATCATCAGTGTTGCCAGTTTAGACTTTTTAAGGCTAAATCTAGCCTTTTTATTTTGTTTTTAGCCTCAAAATTTTCGCTTTAGCTTCTAGCTTTTTTTCTAATCCTTTTTTGATTTATAAAATTGCCTTAAAAAGGCTAAAATATTAGTATTTCTACAACGAAGAAAACGATTTCTTATTTACTATTACTAATTTTATTTTTACAGAATTATACATTTAAGCATTTTTGTATATTTAATAAAAAAAATCACATGCGGCACTTCCTTCTCCAAATTAGAATTGCCTTAACTAATTTTGTGGACTTACTAAGTTGATATATTAAAGCTAAAATATGCTAAAAAATTGTTTTAAAATGCTAAAAATAATGCCAAATTAATAAATTACTTTTTTTATACAATTCTGATCTTATGTTATAATTGAAAATAATAAATTATAAAACAGGCCATATATAAAAAAAATTAGTATAGAGTCATAAGCAGCTATACAGAAACATTTCCCAACAGCTCCTATCTGCTGCCATCAAGTCATTCAATTCACATTACAAATCGCACAATTTATTTATCATCCAATTCGTTGTAGCATTTCGTATCTAACCATCTAAATCAATGGTGTTGTAACCGTGGGCAATGGCTAATTATGTATTCTACCACTTAATTCGAAAACATTTAGCTATTTAATATTTTTGAAGCATATCTAATATTAAGAATTAAATTCATTATATTTAATACTGTACCGTTCCTAAATCTCGTTTTTATTAAATTCATGAAACGGACTAATTAATCTATTGACCCAACAATTAATTCATTTAGTATTATTTCCCTTTTTTAATTTATTTACTTTTTGCTGGCAATAATTTCAGAGTTACATACGTTAATATTTATATTTAAGTAATTTATTATATTACTTATCTTTATTATGAAAAATGCTAGAAAATGCTAAATTAATTATTAAAAAATGCTAAAAAAATATGCTAAATGAAAATTTTGCGGCTAAATCTGACTAAAATGTGCTAAATTTAGCTGCAAAATGCTGCAGCTCTTCCTTGTAGTTTACTATTAAGATTTGAGATATAAACAAAGTAATATATAATAATAGTAAAAATAGTTTTTAATAAAGATCTTCATTTTTATATATAAAAGGAAAATGTATACTTCTATCTTTACTTCGTATAATCTCTTCAGTAGTAATTTCTTATGTTATCCATTTAAATCGACACATAGGGCTTTAATAATTATATTTCTCAAGGCACTAATTCATATAAAATTTACTACGTCTATAGTAGTTTGAAGAGAACTTTTAACTACGTCAGGTAATGTTTTCGCAGCAAGTATTTGTAAATGGATTACGCAGTGAAATTTAAGTGATTTAAGAAATCAGATCATGATCCTATCGTTGATGCTAAAAATCGTAGACAAACATTTGGTAAACAACAATTCTTCCTTTATTTCACTTTCTGCTATAAAATAAAAGTTGACTTAAATTAGAAACAACAATCTTTTCATTACACTGCAGTCCAACAATTATTTTTTGTTCAGAGTTGTCTGACAGAAGAATCTCATGACTTTTTCTTTTGTGGGCTTATCTAACAACGACAGCAAAATAATGCTTCGGTAAAAGTTCACCAATTATGTGTGATTTTATTGCTTTTGCTTTTAGTATTGATATATTATACGAAGCTTGAATAGATTTTTCTCCATCCAAATGACAGGCAACTTTGGCATACCATTTGGGAAAACTTGCAACAATTATATATCTTCTAAATTACTTCAATATTCGGATATAACGATAAGATGATTTTGAGGGGTGGAAAAAATTTCTAAATTAAATAAAAGTGTAAAAATTAAAAATCTCCAAGTAATTTTAAATTAAAATCGACTAATAAGTTTTAGAGCAATTTAAGTAGAGGAACGTTTGTAGAATCCTTTTGAAAAAATTGCAAGGCAAACTAGAATATAATAACCGAATAACAGGTTCGAAAAGTTTCAACATGGAGTTTTTAAAGTCATGATAAAAAAAGGCCTTCAAAT
Organism: Protocalliphora azurea; assembly: GCA_932274085.1. Lineage (NCBI taxonomy): Eukaryota > Metazoa > Arthropoda > Insecta > Diptera > Calliphoridae > Protocalliphora > Protocalliphora azurea. The sequence goes on from OW026520.1 coordinate 115,013,731, forward strand.
TTTGGAAATATAAAAAATAATATGAGATTTATGTTAATTTTTTCATAAATTTTAACATTTTTAATATTGTTATTCCTTATAATTTATACTATTAGCTGAAATTTATAATATTTTCTATTAAACATAACATAATTTTTTTAAATAACAACAAGAAAAAAATACTTTATCTAAATGACCTTAACCCATAACTGTCAGTTAAAAATACTTTTCATAGTAATTTTCAAGTCTTTTTTATATCGTATTTTTTGTTTTTTTTTTTTTTTTTTAATTTTATTCACACTCTATTTTTCTAAATTTCCAAAAAAAAAATAGCTTGGCTAATTTCTGAATATATTAATAAAAATTAGGCAAACATTTTTTCTTTCATCTACAATGACCAGCCACAACGTATTTGTTCGTTGTTGGTTGTTTTTGCTTAGAACAATTTAATATTGTTTTTTTTTTAATTTATTCTTTCATCATGTTCCATAATTAATTGGGTCAGCTAATAACCCTGTAATTATGTGGGCAAGTGGAAGAAGTAAGAAACAAGTAGTTTAATTGGTTAAAACGAATTTTATAGGCACTTTAAAGTAATTGCTGCTCATTCGGTATATAAGATTGAATAAGTCCAGGTTTTGTTGTTGTAACAATAATAAAAACAACGAGTGTTGCTCCGAACTAAGTATTTTTTAATATGAACATATTTCATAACATAGAAAACAACTAGAAGTCCAACTCTTTTAATTCTCTCAGTAAAAAAAACAATTGCTCTCTTCACACATATAAATTTTATTTTTATAGGGCATTCAGACCGACGCGAAATTACGTACTTTCGTGATTTCGGCCGAAATCAAGTTGAAATTACTTAATTTCCCATACATTTTGACATTTGCGAAATTACATAATTTTGTGTAATTTCGGCAAAATTACATTGAAATTACGATGCCCATTTCCGTGCAACTCTATACATGGTTGGAGAAAATACTTTTTTTCAACTATCTACTGCATGTTTCAACCGTGAGAAGAAAAAAAAACAATTAACAGCTGATCTTAAATTTAAACACAAATCTTAAAATTAATTATTAAAGTGGTTTTGCAAACTGAAACCCATCTTTTTTACATTTTTAATTGTTGCAAATTAATAATTTCCAATTCAGTAAGTGATTGTTTCTTATTTGTTTCCATTTCAAAATACTTTATTTACGCCTATAACAATTAAAAATGTAAACAATAAGTATCAGCTGTTCACGAAATTACATCAAATGTCATCTAGCCAGTATGAACACTCTAGATTTCATTCGTAATTTCGGCGTGAAATTTCGTAATTTCACGCCGGTCTGAACAAGGCTTTATAGAAAATTCTACTATATTTTTTTTTTTTTTTTTTTTTTTTTGATAGTTGAATTAGGTTTTTTGAGAGCAAGTTGGACTTCTAGTTGTTTTCTATGTTTCATAATATGAACAACTCACAGTGTTTAATTTTTATCAATCCATTTCATATGAAAGTTTCTTAAAATAAAAATTTCCAATTTACTAACCCTTTTAATATACTTTCTTAAATTTTATAGCTCATATTGTTCCAAAAAAAGTACTAAATTTTAAAACAATGTGTTGCAATGTTCATTAAAATTAATACCAAATTATGAATAAAGGATAATAATGCTATTTTTCTCTTCTTTCATCTCTTTAACTTTCGTTGAACTTTTGTTTAACAACTTTGTTTTCCAGTCATCATCCTTTTAGGATTCTTTATGTATCTTTATCTTAATAATTAATATCCTACGTTCAACCAGCATCTGTTGAAATGTTTGGATATTTTGGTAGACAAGTCTAAATTAAAATATGAAGAATATGAGAAGGAAAAAAATAAACATTACTTTTCTTGGGAATTGACCAAATGAACCTTTTTTTTGAGAGAGAGAGAGAATTTAAAAACTTAATAAAGTCTTTTTCAAAAGAAAATTTGTAAACTTGCATAAAGATGAAATTTTAGTACAGATTTTTCGTTTGCCTTTTGTCAAGAATAGAGTACACAAATTAAGTTGTTATTAGGATTTCCTAATTTCGGAAAAGTATCAATTTAAAAATGGTACCAGTTTTCCAAAAACGCACCAATTTCAAAAAAGGAGTTATTGTTATTTTTTTAAGGACTACTTAAAAAATACTAATTTTCAACAAAAAGGAGCTATTTTCAAAAAAAAGTACTAATATCAAAAATGGTAGCAATTTAAAAAAGGAGTTAAAATATTAAATAATAAAAAGACAAACTTTCCAAAAATAAATTTTTAAAAATGTACCAAATTAATAAAAAATACCAAAAAAATACAAAGTAAAAATTTTAAAAATAACAATTACTTTTCAGAAAAATGTTTAAGAAAATAGTACCAACTTTCTGGAAACATGTTCACACAAATTTTTCCAATTTCAAAATAGTAACAGTTTTCAAAATAGTACCAATTTTAAAATTCAAAATAATAAAAATTTTCCAAAAATTATATTTTTTTAAAGTAAAAAAATTTCCAACAAAAAAAAACACATTTTCAAAAAAGTACCAATTTGAAAAAAGTACACATATTGAAGAATTTACTAATTTTCTAATAAATACCAATTTTAAATGTAAAAAAATAGAAAATAGGTACCAATTTACCAAAATATCAAAACAAATATTTTCCAATAAATCCATGACTATTTGACTAAATTCTTGTTTTATTAATGGATTTATCCATATAATCTCCTTGCAATTTAAATTTACAATACATTTTTCTCATATTCTTTCCCAAATAATTTCTGAAGTCACTCAAAATAGAAATTTGTTGAATAGAGTTCAATAATTTTATATTTAGATTATCAATTTTTTATTACAAAAAATTAAAATGAGCGTTAGCAGTTTAATTAATGGTCAATTAATCGTTCCAATAATTGAATATTATATTCCACCTTTTCTTGGATTTATTCATTCAAAATTCACTTGACAAATATCTCCTAACATATTTTCTTTGAAAGGAAGTTCAAAAAGTAACGAACTTATTAATTCACCTCGTATATGATTCCTCACAAATTAGAATTAAATTTCGTTAAAACTTTAAAGTGAATTTAATAAGATCTGTGTAGATTTATCTTCAGTCATTAGGCTCCCTCAAATCATTAGCACTTGTAAAAAACTTGTACGTATATTCATCATTAAATTCAACTCCAAGAAAAACTTTAACCATGTTTGAAAAGCAATCGACGTCATCGCACATATACCGTTGCTAATCGGATTATATAATAAAATGGTTTTAAAATGAATAAATTGTTTGTTTTTAAAATCGATATGAATTAAATATCTTATGTGGAATATATATATTTACAAAACTCATAATGATGGGTAGATAAAATTCGACACCAAACGAATTAAATTTAACACTCTCGATAAATATATTTGTTTTATTATGATAAAAAGACCAACATCAATAACAAACAAAAAATTACAATATCAACATTTAATATAAATTTACATATTCACATTTTATGCATATTTTTTTTTTTTTTTTTTTCAATGAAACAAAATTCATCTTAAAAATAAATTAACAAAATAATAAAATGAAATTTATATAGAAAAAAATATTATTAATAATTTTATAAAATTCAAATTAAATAGTATAATAATTGAGAGATAACATTTTCAAAATTAATTAAAATAATTGCTACTACTACGTAATAATTGAGTTTTTAATATTTAATTTAAATTACCATTTGATCTTTTAATTTTAAGCTAATGATTCACTAGTTTTATTATTATTATTTTTTTTTTCATTAGTTTTTGGTGGGAATTAAAATTAAAATTATTTTATTTTATTTTAAATAAAAAACAAATAAATAAAATTTTGGTTTATTTAAGTTCATTGACATCGCAGAGGTCATGCATTAATAATATGTATGATTATTTTATTTAATTAATTTCTTAAATTCTGGTTTGTTTTAAATAAATTTACATATTTTTTTTAATCTTAAAGATCTGTTGTATATTTCCTCACTTTTATAGAAATTTGCCTACGCTTGCTTTCTTCTAATTTTTGCTTGTTATTACCCAGTAAGCAAAAACCTTTGAAATTTAATATTTATTAATTTGAAAACTATTTCAAATTTCAGGTACAAGCTGTAAAAATAGGCTTGAATTTCATTTACTTTCAAATTTAAAAGTTCTAATATAACAACTGTAACTGAGCTGAATGTTTCTTTAACAAACAAATATTTCTCTAATAGTTCACACCGTTTTTTTTTTTTTAATTTTAAAATATACTTGAAATAAACATGAAAAATATTTTTTCTGAACATACATAAATAACTGATTGCTATATTTTTTACATTAGCTGAAAAGAAAATTTTACATTTATCATATTTTTCATCATAGTTTTCAAGTACAAATATTTTCTTTAATATAATATATGTATAATATTTCATTTTTTAACAAATATGTTTAAGTTTTAAAATTTTTTTTGAAAAAAAAGGTAAAATTAATAGCAATAGAAAAATACAAAATAAAACAATGCTTGTAATTTTCTTGTGAATATTTTTAGTTTTTATGCTTTATAGCCACATAATAAGGACAGAACAATGATTTTTAAATTATGTAAATATATGCTATAGAATTTTTTAAATATAACTAGACCCACCCAAGTCCAAGTTATTTTATGAACATGTCAAATGAACAATTTCTAAAATCTGTAATTTCTAATCAACTTGTCCGATTTACACACAAATTTATACAATCGCAGCAAATAATTTTCAAATTTTATGTGTTATGACACTTTCCTGGCTGAAGCTATTCTAAAAATTATTATTTTTCAAATTTAAAATTCAGAATTGTTTATTTCTGCACTCGAAATGGTTAATGCGTGAGATTTTTTTCTACATAATTTAGAAAATCGAATTGGATCCAGGTTTTGTTAAAATTTGAAATTTGAATTTTTGGATACGAATAACTCGATAACTGTAAAAGCTAAACAACATTCACAACCCTTAATATTTGAAATCGGATGAGTAAAAAAATATTACCAAGAATATGTGAATTTTTATTTAAATCGGACTAAACAATTTACAAATTTACTCGTAAAATATGCGTTTCCCATAAAAATTATAATTTCATAGGATTTTTTTAAATTTTGTTGCTTATTTCATAAAACATGTTTTGTAAACGAATACAATTTGAATAATATGTTATTTATTAAAGGAAATTTTCCAAAAATGTTTGAATCGATGTTTGTTGGGTATTTAATTTTTTTAATATATATAAAAAAAAACTAATGTACATTTACTTTTTTATAAAGATATTTTTAGTTTTGATTAGTCATTTTGAACGTTAAAAAAATGAGAGCAAAATAACAAACTTAATATGAATAATATTTTGCTAGGTTTTGTACCCTACACTAAAAAGTTTAAATTAAACATTCCATCAGTAACCCCTAAAATACCCAAATGTATTTAATTTTAGATGATTTCTGAGATTTAAAATAAAATAAATAAATTTTATATAATTTGATAAATTGACTCTGAATTTAATAATATGAACCAAGAATATATAGAATACATTTGATTGTTCCGAGAAACTGTTTGTTTGAGATTCTGATGTAGAAAGACCTCTCAAACGATGCGAATAGGTAGCATACAGGAAAAGTACAGAAAAAAAAAAGAAAAAATAAATAATAAATTGGTCCTCAGCGATTGAAAAAGTGTGGGTCAAAAAATTTTCAATTTTTTCTTGAAATGGGTCTCAAAAAATTCGCAATTTTGAGCTTGTTCTGGAAAAAATATGATTAAATTTAAAATATATATATATATATCGATATTTTTTCCTATGAAAATTTTGCAAAAAAGTTTCTTTTTTTAATAATAAACTCAAAATTACGAATTTTTTTATACTACTCTAATACACATATATACACACGAAATGATAAACGTATATGTATCTATCAGTGGAAGTCAAAACATTTGCAACCGAAAACGACTTTTTAGATACTTTTCCTTGGTATGGTAAGGAAAAGTATCTATCATACACAGTAAATAGCTTACTCTATTACATTTCTGGAAGCTTTATTTAATTAAGTAAGCATTCTATTGCTTCCATCAATAAAATAATAAAATTATTTTGCTGAGTAGGTATTGAGGCTCCATTGCCATTGCTGAATGATTTATTGCCGATATTATGTTTTGTAATCATACAAATTTTATCAATCAGGTTGAGATGGCGAGATTGTAGTGCCCACGGCATTCAATTTTTTTGTTTTACTTTCATTACTTTCACAATTAGACAAAATAAGAGAGAGTTTAATGTATTAGAAAATTAGAAAAAATAATTGCAAACATTTTTTGCTTCAATTTGAAGAAAGGAAGAAACCGTTTCAAATGTTTTTACTATTTCCATGGCCAAAAGGAAAAACTATATAACTCAAGTTATGTCATTTTCATTTTCTTAATTTTTAGAATTGTTGTATTTCATATATATTGTGTAGATTTTTAATGTATATTGTTTCAATAATTACTTGCTATATTTTTCGATAATAATAATGTATATCGGTTAGAAAAACGTACCAAATAATTTTCGTACGAATTGCGGATATATTTACACGGTAGATAATTCAAAGGTGTATACCTACGAACTTTAATTTCAATTTAAAACCTAAAAAAAACGATCTTCTGAAAGGCAATGAAAATCAATTATGTGGTTTTTCCTTTTTTGCCACAGATTTTATTTTATCCTTCTAAATCAGGGATTCTTACAAGCATCAGCTTCACGACCACCTTGAGACATTACAATTCTAGAACGATCCAGAACAATATATATTTTACACTAGAGTTCACACTGTTATAGTTTATATTATAGTATAGTTTACACTATAGTTTATAACATAGTTTACTCTATAGTTTATACTATAGTTTACACTATAGTTTATACTATAGTTTACACTATAGTTTACATTATAGTTTATACTATAGTTAACATTATAGTTTATACTATAGTTTACACTATATTTTACACTATAGTTTACACTTTAGTTTACTCTGTATGTTACACTAAATTTAACGATATAATTTGCACTAATTCTTATGTGACAGTTTACACTGTAGTTTACACTATAATGCAAACTATAGTGTAAACTATTTTACACTATAGTTTTCACTATAGAGTAGTTTACATACATTATAGTTTACGCTATAGTTTCTACTGTAGTTTACGCTATGTATTCGATTGCAGTTTACACCAAATTCTAGTGTATAGTCTAGTCTATAATATAGTCAATAGTTTAGTACAAAGTGTAAACTATAATATAAACTAATAATATAGTTTACACTTTGTACTAAACTACGTACTAGATAATAGAATGGACTATACACTAGAATATAGTCTAGGCAATAGACTGTAGAATTGACTGTGGATTAGTTTATATAATCTACTTTTTAGTTAATATTAAGAGTGTATAGTATTAATTAAAAGCCGGCAAACCAGTTTTAATGCTATGACGTTTAATAGCAAAAAAATACTTCCAGTTTTAGTACATATTATTTTATTATTTCCTAAAACTATTAAATTCCCAGTAAAAACTTTGGTTGCCATGTAATGAATTAAGAAACTAATATAATGGCTCTTCACTACTTACACATTATCTGAATAGCTCATTATTTTAACGCGGTGATGACATTAGACCTACTTACCCTGTGTTATTACAATTAGGCATTTTAGGAAGTAATTACTTTTTAAATCGATACTTAAATCACTATTAGTAAAAACAATAGCAACTAGTTTCATTTTAGATTATAAATAACTAATGAAATGTTGGGATATAAAAGGAGAGTTTTCTCATCTTTTTTATTAAAACGTAAAAAGGTTTTATAAATTTTAATATCAAAAACTTAAATCTTTCATATATTTATCCCTTATCTAAATATATGGATTGCTAAGCTGAATTAAAAAAATCAGTAAAAAGTAGCATTCTCAAATATCTGATTATAAATAAGTAATTACATATCGGGTTATAAATATGTAGTTAATAAACAACTTTTATGTAATGCAGATAGTATGTTGTTGTTACTGAAAAGTTACTACATTCGTAACTACATGCCATTACTAAGTCTTTGCAGTGTTTCTTTCCATTTCTAAAACCTGACTTTGATATATTTGAATACGTATACACACACATAAGTACTAATGAATATTAAACATTTTTGGTTTATTATTAATATATGGAAATTTCTTTGGGTCACAACAAATAATATTTAAACGGAAATAAAATTTAGTTAACGTCTTAAAATGATTTAAGCAGATTACTAAAATTCCGGTCATAACAATAATAAAATAATAGCAAATTTAAATGATGAGTGTATAAGGTATTTTGTTTTAAAATTTGCTGCATAAAATTCGGAAAACAATTGGTTATTATTCCAGAAATTATAAAAAAAAGTAAAATTAAAGATATATTCAATGAAAGAGAAATGTATAAAACATTTGAAATAAAAATAAAAAAAAATAAGAAATAAATAGTGGTAGAAATGTGTTTTTTTGTATCAAAAATGTGTGGGCTATTTAATATAGATTATATATATAAAAAAAATTAAGGAAATATAAAAATTAAACATACGGAGTGCGGAATGAAAAGTGGTAAAATACTTTTTCGTTAATAAAAGCTACTATCTATTATTAAGTTTTTTAATGAAAAAGCATTTAAAACATTTTTGAATTTTTATGACAATCCTATATATAAATTCAGAGTCAATTTGGCTTAGTCCATCATTCGGTCTAACCTTTCTTATCTTTTCTGCACGAAAGCCCTTTAGACTTTGCGTTCATTATATGGATTTACTATTATTACTAACTATAGTGTATCTTGCTCAATGTTGACAGATGAGGAAATTTACCTCCAAATCGGGGATTTAATATTATATTTCTGAAAAAAGTTTCGTGGGAAGGGATTTTTGTAAAATAAGCCGACATTATATATTTATCAAATTATATGAAATCTTAATTAATCAATCTATTCAAATATTCGATAATTTTTCTTTTAACAGGAAATTAAAAAAAAAATCTGTTATAGGAAATTTTCAATGAATTTTAATTTTTAAAGATTTCTGTAAACATATTTTAAATTGTATAGTTAATTTTTATTAAATATGGGGATTTATATTTTAACATGAGCGTTTTTGGAATATGAGGCAATAATTTTCAGGCTTTAGATTACTCTTATTTTCTTACAATCGGAAGAGATAAATTCTTAGGCTTTCGGTAGGATTACTTGTTTTTTTTTTTTTTTTTTTTTTTTGACTGGTTAAAATTTATTATCTGGAATTATCTTGTCTTGACTTCATAATTTAAACTTGATTTCTTATCTCTAAAATTATACATATAACCTACATTTATGAGAATTGTACAGCTTATATTCTTGGTAATGAAACAGATTTTAGTTAAAAATACGATTTTATAAAGAAGTCTTCTTTTTATAAAGAAAAGATATAAAAATATGGTTTTTTCGTTTAAAAAGTCTTTTTTTATAAGATTTAGCATTTTTCACCAAAAAAATGTTTTTATTTTTTTTTTTTTTTTTTTTTATTATTATTTTTTTATTTTTTTTTTTTTTTTTTTTGTAAATTGTACAAAAATAATTTTATAAAGTTGTTGGTGATGTATCATTTTCATACCCTTCACCACAGGTGTAGAGTATATATAAGTTTAACATTTCGTTTGTAATTTTCACAATTTTATTCAAAGAGAAAAAAGAAAAAAGTTTGTATTTTCTAGATCCTTATAAGAAATGATGTCGATAGGACGATGCCCGTCCATCCGTTAGTCGGTTGAAATGGCGTTTATGAAGGCACCTCATATTGTAAATGTATTTTGCTTTTGAAATTCAGCAAAATCGGTTTGAAAATGGTGATGGATGATGTCTCCAAAAAAATCGGATTTTTGGAGGTTTTTCGACTTTTTGAAGCTTCACAAAATTTTTTTTAAATTTTTCTTAATTTTTATGCCAAAGAAATGAACCAAATCGGGCCATAAATAATCGAGATACCGGCCAAAACGAATTTTTGTTATTTTTGGAGCCCTCATATAAGCTACGTACTTCGTTCTCATATAGAATCAACTAAATCGGTCTATAAATAACCAAGTTATTGGTAAAAATCTTAAAAATATATTAAAAATAAACACACACAAACATTTATATAAACTGAAGCATTGCAATTACTATCAATGTTATTATCGTTTTTTGTATAAATAAGCATTGGTTGTTTGTATATACCATAGAAAGCAACTAGAAGTCCAACTCTTTTTCTTCGCTCAGCAACAAGAAATAAAATTACTCTCTTCACACATATAAATTGACTCTGAAGAAAATTCTACTAACACATACAAAAGGTTCCTTTTTTTTGAAAGCTGAGTTACGTTTTTTAGAGTAAGTTGGACTTCTAGTTGTTTTCTATGGTATATATGCACATTTATTTATGTATGCTTGGACGTTGTTTAGTTGGCAAAAGAAGCATTACAATTACTATCAATGTTGCTTGGTTTATATATACATCCATACAAACATATATAGTGGATATTATAGCTTTATTTTGTGTTTGAAATAGGGATGTCAATTTCATACAGGGCTTTTAAACATAAATTTGAAGAATTTTTGTTCCAGAAAAGGATGAAAATTTTGATTTGAGGATTCTAGAATTTGTTGAAGATATTAAAATATTTTGGGGATTTGTTTGGGGAAATTATGTAATAATTCCATATTGTTTATTTAATAAAACTGGAATCGTTGTTGCAGTTACATGTCACTATGTAGAACTTGTTTAAGCAGTCAGTTATATGCCAAGCAGCATGTATTGATTGCATATTTTCGTTTACGAGCTTAACAAAAACCAAATTTCAAGTTTTTTCCTTTTTTATTTAAATGAGTGTCATACAGCGATTTAAAAAATTGGGGGATATATTAGCGAAGATATCAGAACGTTGATTGCAAATTTTCCAAAGTTGGCAACCGATTCAAAAAGCTAAAAAGGTAACATGATATTTTGGATTATTTCACGAAGGATATTTTAGCGTTAACGATATTTTCAGTTATTTCGGTAGCGGTATTTTAGCGTTATCGGTATTTCGAGGTATTTCAGTAATGGTATTTAAAGGGTAACAGTTTTTTCAGATATTTCGAAGTTATCGGTTCACAACCATGAAATATAAAGTAGAGACCATTATTAAAAAGTCGGGCTAGGATAACCGCAATGTAGGTACAAGTTTTATTTTAATTTTATTAAAATTAATATTTTTTCAAACTGTGTAATAACGGTAATGGTATTTTAGCGGTAACAATATTTCGGTAAAGGTATTCTTGCGGTAATGGTATCTCCAATTATAAAGTTGAATGGAATTTTTAGCGGTAATGGTAGCCAACCTTGAAATTTTCATTATTTTAAGGAAAGAACACAACATATGGCAATTTCTTAAGGTTTATTTTTCCTATGTTCCTTTCGAATTTTCCTTTTTCTGGTAATATGGTATTCTATTTCTAACGATATTATAGCGGTTATGGTCAAAGTTACCGTTGAGAATTTTTAAAAAGTGTCCAAAAAATGGGATGTCAAAAAATCGCCAAAAAAGAAGATTTTTTTTAAAAAGGGGCCAACTGTTCAATACCAAAAAACTCTTTAAAATTTTTTTATTTGATAAAAACAAAAACAAGAAATGTTGTATTTTAAAAAAAACTAGTAAATTCAATTTTATTAACAACAAAATAATTTATTTTTTGTAATTTTTATTATTGCAAAATTGTTAAATCTTTCTATAGAATATTTTTTCCTAACATTATTTAAATAAATATTTTTTTTTTAATTGAAGAGACTCAACATTCATTTAACACCTATCTGCATTAGTATGTTATGAAACAATCTCAAAATAATTGATTTTTTCGTTGGATTAATATAAAATGGGTCGAGAAATTACAAACAACTTAGTTTCTCGTCATTTAGCACATAATCTTAAAAAGTGGCCATTTATTTCGATTTTAAAAAAGGCGCCAAAAAAGTTCATGCAGTTGATGGTTTGATTTGCCTTTGTTGTTCGTATGTTCCTCCAGCAAGTTCTTATGAGTTATATGCTTCTCATGTAAATAATATTTTATTTCTTTATGAGAAAATGGGACTAAATACTCGTTTTTTAATTTTTGGTGATTTTAACTTAAATAATTTAGTGTGGTTAGATTCCAATAATAAATTAATACCATTCAATGTAAACAAAGATTATGAAATTAATCTAATTGATTCTTTTTTTGATATGGATCTTCTTCAAGTAAACAATATATTTAATAAATTAAATAAAATATTAGATTTAATATTTGTACAATCTAATTTTAAAACTAAAATTTATGAGTGTTTAATTCCATTTTCTCCAACTAATCTATATCATAATTCTTTAGTTTTAGAAATTGAAGATATTAAATTTCTTAAATGTTCAAATTCTTTACAATTTATTAATTTTGATTATAATAATTGTGATTTTGATGCTCTAAATTACGATTTGATTAATATTGACTGGAAAAAATTATTTTATGATAAGAATACGAATACATCATATGATATTTTTTTAAATACATTTTTAAATGTATGTTATCGACATATTCCAATGAAAGTTAAATTCTCATCTAGTCATCCTTGGTATTCTAAAGGGTTGAAAATGTTGAAAAATAAAAGAAATAAACTACATAAATGTTACTTAAAGTCTAAATCAGATGAATTACTTTGCCAATATAAATGTTGTGCTAAAGAATTTAATTTCCTTAATAAAATTCTTGTATAAACAGTATATAATGAAAATGGAAAGTAATATAAAAGCCAATCCTAAATATTTTTGGACTTTCATTCGTTCTAAATCTGGTTCAACTGGTATTCCGTCTTCTATAGTTTATAAAAATATTTCTTCGGATAAACCTGAAGATATTGTAAATCTTTTCGCAATGTTTTTTAAATCTAACTTTGATTATTCCTCTGGCAATACATATTTTGACAATAATATAAATACAGATCTCAATTTGGGTCAATTCATATTAAGTATTGATGATATGTTAGATGCTATTAAATGTCTTAAAAATTCGTTTAAAATTGATGTTGATGGTTTGAGTTCATGTTTGATAAAGAAATGCTCGACATCAATAGCATCGCCGATTTTGGAAATTTTTAATAAATTCCTTTCTGAAGGAATATTTGCTGATCGTTGGAAATTTACTATTATATCCCCTATTTTCAAATCTGGTAATCGAAATGATGTTTCTAATTACAGATCTATTTCTAAGTTGTCAACATTTTCAAAAATGTTTGAATATGCTATATATAAAATTTTATATTTTAATACTAGATCATATATAATCAGTCAACAGCATGGCTTTCGCAATAATAAATCCACAATTTCTAATCTCGCTGTTTTTACGGATTATTGTATGTCACAATTGGAAAATGGGTATCAAGTTGATGCTATATATACTAATTTTTCGAAAGCTTTTGATAAAATTTCACATTTTATATTATTGAATAAATTATTTTATTTGGGTATTCATTCCTCTTTTTATTCATGGCTGTCGTCATATTTGGATGGTAGGACTTGTGTTGTTCAAGTTGATAAATATAAATCTATTCCATATACTCAAATATCTGGTGTTCCCTAGGGTAGTGTTTTGGGACCATTATTATTTAATATTTTTATTAATGATATATTTGTATGCTTTCGATATTCTAATTTTCTATTATATGCTGATGATTTAAAGATATTCACTAAAATTAGTTGCATAAGTGATGCTAATAAATTACAATGTGACTTAGATAATTTAAATATTTAGTGTGCCAATAATCACCTAAAATTCAATTTCAATAAATGCTTTCATGTTTCGTATTCACGCTCATATATTCCTTTAAGTATAATATATAAAATAGGTACTGATAGTATTGGTAAATCGAATGAAATTAAGGATTTGGGTATCGTATTTGATTCGAAATTGAGTTTTAAATCCCACTTAGATTACTTATTACCAAAAGTTTTCTCAACATTAGCATTTTTAAAAAGAAATTCATCTGAATTTTCGGATCCATATACACTGAAATTGTTATATTCTATGTTTGTGAGATCTAAACTTGAGTATGGTGCCATTATTTGGAGTCCACATTGTAGTACTCATATTGCACGAATTGAAAAGATTCAAAAACGTTTTATTCGTTATTCTTTACCGTATTTAGAATACATTTATCCCCTACCTTCTTATGAATCCCGCTGTTTACATTTTGGAATGATTTCATTGGAAAAAAGACGCAAAATTCAGTCAATGTTATTTATATATGACTAGCTGACCCGAGCCGCGTTGCTGGCCCTAAGCAAACATTAGTGTTGTATTACTGAACGATTTAAATTGATATTTTAACGAAATTTACGACCTTTAAATAAAAATCTAAGGAATACCTATTATAAAGTGTTTTTTACAGAAGAATTTAAATATGATGTAGAAGCTGACCCGAGCCGCGTTGCTGGCCCTAAGCAAACATTAGTGTTGTATTACTGAACGATGACCCGAGCCGCGTTGCTGGCCCTAAGCAAACATTAGTGTTGTATTACTGAACGATTTAAATTGATATTTTAACGAAATTTACGACCTTTAAATAAAAATCTAAGGAATACCTATTATAAGGTGTTTTTTACAGAAGAATTTAAATATGATGTAGATGTGGGCTCAATCAAAAAATATACGCATGTATTTAAGGCAAATTTGAATTTATATTTATTTATTACTTCATCTTAAGGTTAGCGGATAGACAATGTCTTTTTTTGAACGGAATGATGAGAGCTGTAGTCGAAATTGCAGTTGTAATGGAACGCTGCTTGATTCAAATCAGAACTTGAAGCAATTCTTCTTATGCGTTGATTAAAAATTTTAAAGTTGTTGAATTGCTACATTTGCTCGACGATTTCTCATTGCTAACCGAGCCGTTTCATTTCTCGCCTGCCTTTCTTCCTGCGTTTGTGATGTACGAAGTCGGGCCAAACTAATACGGGGTTGTTCTCGTGCGATTTCTCGTTCATATATATTCAATTGATTGACGATATTACGATAAGTACTTGCATTACGTGTTCGACGCGAAATATTAGATCTCCGGGGTCGCGGCATTGTGAATAACACTTAATAACGAATGCCAAAAATACAACAAATGGTTTTAAATATCACAACCTCACTAAATGATGAGCTTTACTTGGAACTTACCGTTTGGAAATAGAATTCTACACCACCACCAGAAAACAAATTGCACAAAAAAGTAAGCGTTTCGATAGAAACAGAAACAGTAATTGTTATAATTTGTATTAAAAAAAATATTTTTAATGATTATTGAGGCAAAGAAATTATGACAAAAAAAAAATTTTTTTTTTATCGCGGATTTTTCGCGAATTTTTTTTCGTATTATCCTTTTCTGGCCGGTGACCGGTCCGAATTGGTGAGAATCATCAAAATCGGTCTAGTCGTTCTTGAGTTATAACAATAGTAACTAACATCACTTTCTTTTATATATATAGATTTAATAAATTCAAATATCGATTCAATAGAATTATTGAATAAAATACCATTCTATGTGCCTTATAGATTGTCTCTTCGACATAGGAACTTATTTTATGTTGGTTTATATCATAGAAATTATGTATTAAATAGTCCAATAATACGATCATTAAATTATTTGAATTCTCTAAATAATGCTCATATGTTGGAATTTACAGCATCAAAAACTGATTTTAAAAACTTTGTACTGCAAAACATGAAATAATATTGTAAATTATTACAAAATAATATGTTTATATTATTCATTAGTCTGTAAGGAATATTGTTCTATAGACTTAAATAAATAAATAAATAAATAAAAAGTGAACAGATGCTTGGAAAAGGGGCAATTGGCGACTAAAGTACTTTATATTATATTATGATGATTTATTTCTAAATTATATGATATACTATAAATTTCCTTGTATATCATATAATTGCCGAACTTTCAGTGCAGAAAAAATGTGAAAAGTGAGAAAGGAAAATATTTATAAATTTGTTTATGGAACATGTAATAAAAAATTACAAATTTTTATGTAAAGTGGTTTATGACCTGTATCTGCAAAAAAGTTATTCTTACAGTTTTTTTTAATCTCTTACAATTTTGCTTTGAAATTAAATTTTTAAGTGGATAAATTCCACAAAAATTATATATTTTGTGACGAAACAATTTTTTCTTCCAAAAATAAGATTTTTTAAGAGCAAATGTAAGTTTTTTTAAAATAATATATGGCAACACTGTTCACACGGTTTCTTACGCTCTTTTATTTCGTCGTTGCTGACATAGTGTCTACATTAGAGATTTTTTTATCAAGACAAACGTCAAACTTAACGAAAATTTGTGGAAGGTGGCAACAGTTGCACAAAAACAACAATATGGCGTATTCATTATTGTTTTTTATATATGCAGTTTGACAATTGTAACAACCAAAATAATAATCAGCTGTTTAACTAAGGTTATCTTGTATATATTCGCACTGATTTTGGCGTTTGCTTTGATAACAATTTGCTTAATGTAGACCCTAGGTGATAGTGCAAATAGTACAAAATGCGCTGGAAAAAATTTGTTGAAAAAAATTGTTTGACAATCAATTTCTTTAGTATTAATGTTTTAAGCTAAAGTTGGAGGAATGCGAATTATATTTTTTTATAGCAATATTAATAAATTTAAGTATAAAGAAAGCAAATATGCATTAAAAAATATAATTTATATAATAATAAAGCACCATGTATAACTAACGTTTTTCTTTGAGTGCATTTTTTTTCTCTCACTAACATAACTACATTTTTAGTCATTGACATCACTAGTTTGAAAAATGTAGATTATTTATTTTATTTAAGTATAAATGTGAAAATTATAATGCATACTTTAAGGCATTAGTTCTATTATTTGTGGGTAAAATGGTGAAGGGTATAAAAAATTCGGCTCAGCCGAATATAGATCTCTAACTAGTTAAACTATGAAACTATTATGCCAAAAAGTGTAGGTAACATTCATACATATATTAAAGGCAATAAATATTTTTTTTTTTTTTAATTTTATGTTTATTAGGTATAGCCATTATGATTTCATACTTTTACTTTTTTTAAATTATTTTACATTATACTTTTAGTCGGTGATTTTACTAATCCTCCTACACATTTCTTTTCAACATGATTTAACTCAACATAATGATTTAAGAATTCTATCTATAGATGTTTTTGCTTATAGTTGTCAACGTTGACATAAAATATAATGTTTTGAAAATATTTATACCCACCGTTTAAATAAAAATGTTTGAACAATCTGTTAAAAATATAAATTAAACTGTCTCTAACAATAATGTAGGAAAATCTGGCCATAATCCTTTAGTGGGTTAAAAGGCCTAAAAATAGTAGCTTTTATAAACCGAAGCAAGATATAGAAACACATGTATAATAATAGCCTGTATTGCATTCCGTAATGAGTTGTTTGTAGATGCTGAATACATATGTAAGCACTTGTAATACATACCAGAGTAAGCTATTGATCTTAAAATTTTAAACACATTTTGTTTCTTAAATACTTTTTCTTAATTAACTAACATTTTATTTCCAAAATTGTTTCTCTTATACACTAACATGCAAAATGCTTCAACAGACGGAAGAATTAAAATAACATAATTTACATTTAAATAATTTTCAAGTTCATTAAAGATGCATTAAATACAATTTTTATTGTCATTTGACAGGATTAAGATAAAAAACCAAAAAACTTTTGATTAATATGAGACTTTTATAATAAAACTACACATACAAAAAATAAGAGAGAAAAAAAATTAAAAAAAAGGAAAGTCAATATGGTAGCTATAAATCATTATTAAAATTATAATTTATAATAACAAGAAAAATGCAGCTGTTTGAGATCAGCTTTAAATTAATGACCTAAAGGCGTTTGCTAAGTGTCCAATTTTTATTTATATGAGTATTATTTTTCTTTTTTTTTTTCTCAAAAGAAGATATTCAAATTCTCCCATATATTCACAAAAAGCACACACTAATTAAAAGCATGAATGACAAAGAAAATTTAATTGAAAATTATCTCTCAAATTAAGAGTATTAAAGAAAAAAAGATCCAGCATATTGCACAGTGTGAGATTTTGCAAAATTAGCTCGCCCAAATTCTAATTTTGACATTATTGAGTTATAAAATGTTGTAAAATATATTTTATACATAGTAATTAATATATTGAATAGAAATAAGATCGAGTCATATTTTAGCATACAGCCTTTATAAATCATTTCCCCTAGAATCACTTTAGAGCTCCTAAATTCTTGAAAAAATATGGTATCCAAATGAAACTCTAAGAAAATAAATTTTGGGTATCAAAAAACTAATTCACGAATTATTGTCACTTCCGGTCCATATTTGACAAATTCTCATATTATTACTATAAGGGTTTAAAATGCGGGTATTCATTCTATTCCTTAAAAAAAGTGAAGAAACAGAAATAACCACCTGATTTTTTTTTTAACTTTTAATCAATATATCCAATCATAGCTTAAAACTAATCTAGTTGCAAATAACAAAATTGTACTTTAAAGAAAACAATTGAATAACATTAAATAGGTCTAAATTTAATAAATTGTCGTAAAAAACTCTTAATAGTTTTGTTATATATTTAAATAGGATAAAATATATTAATAAATGGCCTAATAATTAAAAAAGATAATCAGTTTTCAACAATATTATTGAGTTCTTCAGCTAAACAATTTCTCACTTTACAGTTACCGTTTGAGAAATTTTAAGTTTTTTTTTTCATTTTTGTTATCTGTATACAATTCTTTAAAATATAAAAGTCCTTTTTTCCTTAAATGCAATGATCAAAAATTAACTTTTGGCTGGCTAAATCATCAAAATCTCACACTGTGCATTGCATTAATACTTAAAAACAATAATTTATTAATTTTTAAATATTTTATTTACACACTCCTTTTTTCGTTTATCATCAGATCATTTGATATTTATTGCTTCAATTAAGATTATAAACATTTGTAAGGTTATGTTTAAAAATTTTAAGGTTATATTTTGAAAAATTCTCTTAATTCGGTTATAAAGCGGACATTAAATAATAAATCAAATTGTCATCGTATTACTGTTGTTTGACAGCAAATTAATTGCTTAATTTTGATGTCAATGATAGTTTACAATAAGAATTATATTAGCTTTTTTTTTTTTGTAAATTACTGGTTTTATTTAGTAACCATATTTCTAAATCAATTGTATAAAATTTTCCAAAATTTATTGGTTTCATGATCTCTTTAATGTTTCAAATGCAATCAGTTATAAACTTACTATCTGGTTTGCCAACATTTCGTAAAACAAAACTATAGTGTAAAATTTAGAAATAAAATTAAACCGGGTTCCCGTTTTTTACTTTCAAAATGTAAAGTTCAAAAAGTGATGGTTATATAATTTTTAATAAAAATATTATTTTTACTTTAGTAAAAGTAAATAAAATACAGGTAAATTGATCATTTCTTTATATATATTTTTTTTTTATTTTTTGTGAATTGTTATTTTTTAATGTACTGATTTTTAAAAGTAATTGGTAACAACTTCCAAAAAAAAGGAGTAGCATGCACTTAATTTTATTTTGGAAGTGGTGAAAATGCCCATATTTAAGAGGCAAATTCCCATCAGTTATAAACTTACTATTACTATAATTGTTTACTATAAAAAAATAATTTTAAATTTGTATTTAATATTTTCGATACAAATTTAAAAATATTATTTTATTCGAATTATTATACGTAATTTTTTTCTTTTTGTTGAAATCAACTTTTCGGTAATTTGAAATCATATGTAAAGAATTAATATGCAGAAATTGATTCTGAGAATTTTTCTATTAAGTTAAACCAAAAGTGATCTCTAAATTGCTATGAGCAAAGTATCTCTCACCCAAAGCAGGAGTCAATCAAGAGTTAAAGCATTTACCTAATTCGTACCTATCGTAGCCTATTAGCAATTCAAAACCGAAAATTTTATATTATCGATTTTCATTCTTTAATCACATGCATATACTGGCAATAACCTGTTGTTAGCCAAACAAGAGTTACCTCAGTGTTACCAGAAAAATTTTACCTCATGTCCTGAAGATAGAAAAATTTACATAAATAATAAATTTGAATAAGATTTTTTTATAATTTGATAAATATTTTACAAAAATCGCCAAATCTCTCCTCATACAAAATCTTCAAATAAAATTTTAAATTCCCGATTTTATATGGCAACACTGAGTTACCTAGAGCCAGAGTTTTGCTCTTACTCTTACTGTATGATACACGTTAATTGAATCATCAAATATTGCGTCAATGATTCCAACATGAAATGAATGTATAGCATCAGATTAATAAAATCTCCTAGAGGTTTAGTAAAGTTAGTTCGAACTTCGAATTTTTGAACCTTAAATTTCGAATATTTTGGAGTACTTTTTTCATTATGTGTGAAAATAAAAATTAGTAATTTTAAAAGTATTTATGGAAACTTATTGTTTTATGTAATATAAAGCTTCTCTTAGATATAAGATTTTTGTTAAATGTCCCACCCCTTTTACTCCCACTTTTCATAATAAGATTGTTTGCAATATATGAGCAGTCACATTATTAAACCGATTTAAGTATATACATATCGTCCTCATCCTCTGAAAGGAAATATTGGATGTAATATTAAGAAGAATTCACTTTCACTTTTTGTAATTTTTTTATTTTGATAATTCAAATGAAATTTATCACATATAAATGTAGATCAAGTATTTTTTGAAAAAAAAAAACTGAACTAAAATATAAGTTGGATGGCAGCCCAATTTTTGACTCACTTTCAATAAAAATCGATTTTATTACTTTCTTAGTGCTACTAAGATAATTCACATTAAATAGAAAATAATGCATATTATAAAATTTAGTCTCTTTTTCGACCACTTTTACTGTGTATTTCTTACCATTGTCATAAAAATGTTAATGAACTTTGAAATTTGTATACTAAGAAGCTAGGTTTCATTTTGATTGGTTAAGTAGTTTAGACATGAGTCAATTAAAATAAACAATGTCATGACAAAAATGGGCGTAAGATGGGTGTGGCGTCCAGCAAAAATCTATTGTAATAAAAAACAACAACACATTATAACATTTATATTAAATAATATAAATGTTATAATGTCTTAAAAGAGTCTTAAAAAAGTCACAAATTTATTATGACTAAAAGTTATACTTATTCTTCTAACTCGTTCATAACTTCATATTCTCTTAATATAGTCACAAAACAAAAAATAATTGAAATTTTAGTTTAAAAATTTTTCAAACTTATAGTCGTTTATTTGCTTAAACTACTGTTAGCTCCACTTTTTTGTAGCAATTTTTTTTTAGTTATAATCAAAAACTACGATTTTGAAAGTAGTGTAGTTTTTATAATTTAATTACTACTGCTACCTTTACATGTAAGTAATTTTACCTATATTCATAAAAGAAAACTGCTACCTTCTTTGCTTAGTTTTAAAGGTAGTAAATAGAATAGCAATAGAAAGCAGATGGAGCTGTAGAGGTACGAGTAGCAGTTAAAATAGTTTAAAATAAAATAAGAATCTTAAGAATATCAATGCAAAGTATAAAATTCAAAGTAATGATAAACATATTTTTCATTCTTTTACTATTTTTTACATATGAACATCTTTTATTTTAAATTTAATTAATATTTATTAATATCATAATTCCATAATATAAACTTTGAAGTATATTTACAAATTATATATATATATATATATATATATATATATATTACATGGTTATAATATGTTGATATCATTACATGTTGTAAAAAGACTTAAACAGTTCTTTTTGTTCTTTTAAAATTTAAAATTTAAATGTGATGCTTTATTATTAAAAATTTATTAAAATGTTTTCGTGATTATAAAAGAATCTACAATATGGCAACGATATCCACTTACAAAAAGTAAAGTTTAATATATTGGATTTACTTCTTCTCCATGGACATTGATCTTCATTTTACAAATATATAAAGTTGCCATCTGGTTTGCCAACATTTCGTAAAACAAAACTATAGTGTAAAATTCAGAAATAAATAAAATTCAAAATGTAAAGTTCAAAAAGTAAAGATTACATAATTTTTTAACAAAAATATTATTTTTACTTTAGTAAAAGTAAACAAAATACAGTTAAATTGATAATTTTTTTTTTTTAATCAATAATTATAATAATAATTATAATAATTTTTTAGAGTATTGATTTTTAGAAGTAATTGTTAACAACGTCCAAAAAAAGAGTAGTGTGCACTTAATTTTACTTTGGAAGTGGTGAAAATGCCCATATTTAAGAGGCAAAATTCCCATACAAATTAGGATTATATTTCATATGAAAAATTACCCAACTACTTATATTACTTTTTGGTTAAACATTTTGAAATTTTTTGTGATTTTTTTTTTTTTTTATTAATAAGATCTTTTTTAAATAATTTTCATAAATAGTTTCAATTGTTGATGAAGTGCATTAAAAAAATAATTTTTGATAATCGATTTGGTAACACCACAAAATTACTTAAGGTACTTTTAATTTGGAGAATGAAGCGCCGCATGCGAGATTTTTTTTAAATATAGAAAAATACTTAAATTGATGATTCTGTAAAAATAAAATTAGTAATATTAAATAAGAAATTGTTTTATTCGTTGTTGAAATAATAACATTTTTGCCTTTTTAAAACAATTTTAAAAATCAAAAAAGGCTAGAAAAAAAACTAGAAGCTAAAAAGAAATTTTTGAGGCTAAAAACAAAATAAAAAGGCTAGATGGATGGATTGACTGAATCAAAAAAGGCTAGAAAAAAACTAGAAGCTAAAAAGTAAATTTTGAGGCTAAAAACAAAATAAAAATATTAGATGGATGGATTGACTGAGTCCAAATTCCGAGGTTTGTCCAGAATTTGTTCTATAAGATTTTCTTTTGATTTAACTGATTTTAAGTAATGAATTGCTTATGAAAGTGTCATTCAAGTGAACTTCATTTAATTAGGATTTAAATTTCATTTAATTTAATTAGTTTGTGCATTGCTCACAGACGAACGGATGGTCCGAATGACGGATATAGTTAAATTGAGTGAGAATTTAATATGGACTAAGAATATACACATGTAAATGGTTTCTTCTTAGTGTTACATATGAAATGATACACTTCTTTTTATTTCATTTTATTTTATTTTATTTTTTTAATTATTATTATTTTTTTTTTTGCTAGAAATATTTCAACCAACTACTTTCGTTTATTTTAATAATTTAAAATAATAATTTCATCATTATTTTACTTATTTTAATTATTTATTAACTTAAAATTATCGAAAAACTGGTTTTAGTAAGACAAGTAAAATTTTATGTGTTAAAACATTCGCAACTCTTAAAAACTCTTATTTGGTTGCATAACTAAGGGTTTTCAGCACTTCCGAAAATCTATAGATATTGAGATTCCAACGCTACGAACATTTATCTATATATATATATATATATATATATATATAATTTCCTAAGCATGTTTTCTTTTTCCAGAGTTTTCTGAAGCTACCAGACGACGTAGAAAGTTTAAAATCCATAAAATCTTAACGGGGTCAGTTTTTTAAATTTCTACCAGGGAGAGAAACAACCGGATTTATATGTAATTTTGTAAGCATTTTTTCCCTTTCCAGCGGTTTCTAAAGCTCCTAGATGACGTAGAACATTAAAATTCGACTTACTTCTAAATATATAAACATATATATATATATATATATATATATATATATATTGCTCTCCTCAACGTTTTTGAAAAAATCTTCGTACTTACACATCTTCATTTTTATTATTTTTATATTTTAATTATTAAATTCAATACAATTTATTTCGTCTCTTAACTGTGCCTAAGATGTTGTGGGCGTGTGACTATTTGACATTGTATTTTGTATGTACATTATATTTGTTTTAACAATTAAACTCATAAAACAAAAAATAAACATTTAGAAAAAATTAAAAATAAAATCTACTTATAAGCAAAGAAATTATATTTGAATGCTTTATATTTTTGCAATGTTTCCATGAAGTAATTTTGTATGATAATTTATTTTGTACAATGACAATTTCTCACAAGGACGGACAGACAGACAGCCACGAGTAGCTGCTAGATAGAATTGTATCTAGATGTATGATAAACTCACACATGTTTGTAGTGCAATGTAAATTAAAAAAAAAAAATAATAATAATAAACAAAATTTGATTTGAAATGAATGTTATTTCCACAAGATTCAAATCAAGTTCAATGATTTATTTATAAAATAAAATAAGTGCAGTTTTGTTTGTGTTATCATAAAATTGTTTATAATAGATTAAATTTATCTGGAGTGGTGTTGAAATATATTTTTATTTTTAATATATTTTTTAAAATAATCAATTACACGGCTTTATTAAAAAAAGTAAATAAATTAGACTGATTTCTTTCGTTATTCAATAAGATATATTTTTTTTTTTTAATTACACATTGCATTACTTTCTATAAACAATTTATAGTTAAAAAAAATATAAAAATATATTTTTATATTAAAACAGGTACATACTTTACTATGTACTATAAATCGTTCCAGCTGTATCCAACACTCTTAAATTTATTACACATTTTTTTTCTCCATTCGTATTAATTAAAATTTTTTTCTTAAGTATTTATCTATTTGATCTGTTTTACTCTCACGCAGTGTGGCTATTTCAGTTATTTTATTTTTTATTTCAGATTTATTATTATTTCATGTTTTTTTTTTTACTTCGATAAACGTATTTAACACCTTCGCATTTTATATATACATAATCTGTGTGTGTGTGTGTTTTTGTATACACAAGAAATCCCCTAAGAAACAAATTTATCAGAAAGATAGAAACCAAATCGTAACAAACATTACGAATTTCGCATGTGCTTTATTAGTAACAATAGTTTTATTTGATTTGATTTTAGTATTTCTTTTTCGCAAAAACTCTCCTCAGTAAACGCCATCATCGTTATTAAAAATGCTTCTTTTTTTTTTTTTTTTTGTTTTAACAACAATTCTATAGGATTTTTTTGAGTTTTTTTTTTGCTTTGTTGTTTAGATATCTCACAAATTTGCTAAAATCTCATACTCAAATTTGTCTTCAGCCACTTACCTTTAAATGAGAATGAATATACTACTCGCCGTCGTGGCACTCTTTTATTTTGAAAATTTTATATATATTTTTCCTAATTTGCCTTTAAATGTATGCGTCATGTTTTAAAAATACTATCTCAAAAAAAAAAAAAACAACGAGTATGTACAAAGTAAAAGCAGAAACTTTGAGTAAAAAGAATAAATACGAGGAAGAGTTGCCAGTTTATTGAAAGTGTTTAATGAGGTGGGTAAGACGTATTAGGTAAATTAGTTGTATACAAATTATTAATTACAACTTCATGTATGTCAATTATTTGAAAATTATATAAAAATGCTTTTAGGGTGACCGATTTTTCTACTTTTTGGAAAACCCGGTTTTAGAATAGTTTAAATATTTTGAATTTTGAAAAAACCGGTTCATGTTTTTGAAATTCCGGAAAACCGGTTAACCGTTTTTTTTTTGCAGAAGTAAATATTTCCATTAAAAGATTATACACTGATGCATATTTCTATAAACGCATATCAATTTTTTCAACTTACCAAAAATGGGGTTAAAATATAATTAATTGTTTAAATTACTTATTGGCTTCACTTGAAAAATTAATAACAAAAAACTTAAAATGTACATTAAACTTTTTTCATTGTAATTTTAGTAGTTTAATGCCATTTTTTATGGCACTTTCCTAATTTACGCACTTAAACTAATGAACCAATTTAGCATTATTAATAATGTGTTGATAAACCTTTGTTTTTGGATAACTTCAAAAATTCGGTCTGGCATTGTTTCGATTAATTTTTGAGGAAAATCAGTGTCAATTTCTTCCCAGGCTTGCTTAATTTGCGCTTTTAACTCCGTTATAGTCATTATGGTTTCATTCTGTGCATTTCTTGCATAAACTTTACAGATTCTCCATTGGATTTAAATCCGGACTGCAAGCCGGCCAGTCCAATAGTGGAATACTATGTTCATTGAATCATGATTTAGATTGCTTCGAGACATGGATTGCAGCGTTATCCCGTTGCACTGTTCATTTTAGTTGAAGTATATTTTTGATTTTCCTGCACCGAAATTGCGTTTCAATATACGAATTTCATTCGAACTCAAATCATGCCAATAGCAAAAATATGTATCGGGACCGTCCGAATTGAATTTCTTTTCATTACTTTATTCCACTCATCTGTCCATTTCATATATTTGCGCGCAAATTTTAAGCGATTTTCACTATGATGCTACTTTAACATTGGCTTACACTTTGGTTTCTTCCATTTTATTTTATGTTTGGAAGTGACAGGAATGGCAAGTTTATTTTTTATTTGTGTATCATTTAATTTATTGCGGGTGGCTTCTTTTTTTATTTTATTAGTTTACCTTTTTGTTAATTTTTGATTACCTTTTGTTGGTTTCCGCAATTCGTATTTCTGCCCTTTCTTAAGAAGCCTCGAATAACTGCATCCGAACGGTTAATTTTTCGTCCAGTTTATCTGTTATAACAGCCTTGATCACGAAAAAATTTTATTTTTTCCTGGTCTGTAAGAAAACTTCCTTTGGGCATCCTTTAAGCTGATGAAATTTACCAATTAAAACAAAAATATTTACAGCAAGAAGAGATGTTGTCATCAGAAATTTACCTTAAGTGAAACAAACAACTAAAACTGTTAAAATTTTTTTCACTTTTTTTATTTTTATATTTTTTTTTTATTTTTTATTTTTTTGATAACTTTTTAGACAAATTTTTCTCGACTGTGTTTATAAGAATATTCCACTAAAATGATCACCAATATGTTCTGATTGCGAAATTAAAGAAAACAACAAAAGTAAGAAACAAATATTTCTTACATAAAAAAAAAACCGTTATATCGCGTGTTTATATAACAACACAACATTGTTTTTGGTTAAGAGAAACGAATGTACCTCAAAGAAAAACAAAAATTTTAAATGCGTTTATAGGAATATGCACCACTGAATTTCTCTAAAAACCTCAACAAATCTCATATTATTCAATTTAAAATTTATGAAATATAATTATTTTATGAAACAAATTTTAATTAATATAAGAAAATAATCATCAAAAATTATTTTATATAATATGTACAGAAACTAAAACTTATTATGTAAAAATCGTGCCTCAATATTTTCGATATAAATTTCTTTCAAATACTACTAAATTGAATTAATAAAAACCCTAAAATATTTAAGTTGTTTGTAAGAATGTTACAGGTATTGCAAGTGCAAAAACTAATTCCAACGATATGTTATTTTTCATTCAATATAATTATTACCAGGGAAACCACAAATATGCTCTAAAAAAAGTGGTTTATGCGCATTAAGTATGCAGCAAAAAAGGAAAAATATGCTCTAAAAACACAATAGTAGTTGGTTTAATTCCATATTTCAAAGCTAAACTTCGCTATTTCTTCTAACTTTTGTGAAAAATTGTTGGAAATAAATACAATTTCGGGTTTAAATCAAAAATACAGAAAACAATTACAAAACTATATTTCCGATCTCAAACCTATTAAGAACATGTGGGTGATTACAAAACGAAATATCGGAAATAAAGCATCCAGAAGTGGCGATAAACTTTTTGTAGAATTGGAGAAGTAATGGAATGTTATTACCAATATATATTTATGTTAAATTCTAAAAAGTGATAATGTATTCAGTAAAAATAAACATTTTGGGAATATTCTAATCTATAATTACAGAGCGAAATGTCAATGCTATTCGTAGATTATGGATAAATGCAAAATTGAACAGTAAAAATGGGCGTTATTCGCCCATCTCCCATATATGGGGAATATCTTAATATATATATATATATATATATATATATATATATATATATATATATATATATTTATTTATTTATTTATTTATTTGTTTTTAATATGAGCTTAAAGGTTCAATAAATTTTAAAAAATGGGCATGGTAAATTCAAACTTGAACACCAAAAATGGGCGTTATTCGCCCATCTTAAGTTGAGATAACATATAAGTTAATAAAATAGATTAATATAACCATGACTTGAAATTGATATATATATATATATATAATTATATATATATATATACATTTGTTTTTAATATGAGCTTAAAGGTTTAATAAATTTCCAAAAATGGGCATGGTCCTAAACATTTGATTGGTATAAAATAGCTATCAATCTTCACATATAAATACTAAAAAAAATTGAATTCATTTAAAACAGTGATCGGCACTTATTGTCCTCATACTTTTCCATATTTTCACATACTTATATCCTCTCTTTTTACCTACCACTGATTTAAAGATATTATTTTTCATAATGTTAAATAATACATTAATATATAATTTTGGAACATTTTGGGATATTCCCAACTAAAATTAATTTTTACTTCAGATCTGTTCACAAAATGTTTGTCCTAATGTTAAACGAGATTAAGAAATAAATACAATATTTATTAAGTTTTACGATTAGATTTATATTTTCTTTCAAATAAACGCAAATTGTGAAGGATGACTTTGAAAAATATAAAAAAAATATATATATATTAGCAAGCGTTTAAAAATGTCCCTGCAAAAACTTAACAATTAAACCAATCAAAATTTAGTTACAAAATATTTATCTATATATTTGGCAACTTGTTCAATGGTATCGAAACATGTGAAATATATTTTTTTCCTATTTCAATATTTAAAAAATAAATATAAATCAAAAATTAAAAAAAGCAATCATGATTTTTTTTTTTTTTTTTGTTTTATTTTTTTTTAACAATTTCTTTAATTTTTTTTTTTTTGACCCGATAAAGAAAGAGAATCAAAATGTCATTCAATATATTTTTTAATTCTCTCTCTAGAATGTTGTTGTATGGTTGTTGGTTTTTTCTAATGTAACTAAATAAAAACAATATATTTTTGGTTAATATTTATCATTATATATGCGGTAAATGAGGGTAACCATTCACTCATTTACTCACTCACACTTTTTGTCACTTTTGGAGGACAACAATTTTTCAATGTATTAAGATAATTTTTAATACAATAATTTTTTGTTTTATATAAAAATTAAGTAGGTATCTTATAATTTTTAAGAACCGATTTTTTTAATTTTTATTATATTAATTAATTTTTCCTTTATTACTTTTTTTTAAATAATTATTAAATTATTATGACACTAATATGTATTTTAATAAATTTAGCTTTAATTTGTTTGTCTATCTTTTAGCTGGCTAAAGTCTTTTTGATTCTGACGCGAATGTTTTTAAACTT